>JARLTB010000077.1:4360000-4365000 GCA_030141615.1 Unio pictorum
TTTTAAACTTTTTAAAACTTTTATTCATAAACAACTAATACATGTACATAGCTAAAATATTCTCTGTAAAGGTTTATTATCAGGATCATTATTAATTAAAACAAATATGTTCATTTGGGTCTGGGTCTAGGTTATTGGGATTCCCTGACAATTTACCTTGTGTACCTGACATTGTCCAGGTTAGAAATTAAGTTTCTAATTTTCAGACTTTCTAATAATAATTTTATTTTTTAAACATTAAGAACATTCTAGAAGGTTATTTTCCATTAGGTAATATTTTTTGGCTGTTAATTTAAAATGTTAATTGTGATTTGAGGTCAAGTAGAGGATTATATAATATTGTCACTGGAATGATTATTCATTCATGCTTAAGATCTAGCAGAATCAGTTTGTATTATTGTTGTACGGCGTAGTTCATTTGTGCAGGATTTCATTTCTTCAAAATATTTAATTCAGTGATTTTTTTTCTCTGGAAATACAGAGTGCTCATACAATTTTTTGGGAAGAGACACTCACTGGGATTTATTGTGCATTCAAACCTAGAATTAGGTTATGCTTCAACAAAAGACAGTTGGCACAGCATTATTCAGGTCTTCACAGACACATTAGTACTTCAGCATTGGACATAATTTTGGATTTCTACTGAAGTTTATTCAGAACTTTAAATTATTAGGACTTGTGTCTATATTTCTCAGATTATTTTTCAGATTTGATTTGCAATACTGTGTGAAGTTTTTTTCCATTTTCACTTTGTATTCTAGGTGAAATAAATTATTTGTTGAATTTTTACAAAGCTTGCTTCTTTTCATTTTGTTCTGTTATTATTTTAAGAACATAGATTCATAACAGAAAATAAATCCGGCTGACCCAGTAATTGGTATACAAGACTCGCAATAAGCTGTCTGTCGGTTCAAATCCCACCTAGAATGGTCAATGAAATTATATTTCCGTTTATGGAGGCACTAGTCTTTCATGTGTGGATGTGCCAGTGAACACCAGATTAGGTCATCATCAATACTGTGTGATGAATATGCTGTGTTTGCTGTATTCATGAAACTTTATTGATACCAAAATATTTTGTTTTACAGTGCATTCTGAATAGCAGATGGTTGGAGAATGTTTGCAGGTGCCCCTTCCCTGAACTAGATTATTACATAACAGATGGTAGAATGTCTGGAATTGGTGGATACATAATCAGTAATGGTTGTGAAACCAGACTCTGTTTGTATTGGTAGGAGGGAGGTTACCCTGATCTGGTACATTTAAATTAGCAAAGTTTGTACAATATGCCAACTCCACTCACTCTTCTATCAATTGATTACCTCTTTTTTCCTGCCCATATGCACACTGAAAATGTAGACATCTGTGAGCAAAGGTTAATAACACTTAAATGTCTCTCAATTTTTATACACTCATTTTTCATATGGCATTAATTCATCAAAATTAAAGTTGTTTTTTCTTTTTTCTCATATTTTTGGTTCAGATAATTACTCAATATACATGTACTTGCTTACAAGTCTAACTGGAGCAAGCAGAGTCAGATCTGCCATCACTTAATGCACCAGCAGATCAGGGTATATGCTGTTTGTATTAGGAGTCATAAAAGCAACAACAAATAACACAGACACAGATCTGCTAGCACATCAAATGATGAAAGATCAGAGTCCATGATGTTTGCTCTTTTTTTCTTAGAAGATTTTTAGTTATGTAATGTGGTGATAATTAAATATATTGTGCCAATGACTAATTGAAAATTAATTAATTATGATGGTATATCAAGGTTTTTACTGTTACAGTATATCAATTATTTTATGCAATAATGTAGACCCATCTGCTGGTACAGTATGCAATGTCAGATCTGGGTCAGTGTCATTTGCAGTTGTGTACATGTTCAAAATATGGAGCTTGCTCAAATTTCTGTTTTCAATTAAGAGTTGTTTTTTTTTTTATGAAAGAGTAACATAAATAACTTATTACTGCCAAGGCAACTGGAGTAGAGAGCCTTGCCCAAGGACACAATACAGTAGCTGACCCTTGCTTATCTGATTTTAGGATTATACATTGCACCATTTTGGTCATTAGTGTAATAATCACAGAGTCACCATGGCCAAACAACTAAAGGCAACCAGTACATTATAAAATAACACCTTAAATCATTTGCATACCATTTCAACATCATATGGTTTGCCTATTTAAAATCAATTAGGAGGACTATACAGTTACATCCAAATTATTCTTGTTATGTAGATGCACTTGTCAAAACTAAATTATTGAATTATCGATGATTTGGTTTGGTTTGGAGTTTTACAATACATCAACACATATATGTTATTCACCACCAATGAAATTGGAGAAAAGTGCCATGTCCAAGAATATACCATGGTAACCAACACATCATGGTAACCAATACACCATGGTAGCCAATACACCATGGTAACCAATACACCATGGTAGCCAATGTGATCTGATTAAGTGAGGGATTTAAAGCTGACCACAAGAATACACCATGGTAGCCAATGTGGTCTGATTAAGTTGGGGGATTTAAACCTGACCACAAGAATACACCATGGTAGCTAATATGGTCTGATTAAGTGAGGGGATTTAAACCTGACCACATTAGGTCATGAAGCCAGTGCTAATAACAGAGTCATGATGACTCCTGCTTCTTACTGGTCAGCTTTCAACATATACAAGAGAGTCTGGCCTGTTCTACACCCCAGTGTCCAGAGTCATTATTGATGAAAATCATACAGTAAAAAAACCACCACCAACAACAACACAAAATGAGAGAATATAACTGAGACAATACTTTGGGTCTGTGTAAATAAATCAAACAAAGTTAATTCCTTTAATTATTTTAAATTACAATTAAACAAATGGGAACAAATGAAGTTAAACAGAAAAACTTATGCAAAAAAGGTTAAGTGAGGAAGATAAAGGAAATATGAACAAAAGCAATAGATGAAACAGAAACAAAATGTAACAAATACAGGGATGTAATGGGGGGGGGGGGGAAGAGGGGGGATATGCCAACCTCTTGAATTTACATAAATTGATGTCCCTGCACAAATAGCATATATATATATATATATATATATATATATATATATATATATATATATATATATATATATATATATATATATATATATATATATATAAGATCAAGCTGAAAAGAACAAAGACCCTGACCTGCTGTTGAATAATATGCCATTAGATCAGTGTCTACATTGTTTTTTTTTTTTACTGATTACTCCATACTAACTGTGCAGACCCAGATTTGCTGGTGCATTATGTAATGGCATTACTGTGTCTATGTAGTTTACAGTCTGATCCCACTTTAAGTAATCGTTATACAATATATCTTGGGGATGTTGTTTATTCCATATAGATTATTTAATTCATGTTAAAAAACTTAAACTATGTTTCCTTTTTTAATAAAATGTTACCTGAAACTTTTAAATTTTTTATTCATGATCATGTAATGATACTGTGGAGATAGACTATCCTTATAAACTGTAGGTCACACTGTGTCAGCCAGGAAGCACCTTCCAAACACTGGATTCATTACAGGAAGTGTATCGGTAATGTACAATCTACGGTATACACCTTTTAACATGAAACAACCAATATATTACACAAATATCTATATTCAGATTGTCTTGTATATTATAGGTTTGTATATCATGATCTATGTGTTTAAGAAATCTCTATATGACAAGAACTGTCAATATTTCATGTGATTGTTCCATACTGTTGTCTAGGAATCTAAATACTAGGTAGGATCTATATGTGGTTATATACGGTAATTAATGTCCAATTTATCTAACCTTAAGTGACATATTGCATGAGAACTACAGTGACTTGCAAATTTCAAAGCATGTCTTTATAAATTTCCCGATTCAAATTGTATCGTTCATATAAATTACCTAAGAATGACGTTCATCGAATGACAAATAGTTTCAGATATGAAACTGCATAGTTCATTCATTGATAAGGGTCTACATTGTTTGTTTTACAAATAATTTCAAGGAAACAGAACAGACCCTGATGCTCCAGAATATTATGTGTGGCATTTTACAGCTGGGTGTGTGTTCTTTACAGATGTATAAATTACTGTAAGAACTACTTCGTATCATCGCTACATCACACACAAAGGATCATTTATTTCATTTAGAAATTATCAGTTAAATCTTTCAATACAAAGTTTGTGGCTGAAAATTTATATTTCATTTACACAAGGAGTCCTCACCATCAATGTGAATTTCAATAAGTGATACTATTCCTGTAGTAGCATGTACTATATCCAATTACAACAAAAGACTGCTTATTTAAAGCAAAGCTCTTCTGGTTGAAAACGTTTACAATTAGGTGGATAATTATAAAACACAATGCTTATCTTATTAAACTTTTGTTTTTTGTTTTCAGTAGGAACAGGAGTAGCAAGTGGACCTTTAGCCACCCAATGTTTTATCTTTTATGAGATCATTTTTGGCACTTGGTCATCTAATTGTAGCACTTTCTGTATGCACACTTGGTATTTTATTAATTTATACTGGACAAAGATTTGCAGCCAAGCTAAATTTTATTTAATGGCTAAATAATCTAATTTTTTGAGGTATTTGGAAATATCTCTTTTCTAGCCTAGCTGTATCAATTTGTACCCTAGTGCTTTGTTTTGCATTTCTATGTCATAGGACAGAAGCAAATTTGTGACTACAAAAAAATTGAAGTTAGAACTAATTAGAAATTTGTTCCATATTTTTTTCTTTATGACATTATTTTGGCTGGCTAAACTAACCTACCCTCCTTTCTTTAAATCCAAACTTGTCATTTATTTTATACTGGATCAAGCTTTGGGTATGCAGCAGTGACAAGGGAGATATGGTAATATGGGAGATATGGGAACATGGGAAAGACATGGTAGATATGGGAATGTGGGAGATACAAAGGAGATATGGGAATGTGGAAGGGACAAAAACGATTAGAGAGATGTGGTA
>JARLTB010000077.1:4370000-4860000 GCA_030141615.1 Unio pictorum
CAGCTGTTAGTACCATTTATAGAAGTCTTTGGAATGACTCAGCTGGGGTTCAAACCCACGACCTCCTGCATCTGAGGATGGAGGCTCTAACCACTAGGCTAATTTCTTTGCCAAATTAGAACAGACATTAATTTATAATATACAAGTTTATTTATTTTGCCGTTAATTTTCACATGGTGCAAAAATAAACACATGTGCAAAGCTGCTTTTGCATTACCTCTGGAAATAAAGGTGTCAATTTACATATAAGTGCAAATCTGTTCAGATTACTTCATTTGCATATCATGTAAATATGACTGAGTAAATTTTAAACTTGTACGTAAACTGGTGCATGTAAATAGGTAATGACATAGTATGAAATGCAAAAAGACAAACCCAGATTAACACTGTATATATGTACATATATATTGCCATCTGTTCTTCAAATGATTCCAAGCAAATACGAGAGACCCTGATATTCCTGTGTATCATGTGATGGAAAATCTGGGTCTATTCATTTTACACTTTGGTGTTAAACATGCAAGAGTAACAAGAGAATCCTCCTTTGCTGAGCATGTCTATTAATTACCATATGTACTTGCTTATAAGATGAGTCGAACTGCTGTCACATAACGTGACAGCAGATCTGGGTCTATTAAGTTTGGTAGGGGTAATCTGTAGAACAAATAACAGTGACCCTGATCTGCAGGTATTCTATGCTATAACAGATCTGGATCTATGTTGTTTGCAGTTAGGCCTGATCTATAAGGGAGTATATACAGTAACTAGAACATAACACAACTTATATGACTAAGTTTAACGAAAAAAATGTTAATTTTGACCTTAGGTTAGGGTTGTGGATTGCTGGACTAACATATATGGACACACATATAGATACCAAAGTTATCACTATGTCCAGCTACAGACAAAGTTATCACTATGTCCAGCTACAGCCAATGTTATCACTATGTCCAGCTACAGACAAAGTTATCACAATGTCCAGCTGTAGACAAAGTTATCACTATATCCAGCTACAGACAAAGTTATCACAATGTCCAGCAACAGCCAAAGCGTGCTTTAAATTTAAAAAAAAATAGCTCCCATTTACATCAATGTTCAACATTTACAGCTAAAATATCTCCCATTGTAAAGATGGAAGAAAGTGATGGGTTATGGTTACTGGTTTTTCACATTTCATTATTGGTAAGTTCTGAGAAAAGTTTCAACTGAAAAACTGATGAAATCTGAATCTAAGGGTAGCTGATGAAATTATCATAGAAGTCAGAATAGACGGTATCATGTCCAAAATGAATACAACATAATGAAGTACTAAACAAAGGTGTATACAAATAGAAAATATCTCTAGCTTACGTTGAATTATAACAATGAATGGGCAGCCATACCTTTCACATACAAACAGAATTAGTGTTACAACTAAACATAACATTCAATCTCTACCAGCTACTCCTTTGTTGGATGAATATGTCTATAGATTTCTGGAAAATGACTTTTACAAGTGGCAGAAAATTATTAAATAGTCTTTCATTAAAAGTTATCAATAATTTTCTTTTTGTAAGTACAGTTTGAGGAAGCATGGCCAATCACTCATTTAAATATACCCTTGTCATCGTTCTCATTGCAACCCAATCAAGATGATGGAGACTAGCCTCTCGTAAAAAAAATAATATAATAAATCTTTTAAAAATAGTAAGAGTAACAAAAGAGTAACAAAACTATAGTACAAGTCACAGAGTTCATGTTAGCACATTTACTGATAGAAAATTTTTTAACAATTTTACGGTAAAAATAATAATTGTAATATGACAAAGTTTATTCAGTCATGATTTTTGAGGAATCTACTGTCAGACAAAAAGTATTGATTGTTGTGAACTTGTACAATGGCAGTTCGGCATTATACTGGATCAAGAAAGTCAATATTGGATTGAACTATTACTAGTGGAGGGGGAATCAAGGTACAATTGCATGAACAAGAAGCTGCATGCGTCTTCATTAATCTCCTGCATATGAATGGGATAGATGAGTAACATACAATAAGTTTTATTTTTGCCTTCTACATAAATATCTATTGTGGTCATCCCAATCACAGATAGGGCTCAGACTGCAGATCACAACTGGGTGTGGAGCAACCAAAGGAAGTTGTTTGTTTTGTTTTTTGGGGAGGGGGAGGTTCAAGTTCAGACAGAATATCATTTACATAAACATGATGTGTTCTCTCATTTAAGTATGAAGTAAGCCATCTAATTATTCTTTCATCACATTAGCAAGGTTTATGTTTCATCAAATTTGTTTTCATGATCTACCATGTCTAAAGTTTTTCTGAAATCTACAGACCCTATTATTCTACCTTGATCAAGTGCTTAGAGCCATTTTTCAGTTAGGGAGACTTAGGCAGACTTACATGAATATATCTGTCTAATGACTGCCTTGTGTTACAGCAAGTGTTTGGCTAAATATAACATGAATGAGTTATCAACATATTTTCAATCAAATTTGACAAGTTTAGAAGTATTGTGATTGGTCAGTAGTTATTAGCATCATCCTTAAGACAGACACAATTTGTGAGTAGGCATTACATTTGCAGTTGTCCATATTTTGGAGACAGATGACGTTACAAACAAAAACTTATTATGAATGTTATGTTATGTGAAATAGTTGAGGCAGATGTTTGTAATAGTCATGGAACAATCTGATCAAGTCCTATTTGGTCTCAAATTCAATTAGACATTTTTTTAACAAACTTTTTTTATACTGGTGGGATAGAGAAACATACGTTCCTTATCAGTGCATTCAAGTTATTTTCTATCACTGGTTCCTTTCATTTTGTGGAAATGTTGGAGAAAAAAATCATTAAAAATATTTGCACTGACAGTGTCATCAGTGACAATGGTGTCATTTACCAGAAGTAAGTGAATTTTACTGTTCTGATCTATGGTGTCATTTACCAGAAGTAAGTGAATTTTACTGTTCTGATCTATGTGTTTTTCCCCAATGAGTTCAATGAAAACTTTCCAAACATAATTTCAGTTGCCCTTTTTGTTTTCAAGCATTGACTGACAATAAGTATTATTTATTGTTGTTGCAATTTTAATCATTCACTGTACCTGTTATTTTAATTTCTCCATACTTTATACTCTGTTTATTTCCTATAGCCTTGAACTGGTCTTGTGTTTTCATGGTATCTAGGATTTTAGTAGTAACCCAGTTAGGTTGGATTACAACAAGTCAACCCCCAAAAATATGAAGAGGGTGTTTTACACATGTCAGGGATGTCACTGCTCACTCATTCATTTTTCTGAATTTTGCATCTGAGCTCTGTTTTATCACAGTATGTTCATACTTTCATTTTGTTCATTCTACATTCTGTTTTCAAAGATAGCATTTGGGCTAATATTGATTCTAACATAAAGCAGGGTAAACTTTTTCTGACTTTTTTTCTTGCTTAACTAAAAACATTCAAGGTCAGTATCAAGCATTACATAATGGTAATAATAAATGAATATGAAAAAATCTAAAACTGACTAAAATTCAAGGCAGAATTAGACTGGTTCTCATTGTATATAACAAAACCAAGAACTGACTTACATTCAAAGCAGAATCAGACTGATTTTCATTAAATAGGACAAAGTTGATAACTGAATTTAATTCAATGCAGAATTAGACTGGTTCTCATTAAATAGGACAATGTTGAGAACCAAGAAATTCAAGGTAGAATTGTCCATTAGATTGGACAAATCTGAGAACTGGCTAAATTTCAAGGCAGAAATCAACTTTTTCTCTATTAAACTTGAATGATTATTACATATAATATGGTTGTTACACCAGCTTATGGGCTGGTGTGATGGGTTAGACACATAAAAACAATTAACTTCAAGAATTTACCACAAAATGAAATTTTTAAGTGCCCTGGATATTTATTATATTGAATTTGGCACAAGTACTTTAAAAGTCTAATTTAAAATGTATGGGAAAATTCACATTGGATTCAGCACACATAGGAAAAGAGTGTAAATATACCTTATTGTGGTAAGATATATTAGGTAGACAAAACAGAACATATTCTATTCCATCTGATAAGTTAGAAGTTGATCAGAAGCAAAGTTGTTTGGTTATGCATTATATTTTCTCTACAGCTCATTTACATCAAGTTAAAACAAGTACTTTGTGCCCAGAGTAGAACAAAACTTACATCAGAACTTGTTTTGATTATGTCACTTATGTTGTTCCTTACATATTTTAAAAGCCTGCTGGGAACTTCATGAACCATGCTGACATTAATAGGCATCATGTTCTTGTCTTTTCTTGAGTCATGGTTGTACATAAACTGTACCGGGTTTTCTTCTGCTGCAATCAATTTGATTATACACAATGACAATTAATGAAGGACAAACAGATACAATTAATTAAATCTTTTTTTGGTGGGTGGGGTGGGATGAAAGTGCTGGACTTTGGTGGGAGGGTCAAGTAGTCATATATAATTTGTAAATTATACCCCCCAAAAAATACAGAATCATTTCTGATAAAATCATAACCACCACTCATATATATATATGAATTTGCTGTGAGGAGGTGGTGGGGTGGGTGATTCCAAGCCTATACCCAGGTGAATTTCAACTTGGTTCTAACACACCTGTGTGGCTGTAAGAAAAAGTTTGAATTTTAAAATCTTAAGTTTTTTCAAGCATTTAAAATATTTACCTGTAATGTATATCAGTACACTGGGTGTCCTCTTGTCCCTTAATCCAGCCCTTGACATAGATGTCACTCATTTTCTCTCCCGTGAAGAAAGCATCATCTTCAAGAACAACATCATCTGTATTCCAAATAATGCACCTGAGCTCATAACTGAAAGAAAAAATGTTATCAAAATGTTTTTATCTGGAAATAGATTAAGAATTAGAAAAGCAAGAGCCTATCAAAGGAATTGAGGCTTTAATTTTGGAAAGAATTTCCTGAAATCAAAGATTAAAGTGCTTCTTTTTAATTACCAACTGTTGAACCCATCTTTGATATTCTTGAGCAGTAACATTTTCAAGATGGCCACAATTGTAGCCATATCAGATGTAAGATCAGAACCATTTTCATTTAGGACTAAGTAGACATAAGTAAGAAATCTTTCGGTGAAAAGTCTGTGTCAATATAATCATCCATTCAAGAAGAGAAGCGACAACAAGATTTTCAAAAGCTCCACCATGGAGGCCATATCGGAGGTCAAATTGGCATCATTTTCATTTAGAAACCAACTAGACACCATGGTGAGATCTCCACTCCATAGGAGCTGTGAAAATACAATGTTCAAGATGGCTGCCATGGTGGCCATATTGAATATCAGACTGGTACCATTTTCATTTAAGACCAACCAGCTAAAATAAGAAGTCTTCTTTTGAAGATGCCTTCATGTTATGACTTTCCATTTCGGAGGAATAGCGATAACAATATTCTGAAATTACTGCCATGGTGGCCATATTGAATGTCAAATCAGCACTATTTTCACTTGCAGCTAATTAAACCTTAGGAAGCATATATGTGAAAAGCTCTATAGTGATTCGTAGAGTATTTTATGAGGAGTAGACAAAAAAGCCTTGTGATAACAGATGGATGGATGACGGATAACAGACCACCCTCTTTTGGTCCTTCACCTATAGATCTTCAAAATTTATAAAATAATATTTTTAAATTTTTTTATTTTAAATAAATAAATTTTTATTAATGTAAGCATTAACTAGAATAATATAATATAAATTTACCTATATAATATAGACTTTTAACACTAATTTGTACTTACCCATTTTTAATTCTCTAACCAGACACATATATCTAGTGATCAACCCATTCTGATTGATTGATTGATTGATTGATTGATTGTGAATTTTACAGTGCATCATTACTATAAGGCTATTTAGTGCCACAAAAAATGTTATACAAATAATAATACCAATAAGCAAACCAAATGTTATATGTCTACCTCTAGCAATTTTATCAAAAACATACAAGCCCATCCCCCATAAAAAAAAGTGCAGAAGCACCCACAAGGCCACAGTACAGAATCTAATCAGGTTGGTTCTATTGTGCTTACAAGGAGATGTTAAAGATATCCAGACCATGAATGGAACAAACAAAACCATGTCTCCCATGCAAAGGGGAGTAATAAATAATGAAAGAAAAGGCTTGATTGCTAATTTACTAGACAGTGTGTGTGTGTGTGTGTGTGTGTGTGTGTATGTGTGTGTGTGTTTTTTTGTGTGAGTGCTCTTAATATCTTCTATGAGTATACTAAAGTGCCTTATAACTAACAGAACTAGCACAGTAAGCTACACTAAATGTCAATATCTAAGCAAGTGTGAGTGCCATATTAATTTACATATTTATTAAAAGCAGTGGTTGAGTAGTTTAAAGACTGACAGATCTTTGATGTTTATTCAGGTTTTAAATGCTACTTGTCAAACGGTTGAATCCGACACCTGCTGGTTGTTAGTGTGTCATGTTTGATCATGAAATTAAGAATTAATTTTATTTAAAAAGCCTTTTAGCTTAATAATCCTTTGGATTTTTTTTTTCTTCAGCATAATCAAAATAGTATTGCCTAACATTAACATGATAGAACAATGGCATTTTGATGCGATCTTGTGCAATATGATTTGCACAACACATGGTCTGATGTCATGGAAGCTGTCCAAGAAAAATTGACTCTTCGAGGAGTTGGTGGGTTAGTTTTGTGACAATAATCTGGGTTGTAGTGCTGTGTGGCAACAGTATTTCCTTACATTTTTTGGTTGTTCCCATTTTTTTTGCACTTGCTCTTGTCCCCCCTCTGCCACATCTGAGTAACATCCATTGCCTCACTTTTTTATTTATCACTACATCACTGGTGATATGTACATTTACACCCTAATGTCTCTACTGTATACCTATAAACTGAAATCGTCAGACCCTGCATATATAAATTATATCACACAATAAATTGAAAGTATTGGATTCAGTGTCTAAAATTAGGGATAAACAGTCCTGTCTTTGATTATGTATTCATGATAAAGCTGACAGTACAGTAAAGCCACTATTCACATACTCAGATCCTCAAATACAAATCTGTTATCCCCAAATCCTCAAATCCAAAGCTGTTATCCTCAAATCCAAAACTGTTATCCCCAAATCCTCAAATCTAAAACTGTTATCCTCAAATGCAAATCTGTTATCCCAAAATCCTCAAATCCAAAGCTGTTATCCTCAAATCCAAAATTGTTTTCCTCAAATCCCAAACTGTTATCCCCAAATCCTCAAATCTAATACTGTTATCATCAAATACAAAAATGTTATCCTCAAATACAAAATTAGTATCCTTAAATCCAAAACTTTCATCTTCAAATTCAAAACTGTTATCTTCAAATCCAAAACTGCTATCCTCAATCATAAAACTGATATCCCCATTCTAATATACTTATAATATATATAAAACAAGTAAAAAATGGTTAAAAAGGTTAATCTTTCAGGCCCCTACATGACAATAACTATTATGGCATCACAGTAGCAATTGTGTCCCATGGATCCTTACAGCTGCAAATTTTTTTGTTTGACCAATCAAATAGTGTCTTACTTTCCAAAGTTTTAGAAGGGCCCCCTTCCTTAAATAAATTAGCATGGAAATTAAATAGTGGTGTGAGACCTGGTTGACAACTTACCTCTTGGGTTTACGAGGACTGATATCCACAGCAGGTCCTGGTGCAGGCATGTCCATTGGAAACATGTCCACCCACATCTCTAGTTTACCCTAGTTAAGATAAATTAAATTTATCCGATGGTCTTCAGTAAATTTCTTCCAATGGTTATAGGTATCAACCATGTTTCAGATAAATTATACTACATTTAAAATTGATAATGCAAATGATAGTTATTGATATAAAACATGTTTCCAATAATTTCTAATGCAATTAAATTTGATACTGTAAACCACTGCTGTAGGTATAAAACATATTTCATATAATTTCTAATGCAGATAAATTTGATATTCCAAACCAAAGTTTTGGGTATTAACAATATTTCATATAATTTCTAATGCAGTTATATTTGTTATTCCAAACCAAAGTTTTGGGTATTAACAATATTTCATATAATTTCTAATGCAGTTAAATTTGATATTCTAAACCATATTCTAAACCAAAGTTTTGGGTATTAACCATGTTTCATATAATTTCTAATGCAGTTAAATTTGGTACTGCAAATTATAGTTAATGGTATAAAACATGTTTCATATAATTTCTAATGCAGTTAAATTTGATACTGTAAACCACTGTTACGGGTATAAAACATGTTTCAGATTATTTCTAATGGAGTTAAATTTGATACTGTAAACCACTGCTGTAGGTATAAAACATGTTTCAGATTATTTCTAATGGAGTTAAATATGATACTGTAAGGTACCACAAAATTTTGGTAAGCATACAACTTTCACAAATGTATTGTGAACAGAAATTCAGGAACCTATTTTATAAAGTATAATAAAGTTACTAAAAACTGAATTTTTGAAAATGGTTACATTTTTTGTAGTGTTTATTGAGCTAAGACTTTTCAATCTGTAGTAATTTAATTGTCACCTGTTCTATTCCAGGTTTCTCTGGGTTGTATAGGGGTCTGGTTTCCACATGTTCTGGGACCAGTTTGCAGCCCACTTTAGGTATCTCCTCCCAGTGGTTCAGCACTGCCAGGGCAAGATGTTCCTCTGTTGCTCTTCTGGAACCTGGAAAGACAGGTATTTGAATTAAGTTGCCATAGATTAAAAATGGTAGAGGCAGTGCTGGCCAGATAGGTAAAGCAATGTTGGCTTCAGGCTGGCATTTCACAAGGTCAGCTGCAAATGGGTACCAAATATGCTCCAGCTGTCCCGGAGAATCGGCTTTACTATAGCTGTCTCACCTATGATTGCATATCATTTGCTCTTGATGTCTCAGCTGTCCCGGAGAATCAGCTTTACTATAGCTGTCTCACCTATGATTGCATGTCATTTGCTCTTGCTGTTCCAGGTGTCCCGGAGAAACAGCTTTACTATAGCTGTCTCACCTATGATTGCATGTTATTTGCTCTTGATGTCCCAGCTGTCCCAGAGAATCGGCTTTACTATAGCTGTCTCACCTATGATTGCATGTCATTTGCTCTTGCTGTTCCAGGTGTCCCGGAGAAACAGCTTTACTATAGCTGTCTCACCTATGATTGCATGTCATTTGCTCTTGCTGTCCCAGCTGAGGCAAGAGGCACAGCCTTTGATGGACTGGCACTCCATATAGATTTAGTTACCATATATACTTGCTGATAAGTCAAGTAAAAATGCAAGCAACATAGATCCTGATCTGCCATATTATAATGCACCTTCAAATCAGGGTATATATGTGCTTATTATACTGATTTATTTCTAAAATACTGCATAGACCTAGATATGCCAGGGCATGGTGTGATGGCAGATCTGAATCTATAAAGTTTGCAGTAAGACTTGACCTATAAGTGAGTATATAAATTGCCCATTCAAATTCAACACAAGGACACATTGATCCCTTTCAAGAGTGCTCTTAACACTCATCTTTCTCGACTGCAAGAACAAACTTAAGATCTAATAATGTTTCCTACCTTATATATTTTCAGCATTTTTTATGTTTTTCAATTTCATGGTGTTTGTTTTTGTTTTTTGTTTTTGTAGTCATATCATTATAGATGTTATAAAGTGCTTAGAGCTTCTAAAGATTAGGCACTATACAAAGTCCTCATTATTATGATTATATATGATATGCACTTCTTTACAGGATGAAAACTATTAGGAAGATTAGTAGGATCAGCATTACAATGTTGATTGACAAATTGCTGACATTCACACCAGTTGATTCATCCCAAGGTCTGGAGTGTCAATTGAACATACATTTGGGTCTTTTATTTTTTGTATACTTTTATTAAAGTAACACTAAAATCTAAAAATAAGTACTGTGACAATGATGAGGAATTCGAGGCATGAATGACACAGAAATTCCATCAAATTTCCTTTAGATAATTTTAAAGGCATAAAAACTTACAGGGAAATTATTTTTTGTCAAAATCATAGACATTTAATATGTACTGATTGTCATGGATTAGAACTTGTGAAAATTGTTTTTTTTTTAAAGCAGTAGCTTTTATCTCATTATTCAAATTAAAAAATGTCAATTCACATTTGCATTATTGCTTTGATAATATAATTGAATTCAGATTGAGAATTTAAATAATTTTAATAAAACTCATCAAATCTTTTAAGTTCAAAATTATACTGACAAATGATTCTCATGATTTATCCAGGTCTTTTAAACTCTTGTGCTTATAATAAACATATCCAAAATAAGATTTTTTTTCTTCATCTTTCCATACTTCATCTATCAGATGGCTCATTTTCAATTTTTTAAAACTAAATTTAAACTTTTCATTCATCAGTAATAATAGTCATTTATATTTATTTTCACTTAAGATGTTTTTTCTGTATATTAATATTTATTTGAAGCTAATTTATTTTAAAATAAGAAAAAATAAACTTATTTCTTACATTAAAACAATATTCAAATTATTTTAAGTCTCTTTTTTTCTGATACAGATTTTTTTGGCTACTACTTTTCCAACATTTACGCAGTGCTAAATAGCCATGATTGTGCTGATGAGCTACTTAAATCCTATATGAAATAGAGTTTTCATCGTCAGTTAAATAATCAAAATCAGAAAAAGGCAATAACTTTACAACAATTTTTTTATTCCCCTGGCAAATCTTTAACTAAGCATAAGTACTTGAGAGATTTTTAAAATATTTTGTTGATCTTCATTTCATAAATGTCCTCTTCATTTTAATTCTGTATAATTTTAGACTTTGCTAATTTAATTCTTTTTTCTTAACAAATAATTTCAGGCTTAAAATTATGAATTATAATAATATTCAACTGATTTGGAATATTCTGGAAAATATAATTAAGAATGCATTGCTTTTTCTATGAAAAATGAATAGACAGAACAGTAATTCTGCTCTGTAAACATTGACAGTGTACAAAATATTAGAATGCATGACAAACTGCTGGCAACATGGCATTATGCACAGTTCTACAAAGCACTCTATTGTCTCTTAATTTTCACGATATGAGAAAGGCAACTCCAGTTACCTTGAACATATATATTTTAATATGACAATGATCAATCGGTATTCCTAATCAGCATACAATGGTTTATGGTAAGGATTTTCTAAATGAAAGAATATTGATAAAGACCCAAAATTAACATTCTAATTTTCTGTCATGCAAATTTTGTTGGTTGGGGAGTGAACATATGTTTGTGTTTTTCACAGAGATCCTAAAATGAAGAAACATTATTCTGAAAATCTGCTTCATTAACAACATTTTGAAACATTTCCTTAATTAAATAATTGCCTTAAATGTTCATTCTTTGAAAACAAAGTGTATCTTAAAATCTAATACAGCATTAAAAACATTAGACAGCTGAACATGAAATGTACACAAATCTTAACATTCATGTAACATTAGACAGCTGAACATGAAATGTACACAAAACTTAACATTCAGGTAACATTAGACAGCTGAACATGAAATGTACACAAATCTTAACATTTATGTAACATTAGACAGCTGAACATGAAATGTACACAAAACTTTACATTCATGTAACATTAGACAGATGTACATGAAATGTACACAAAACTTTACATTCATGTAACATTAGACAGCTAGCTGTACATGAAATGTACACAAAACTTAACATTCATGTAACATTAGACAGCTAAACATGAAATGTACACAAAACTTTACATTCATGTAACATTAGACAGCTAGCTGTACATGAAATGTACACAAAACTTAACATTCATGTAACATTAGACAGCTAAACATGAAATGTACACAAAACTTAACATTCAGGTAACATTAGACAGCTGTACATGAAATGTACACAAAACTTAACATTCATGTAACATTAGACAGCTGTACATGAAATGTACACAAAACTTAACATTCATGTAACATTAGACAGCTGTACATGAAATGTACACAAAACTGAAGCACAGTGAGTTAACATTATTTACAGGATATTTAAAATATAACTGGAAGCTAGTGAGACCATTAAATTGTGTGCTTTTATTTCATTCATTTAATCCATGTTTAATTTTGGAAGAAATAAATTTTATACCTGGCAACAAAATTGTCTTGGCCATATTAATTCAGTCTTTTTAATATGACACTGAGGGTAGAAATAAAAACACAGGTAAATAAAAACACAGGTAAAAAGAAGTCAACAGCAAGGCAACGTTTCCCAGTTATCACTACCCCTCATCCTTACAACCTTCCCCAGCCTTGCAAACAGGATGGATCCAAATTCCAAAACTGCTGTACACCACCACCCCACCCACTCCTCACATCCCCAAGTTTGAAGTCTCTATCTCAGTGTAAGGCCATTGCATGACATTATAAATGGACAAAAAATGGGCAGAATAAAATAAGTTCCATCTTTTCTTTTCAATGCATGGGAATAACAAAATAATAATAATAATTAATAATAATAATAATAATAATAATAATAATAGTAATAATACATTTTATTTCTGCACTTTTTTATATGATAATGTTAAAAAACAGTATAATTCTGCAGACAAAATACACATCATCAAGTACAGACAACAAACATAGTTCATGTATTTAGGTATATCAGAAATATTAATGAAGTATTGACTGAATTGAGTTATGTCCTATAATTTTGTATCCACCATAAATCTGTGATAATTATAATTGCCATTTGTACATTATTATGCAGACATAAAGAACAAACTAAAATCAAATTAAACTTATTTCCAGATCCTAAATCTGAATAATCAATGTTTGTAAATAACGAAGAGGCCAAAGTAGGCTTAAGATAGATAACCTATGTAAGTGATATATGTAAGACAGCTCACCTGGGTAAGTGACTGTAAGACAACTCACCTGGGTAAGGACATTAGGGACTCACCTAGATAAGTGACATAAGATAGCTCACCCAGGTAAGTGACCTGTATGATAGCCCACCTGGGTAAGTGACATATGAAAGACAACTCATCTGACTAAGTGACATGTGTAAGATAGTTCACCTGGGTAAGGGACAAACTTGTGAAAGCAAATTAATACCTGTACTGAAACTATGGAGTGAAATGAAAAATGTATAGCACTTAAAGCTTGTGAAAACAAATTCATTCATGTAGTGAAACTGGACAAGAAAGAAAAGTTTGGGTAAGTGGCATATGCAAGATAGCTCACCTGTGTAAGTGACATATGTAAAACAGCTCACCTGTGTAAGTGACAGATGTAAGACAGCTTACCAAGGTAAGTCACATATGTAAGAGAGCTCACCTGTGTAAGTGACATATGTAAGATAGCTCACCCAGGTAAGTGGCATATGTAAGACAGCTTACCAAGGTAAGTGACATATGTAAGAGAGCTTACCTGGGTAAATGACATATTGTAATGTAAATGTATTCACTAGAGATGATTGTTTTTATAGAAAATCAGTTAACTAAATTATTCTTTGGTAAACAAGTAATGTTGACCTAGATCCTGACCTTGATTCAAGGTTAGTGGCAATATGTAAACAAGTTTTATTTAATTTTAAAATTATTGTTGTCAAGGTCAAGATGGGACTATTGAATTAGAAGTAAACAACTTTTCATGCTTAAAGTAGAAATTATTGGTTCTCGTTAGGGTAATAAACAATCACATGACTTCTTTTCTTGTCCCCTTTCATGATTCTACAATTTGGGGACTTATTCCATAGCTGCATATTAGAATATAATATAACCTTTATTTTAGTGAAATATTTTTTATTTTATTTATATTTTCAATTTTAATATTTTCAATTTTGGGCTTTTACAAATGACGGAAAACAAGGAAAATAATTATTTGTTAAATTTTACAAAGCTTGTTGTTTTCACTCTTTCTTTGTTAATATTTTTTAGAGCCTAAACTCGTAACAAGCGACATATGTAAGACAACTTGCCTGGGTAAGTGACATATGTAAGACAGCTCACCCAGGTAAGTGATACCAGGTAAGTAACATATATAAGACAGCTTACCTGGGTAAGTGACTTATGCAAGACAGCTTGCCTAGGTAAGTGACATGTGTAAGACAACTCACTCAGCTTGCCTGAGTAAGTGATATATGTAAGACAGCTCACCCAGGTAAGTGACATGTAAATTTGTGAAAACAAATTCATACAAGTAGTGAAAATATGGAGTGAAATGATTTTTTTTTCTTCGCACTTCAAATTTTGAAAACAAATTCATTCATGTAGTGAAACAGTGGATGGGAAAGAAATGTTTGGAGCACTTTATTTGCCACACTGTCTATTGGACAACCCCCCCCCCATTTACCAAATGTGAACCATGATTGCATGACTTAATTTTATTCCTTTGAGAAAAGACATCATCAGTATTGCTTAATAACATGATGATATATGACAGCAAAATATACACTATCTATATCATTTCTTAAAAATATATATTTGATCTACCTAGATGTAAATCAGAACCAACCATGATTAGCAAAATAGCACATGAGTTTATGCATTCAAATGTATGTTTCATAGGTGCTAAAAGATAGTGGGAGAAATGGTAAGAATCCTAATGACTGTGATATCTAATGCCATTACCCATGAATGAAATTAAATCTGTTAACAATTTTCAGAAAATCTGGAATTAGGTTTGTTGTTTTTTTCATATGAATGAAACATTTCTGGGGGTGGCATCAATAAGATTTAATAGTCCAGATATTTGGATTAACAATGATAATTAAAACTAGCAGTGTTTCAAGAGAAAGAAATTTTTTTTATTGATTTTTTTTGTTATTTAAAAAAACAAAAAATACAAATATAAGTTTGATTTTTTAAAAATTAATGTTATTTAATTATGAAATGTCACACAATATTGCATATACTTGCAATAACATGAAAACAACATATATTTGGGAATTTTATATGATAAATCCATTTCAATGTTTTCAATGGTTTTGGTTAATTTCTTTTGTGCAATGAGATAAAAGTATGTTACCCAGGGCACAATGCAGTATCAGTAAATACAATTATAAAATTAAACACATATAATTGTTTTTTTTATGTTATTCCTATCCATTTTATTAATCTACTCTTATGTATATTTAATTTGCTTTGAAAGCTAGTTTTTTGTTTTATTTCATTGCATGCTATTATAATGCAATATTGTATGATGGACTTGACCTTGTTCAAAAGTTCATTTTTGCTTGACCCAAAATGACTTTTTAAAATTGTATTCACTGTAAACAACTAATACATAGCTAAATTAGTCTCTTACTAGAAGAAGTATATGTGTTTATTTGGGTCTAGGTTTTTGGAATTTCATAAGTGAATTAAACATAATATCGGGTCAATCTAGAAGGTTACTTTTCATTAGGTCATGTTTTAAAAAAAAGAAAATGCTAATTGTGACCTCAGATCAAGTAGAGAACTATATACAATGTAAATGAATGGATTTTGATCAGTTGCTTTAAGATCTAGTACCTTGAAATTGTATATTATGTTGTGTCCAGTTTGGCTGAATTTTATTTCTTCAATTTATTGAATTCAAGTGATTTTTTTCTCTGGAAATACTAACATGCTCTGATAAAATTAATGGATAAAGACATTCACTGGAATTTATAGTGAATTTAAACCTGGGGAATTACATTATTGTCATTCATCAAAGACTGATGGCACATCAACACTCTAGGAGCTTTTACAGACACAACACCGCCTTCATGTTTTGGATTTATTCAGGACTGCTACTGAATTTTCTTCAGGACTTGTAATTACAAAGACTTGTGTTTGTAATTCTTAATTATTTTGGGATTTAATTTGCAAAACTGTTAGTTCTTTATTTTTAATGTTTTAATTTGTATTCAGGGGAAATAAATTATTTGTTAAATTTTACAAAGCTTGTTGTCTTTCACTCTTTTCCTGTTACTTATTTTAAGAGCATATACTCATAACACTACTTAAAAATTACTTAAATATCTCTTTCATATTTTCATTAGCTTTAAATGTGAAATCAATCAATTTAATCCATAAGCTGTAATATTTTTCTAACTTAAATTGAATGTTTTAATCATGTTTTCTAAATTTTATTTGTAAAATTTGTTTTGAATTTTTTCTCAATGTTGAGAATTCAGCATAATTAACACAAAGCTGTGATTCTCAACAATGTTCATCATAGATTACTTCCATGACTTTAGTTTGAATTCTGCAATCACCATATTTTTCTATATTTAGTGATGGTGGCTCTGTATCATTCACACACATTTCAAAGCCCCCTATGCTAGGATTCATTTCCTCAAAATTTGATAAACTTTTATTTTGAAAGATATTTTAAGGTTTTTCTATTTTTTTTTAGCAGCAATGGCCAATTGGCATAATTTATTTAAGCTTAATAGGTCTTTATGTCATAATGCTTTGTCAAGTTTAGTCAAACTCTTTTCAGTGGTTTTTGAGAATTTATTTAAATATTCTTCTATTATTAGTAACAGTGGGCATATCTGATGATGGATCCGCATCTTTTTATGCGAAATTGAAAAGTCTTCATGCAAGTTTGATCAAATGGTTTTGATGAATTCATTTAATGTTGTTTTTCTATTTTTTGGGTTGTTGTGAGAGTGGCATTACTATTTTAAGAATGGTATCCAAATCTGAAAGCATGTTCTTACAGTTTGTATCAAATTGAGAAGTCTCTCTTCATGGATGCTTTCTAAAAAATCCTTTTCAGAAGTTTTTATGAAGCTGTTTAAAGAGTTCTCCCTATTTGTAGTAAAGTCAGCCATATTTGATAACAGAATCAGCCATATTTGATGACAGAGTCAGCCATATTTGATGACAGAGTCAGCATCATTTGTATGAAGTTTTAAATTTCTTCACACCATGATGCTAACTTTGATCAAAACTGGTCCCATAAGTATTTTAGAATTTTTAAACATCAAATGTTGATAGATGCTAACTTTGATCAAAACTGGTCCCATAAGTATTTTAGAATTTTTAAACATCAAATGTTGATAGATGCACAACAGATGATGCAGGAATGATGCAGGGTTTAATACCGTATGTTCACTTGCTTCAGGTGACCAAGTCAGCTATTAAAATAATGCATGAAAATTTACTCACAAATACTGGAAAATGGACATTCCAAATTCCTAATAATCATAAACCAAATGAATGTGATTTCAATACTACTACTACTACTACTACTATTATTATTATTATTATTATTATTATTATTATTATTATTATTATTATTATTAATGATTTTTTTTTAAGTTAAGGTAACTCAAGGTCTTAAAACCTTCTACTATGATTTGTAAATTTATTAACTTTTTATTTGATATAGTCTAGGTTTTAATCAAGTTACCTTCTTTAAATAAGGATTTTTTCATTATTATTATCAGTATTATTATTATTATTATTATTATTATTGCAGTCACATCTATTCAATTTATCATTATACAAGTTCTCTCCTCTTTTTGTTGAACTATTTTTATTTCAACAGCTCTAAAATAACATTACAAAATGTGACGGAGAGAAAAATTTCACTCACCAAAACACATTTCATGCATTTGATAAGAGAAAACTACAATCATCAACCTGTGTAAATCTGAATAATTTTTGAATACTTATTCAGTAATTGTTTTATGGACAATAAATGATTAGCCTTACATGGAGATGGATATTAAATCAAGAGTTGTGCAAAAAGATTTGTAGTGATTTTCATTATTTAAATACTTTTCATTATAAAAGTAAGAATTTTTCACAAGTTTGATGCACATCAGAAGCAACCGTTATGGACTTTATTTTTTAATATATATATATATATATATATATATATATATATATATATATATATATATACAGAGAGAGAGAGAGAGAGAGAGAGAGAGAGAGAGAGAGAGAGAGTAAGGAATTTCGGTGATAAATCATGAAAAAGGCTTTACAACAAACAGATTGAGCCTGTAAGTGAGGATATACGGTAGTCTCCTGTTTCTTTACTTTCTATGTTATAATTGACCATTAGGGGATAATAGGGGTTGAGGGTTTCAGGTATCCCTGCATCCCTCCAGTGTATAAAACATGTGAGTTGTTGTGCATCCAAAAGTGAGAGGTGTCCAATCAAAATGACTTAATTCTTATTTAATTGATTGCACAAACTAGATTCCATGGGAGAGGAAAATCTTTCCTTCAGCAGTCTGTAGAGATAAGACAGCTCTCAGATTCTCCACTAACTGCCCTAATTATCACAAATTTATTTTACTAAGATACTGATGGAGATAATCAAATTTTCTTCACAAATTACTCAAGAATTTTCTTTTGATGTCCAGGAAAACATGGTTATGTGCATGGAAGATTATATTTCACCCACAACATTCCAACCAGTTTCCTTGCTAATGTAAATTGGCAGGCAATCCAGTGTTTATTTCCTTGCCTGTTACATTATTGAGTAAGAAAGGGAATATATCTGCCTGATTTGTCTGATAACCCCTTTAAACCTTCCAATAGGTATCTATCTGCCTATATTAATAAACTATGAAGAAAGAAGGGCAGAGTTGCAGATTGATTGGCCTCTTAATTTATTTCCATTTGTAGATAATGACAAATTTTCAATCTAAACAAAAACAAGTTTTTAAGTTAAAGCTGACATCATCATCATCAATCCATACACCTCAACATTATCATTATCATAATCCTTCCCTCACCAATTAATGTCCAACAAAGTTGAAAGTTGAGTCAGACATCAAACTGCAAAGACCCATATGAACTGGCACATCATGTGCTGGCAGATCTGGGTCTGTGCAGTCTGGTAATTAGTAGAACAAACAACAGACAGATCTGCCATGGCATTAAGTGGTGACAGATCAGGGTCTACATTGTTTGCAGATGGACGCAGCTTATAAGCACATACAAAAACAAATATTTAAGAAGAAAAAAATCCAACTTTTAGTATTGGCAGCTATATCTGATAGTAGAACAGCATCATTTGCATAAATTTGAATTTCAAGTTTTTTTCAAATTGGTCAAATTGTTTAATGTGGTTATTTAGACAAAGTTAGTCAAGCTTTTTTTTAAATTTTAGTGACTACATCCATATTGGATGGCAGATTGGCATCATTTGCACCAATTTAAAACAGTTTCAAATAGAGTGCTGAAAGTTTGGTCAAATTAAATTAAGTGGTTTGGGGAAGAATCCAAAGGATTTTCCATTTTCATCAATGTCATCCATAAAAGAAAATGACAACATCATTATTTACACAGACAAAAGCCCTTAATACCAGAATACTTTATGTCAAATTTGGTCAAACTATGATTAGCAGTTCCTGAGAATTCAGGTCAAGCTCTTTATATTTCAGTAATGATATTCATATTTGGTAATTGATTGACGTCTTATCCATAAATTGGAAGCCTTTTATGCCATAATATGTTTTGTAAAGTTTAGTTAAATTCTGATGAGCAGTTTTTCTAATGAAATTATTTAAACATTTCTTTTTATTTTTAGTAATGGTGGCCATATTTGATGGCATTATGGCATCTTTTGTACCAACTCCATGTCTTTCTAGACAGGATGCTTTCTGTCCAATTCAGCAAAAGTCTGTTGAGCACTTTTTAAAAAGAAGCAATTTAAAGTTTTTCTCTTAATAGTAACAATTGCCATATTTAACAGGATTGGCACCATTTGTATAAATCTACAGGCTATAGATACCAGGATAATACAATTTGATCATTTAAGCCTTATGGCCAGATGAACTCAAAATTATAATAATTATTATTATCATTATTTACATACTTGAGAATTAACACATGCAGTCATGTACATATATGGTAATATCATCCTTATATGTGATGGTTATTTAGTATACCTAACCAACATTATCATGTATATATGTAATAATTATCATGTACATACATGATATTTAATATTTTTATTAGCTATTACTTAAGTACATGATAGTATTAACGGTCCTGATTTTAAAAAAGTACATGTTATTAGTGTGCATATACATGATAACTATAACACATGTACATGATAACTATCGCACATGTACATGATAACTATCATACAGGTACATAATAACTATCACACAGGTACATGATAACTATCACACAGGTACATAATAATTATAACACATGCATATCATAACAAACCACACAGGTACATGATAACTATCACATATGCACATGATAACTATCACACATGTACATGATAACTATTACACCTGTACATGATAGCTATAACACATAGACATGATAACTATTGTGCATGTACATGATAACTATCACACAGGTACATGATAACTATCACATATGCACATGATAGCTATCACACATGTACATGATAACTATCACACAGGTACATAACTATCACATATGCACATGATAGCTATCACACATATACATGATAGCTATCACACATGTACATGATAACTAACACACAGGTACATGATAACTATCACACAGATACATGATAACTATCACACATGTAGTCCTTCTGACCTGTTTGTAAATTTCTTCTGTGACAAGATACAAACTGTTAGAGATAAGCTTGACACAACAATTTCAATTGACTTGTTATCACCATACAGTTGCGATACCAAATTTCAGCGACAACCGTAAGCAGTAATTGAACTTGGCTCTATGGATTTAGCATGGACAATGATGATGAAGAGTGCACCAAAGTCATGTGAACTTGATCCAATTCCAGCATCACTACTGCTTGAGTGCTTAGATCCAATATTGCCTTCACTAACCAATGTTATAAATACTTCTCTCTCATCTGAGGAATTCTCATCATTTTTCAAAACTGCCATTGTAAAGCCTCTGCTGAAGAAACCAACAACTCTCTTCTCTGACAATTGTATACTCATTATAACCACTATGAAAACAAAGTCATATGGACAATGTTCTTTTGCATATCAAGGCCTATTGAAATTAGACACAAAGACAGTGATCCCTTTCAAGAGTGCTCTTCAAACTTTAACTTTTTTGACTGCATGAACAAACTTATAGACCTGATAATGTGGTGCTATACAAAGTCATTATTATTATTATTATTATTATTATTATTATTATTATTATTATTATTATTATTATGTGAATGATAACTATCATTCATATAAAATATGTATTCAGTACTTTATTTTTAAACCTTACTGATTCACATATATCTGGGTTGAAATGTGTTTTCCAGAGACATCTTTCATATGTAAAACTACAAATGTAAGGTGCTTCTCCATTGCGGATGCATAGCATCCTATCTAATTTTGAATTTCTAATACACATGCCCATTGGATGCCTTTCATTTTGATATCGTAATTTAAATATTTCCAATGAAACAAGGTACAAAACCTAAATGATTCTGATTGGTCAATATTCCAATGCTTTGAGATACAAGGGCTTATAGACACTTTGACAAAAGAATGAGAGATATTACAAGCATTTCAATGATCAGGATCTGCCAGTGTGGTTTGACTACAATTTTTTTTAACTGACTAGAAAATAGGAATAGGTTTAAAATAGAAATTATTCTGCCAAAATTGGAATTGCTGACAATTCTGCATTACCAGGTGTATGATGATATAATCATGTACATTGTCACACACACACACACACACACACACACACACACACACACACACACACATGATAGCCATGAATTAAAAAGGAGGAATATAATGCTAAATAAATAAAAAGTGACTGAATTTGTTGTCATAAAGGTATAACCATTTCATTTATGTTCTTCAGTTTCTACATATATTTCTTTCCTATTGTTGGGATAAATCACAGTACACTTTAGACTTAGTTAAAAAATGAAATAAGACTTTAATTTTATATCTGGAAAAAAATAATACTGTAGTATTTTGCATGGGACCTAAATATACATTGATGTTATAACTGCTTCTGTAGTTGATATAGCTACAGATTTGTTTGTTTGTTTTAGGGTTTAATGCCATTTTTCAGAACACGATAGGCTATACAACATGGCAGCCAGTATTATTGGTGGAGGAAGAACCCCGGAAAACCCCCAGAAAGAACCACCAACCCACGAGAAGCTACTGGCAAGCTTTCTCACATAACTACATTAGCTGAATCTTAGACTTGAACCCACGCAGACAGAGGTGAGACGGCAGTGATCCATAATGGAAAGCGCGTTAGACCACTCGGACATGATATAGCTACAGACATGCTGGTACTGTAGTTTAAAAAAAGCAGAGTTTGTATCTGAACAGCGATGCAAGTGAATGTTGTTAAATATGGAACCTTTTAGAGTTTTTTGGCCGCTGAACACAATTTGCCACTAATACTTTTTAATCTGGTTAAAAAAATTAAAAAATGTTTATTTTTTGTGGGTTTTTTGGGGGGTGGGTGGGTGTACAAAATACTATTTGAACAAAATTCAGACATGGATGAAAAGCCAATCATTTGGTTATCTTGGAGGAATTTTCAACTAACTTGTGACCTACTTCTTGAACCATGTACTCTCAATCAAAGAATAGGGTTAAATTCAAAATGATACATGTTTGATGTCCATTTTCTTTTAATTACAATGCTGGCAAAAAGGATGTTATAATGTCATACTGTATTAGTGCCAAGGTCTGATTTTGAGGGCTGCCCAATTTTCCTGAGTGACATGAGAGAAAAGCTGCAAAGGGGGCTGGTCTGTTTATACAAGTTATGAGAGCTGGGACTTGATTGACAGCTGAACCTGAACAGTTCAGTGAATATAGTTGAGTTTTGAACTTTGGCCTCACATGTTTTCTTTCTCAGTAAAAATGATTGCTCCCTTTTAATGTGTCATATATCATTAGCAAATTGCTTTTGTGATTGGTGTGGGAGGGGGAAAGTCAATGGGAACCAACATGCAGTCCTAATTTCTCATAATGAAGAACACAATTCAAACTGCCATAGATACTAGCTTGTGAGACATGATCAGTTTGAATATACATAAACTTTTGATATCAGGCATAGTTGTGTATACGTAGAAGAAATTAAGGAAAGCATTTATATGTTATGTCTTATTGGCAGTCAACTTTTCAAGGACAATCTTTACAATTTTCTGAATTCTGGCTCACAAAATATGAAAGGTCCATAATCTTCAAACATTTACATTTGTCTGCATTACATCATCTAGTAAATCTGGAATGATGCTGACATGAAATAATTCATTTTGAATCAGGAAGTGTATTTGTAAATTTTCCAATAGAATAATTTTGAAAATTCCTTGAAGTGAATAATGACAAATATTTTCTCCTTGCATTCAAAAGACATTGATAACATTATGACCAAGAGAAGTGATTTGTATAGTGGTAGGTTATTGACACTTCTCATGTATGAGTACCTGGGTCAGATCCTAAAATATGCTGATGTTTTCTTTTGCCAAGGTTTATGTTTATGTGTCTTTTTGCTTTAAATTAATAATGAAAATTATGTTACTGCTGATATTTTCCATGTGAAAATATATAAAATCACACCAGAAGATTAACAACAAACAGCTGACAATATCATGTCTGATGCTATTAGAAATCTGATACTTTGATCTGTTATACCATTTCCTAGCCAATAAATTTGAACATAAAATAAATTAAAAAAATTGTTCCAAGTGAATAATGGATATATTTCATCTCACAGGAGAAAAAAAAACTCAAGTATTTTCATTCATTTGGTGAAATAAATCCATTTTTGACTATGAAAAAGCTAATAACTTCTAAATGTAGCTAAACTCAAAAATATAACTGCCAGATTAGGGCAGATTAGAGTTGTACAGATAATTAGCACAAAAGTATGTTTTTCCACTGTCTACATGCCATTTCCACAATTTATCTTACTTTTGCTCTTTGAAAATAGAAAGGATAATATGGGTTTATTTTTTATAAGCTTATTTTCATGTATATACCTATTCACCAGACTTGCATCAGTAACACTGAATCTCCTCATGCTCAACCAATTAGTATATTGACCTTGATGGGATAATTGACAATCTGTCATGTCATATGTAACTAACAAATGGTATTTTTATTTACCAAATCCAATAGACTCAAATCTTTATCACCAAATCCAATAGACTTAAGTCTATATCACCAAATAAAACAGACTACGATCTTTATTACCAAATCCAATAGACTTAAGTTCCTATCATCAAAATCAAATAGACTTAAGTCTTTATCACCAAATCCAATAGACTTAAGTCTCTATCACCAAATTAAATAGACTCAGGTCTTATTACAAAATCCAACAGATTGAAGTCCCTATCACCAAATCCGATTGACTTACGTTTTTATCACCAAATCCAGTAAGTATTATCACCAAATCCAATAGACTAAGTCTCTATCACCAAATAAAATAGACTCAGGTCTTTATTACCAAATCCAAAAGGCTTAAGTCCTTATCACCAAATCCAATAGCCTTAAGTCTTTATCACCAATTCCAAAAGGTATTTATCCCCAAATCCAATAGATTTAAGTCTTTATCACCAAATCCAGTAAGTATGTATCACATAATCCAATAAGCTAGTCTTTATCAGATTTTCATTCTTAATGGAGAAAAGAGAGTAATTTAGATAAATGTGTCATTTGTGAATTTGACATACTTTGATGGAAAAAGACTTTAAAAAATATATATATGGGCCTAAAAGTCAAAATATATCACTGTTGTATCAAGTTATGCAAAATTTGAGTAACACTTGTTGTCTGATTCAGGTAATAATTTAGCATTTTCAGTTTTCCCAATTGTTGTTTGCTTGATTAGGATTTTTAATGTAGCTTTAACAATTTTTTAGTCATATTGCTACAATGTCTGCAGTGAGGCAGTTTATAGTGATGTCTAGCACTGGACATCATGCCACAGAATGTAGCATGATGTCCCACCCAGTCACATTATCCTGACACCAGGCTGACCAGTCCTAACACTAACCTCTTAATCCTGAGCGTTAAGTGAGGCAGCTGTTGTTACCATTTTTGTAAGTCTTTGGTATGACTCGGCCAGGGATTCAACCCATGACCTCCTGCTTCCATGGCCAATGCTCTAACCATTAGGTCACTGGAGCGGTTCTTTCCCAATGATGAAACAAAAATAAAAACATGGAATTTCTGAACTATCTCAGACACAATATATCTTAATAATTATTTTTGTTTACTACATAACCTTTGTAAAATTTGTCACACGTTCTGAATTTTCGAAGTACCAATATTGATAATTTTGAGGCTTTTAAAACAATTATATATAAGAGACCAGATGAATTATGATATTTCTGTGAAAACATTAGGACCCCTTCCACAATCCACAAATTTACTTACCCCAGAAAGAATACTTTTTTAGAGACCAAACATACAAATATTCATGGTCAAGAAATAAAACAAATACATTCACAGTTCTACAGAACTATAGAAGTATATGGGATTTTTAAATGTGGAAACTTATGTATGGGTATATACAGTATATGCCAGAACTTAGGAATGGGTATCTACTGTATATGCCAGTCTATGTAGCAGGTGTCAAGACTTAAAAGTGCCAAACTGTCTATATACAGTAAGTACACTGAATGACCATGTGAAATTTTCACAGCTTGTCTCCCCCACCTGTTACTCATTTTGTTTAAGTATTGTTTTTATTTACATATAAATTTAAAGGGCCATTTCCTTTTTAAATGAAAGTAAAACAAAAATGCCTTGTCATTAAGTACAAATAAATCTAAGTGAATTCAGTGCTTCCTATAATAAGATGCAAACATTTGATAATTAGTAAAACCTGTCTTGAGAGACCACAGATATGAAAGGTCACCTGTCTTGAAAGACCAGGATCTCTATGTACTGGTTATATAGTGTTGTGACCTGTCATGAGAGACCATTATGTTTTGGCAAAATGGGCATTATTGGTGGTATTGTCTTTAGTTATATGTGCATTTTTATGACTGCAGGTTTCGGTTATATAAATAATTATAGATAAAAATATTTATCATAACTGCCAGCTACTGGCATCCAACGAATCTTCATCAGCAAACACCTCTCATCACCGTTATTATCAGAAAGCGAAAATCTTGAAATATTGACTACAGTCGACATGCTAAGTTCTGGGTCTATGTTGCTTGTTCTACTGATTGCTCGAAACAAACTGCACAGACCCAGATCTGCTTGCACATTATGCAATTGCAGATCTAGGTCTGCATATTTTGTAGTTTAACTCGACTTCTAAGCAAGAATATATTATGTTATTTCTGTGGTTGCTGTGCTTTTAGTTGCTTTCAAATCAATTTTGAAGAGCAACATTCAAAATTAACTTGAATATGTTAGTTCAAACTGGGCCTGAAGGACAATGAACCCATCTTGTTAACTTACTTTCAAAGGGAAATATGTACAGAGTTTGTGAATACATACAAGGGCAAAATAAGAGGAAGTACATATAGATCATTATTTTATTAGAATTAAATGAACAATAAAACATTTGAAGCGATTGCTTGTATTGCTTGTATTGTGTGGTTAACACTGATGTAATGATTGGTTTGAGTTCTGCTTTGTTTGGAAACACACGGACAGGCATTGATGCAAGTTTGAAGCTGCATCTTCAAATCAGTACAACTACCTAGGTATTAGTTAGAACAGTGTAACTGGAAATGAGCAAGTATGTATTAGGTTGAAATGTATAATAGGAACTGAGTACCACTACCTATGTATTAGGTAGAAATGTATAACAGGAACTGAGTATTACCACCTAGGTATTAGGTTGAAATGTATAACAGGAACTGAGTATTACCACCTAGATATTAGGTTGAAATGTATAACAGGAAATGAGTATTACTACCTAGGTATTAGATAGAACTATATAACAGGAAATGAGTATTACTACCTAGGTATTAGGTTGAAATGTATAATAGGAACTGAGTACCACTACCTATGTATTAGGTAGAAATGTATAACAGGAACTGAGTATTACCACCTAGGTATTAGGTTGAAATGTATAACAGGAACTGAGTATTACTACCTAGGTATTAGATAGAACAGTATAACAGGAAATGAGTATTACTACCTAGGTATTAGGTTGAAATGTATAACAGGAACTGAGTATTACTACCTAGGTATTAGATAGAAATGTATAACAGGAACTGAGTATTACCACCTAGGTATTAGGTTGAAATGTATAACAAGAACTGAGTATTACTACCTTGGTATTAGATAGAACTGTATAACAGGAAATGAGTATTACTACCTAGGTATTAGGTTGAAATGTATAACAGGAACTGAGTATTACTACCTAGGTATTAGATAGAAATGTATAACAGGAACTGAGTATTACCACCTAGGTATTAGGTTGAAATGTATAACAAGAACTGAGTATTACTACCTTGGTATTAGATAGAAATGTATAACAGGAAATGAGTATTACTACCTAGGTATTAGGTTGAAATGTATAACAGGAACTGAGTATTACTACCCAGGTATTAGATAGCAATGTATAACAGGAACTGAGTATTACCACCTAGGTATTAGGTTGAAATGTATAACAGGAACTGAGTATTACTACCTAGGTATTAGATAGAACTGTATAACAGGAAATGAGTATTACTACCTAGGTATTAGGTTGAAATGTATAACAGGAATTGAGTATTACTACCTAGGTACTAGATAGAACTGTATAACAGGAAATGAGTATTACTACCTAGGTATTAGGTTGAAATGTATAACAGGAACTGAGTATTACTACCTAGGTATTAGATAGAACTGTATAACAGGAAATGAGTATTACTACCTAGGTATTAGGTTGAAATGTATAACAGGATTAGGTTTTAGGTTGAAATGTATAATAGGAACTGTGTACCACTACCTAGGTATTAGGTAGAAAAGTGTAGCAGGAATTGAATACCACTACCTAGGTATTAGGTTGAAATGTATAACAGGAATTGAATACCACTACCAAAGTATTAGATAGAAAAGTGTAACAGGAATTGAATACCACTACCTAGGTATTAGGTAGAAATGTATAACAGGAAATTAGTATTATTACCTAGGTATTAGATAGAAAAGTGTAACAGGAATTGAATACCACTACCTAGGTATTAGGTAGAAATGTATAACAGGAAATTAGTATTATTACCTAGGTATTAGATAGAAATGTATAACATGAATTAAATACCACTCCCTAGGTATTAGGTAGAAAAGTGTAGCAGGAAAAGCTTACACTGAAACAAATCACTTCAATATGTATTAGAGTGCAACAAAACCGTTCAGTAGGGTAAGGACTACCGCTCATGTCAGGTTATATAAATAGTCTAAATGACAAGCCATTTGTGACATAATGCTTTTGATGGTAATTTATAACTGAGGAAGAAGTAAACTAACTTTGATGCTGAAGTATCAGAAACACACTGTATGCGGATAATAAAAACTAAAAAAAGTTTTGCATTTTTTATGAAGACTTGGATGCCAGTAAAACTTTGGAAGACATAATTGAAAAATAATAAAACCAAAACGCCAAACTATTTACAATAAAAGCATTAACGGCCACAAGATAATGGTGATTTCTATGGAATAATGGTAGAAAAAGAGAACAGTATTGTTTATTACAGTTGGTAGATGTTGTTTCATTTATTACTTATTATTTAAAAAAAAAAAATCTGAAGATATTTGCTGCCATCATTACAATGCTGTCCATGGGAGTTATTTTGAATAGAAGATCCACACCTGCTGGAGTGGCCCCATGTATAATCTATCTTGTGCTGAAAAATGGCGTTAAACCCTACAACAACAACAACAACAACAACAACAACAACAACAACAACAACAATACACCTGCTGGATCATGATGCATCACATTAAAAGGATGATTTTATTGCCAAACCCCCAAACATTGTCATTAAAATGAAAAAATTATTTCCAGTAAATACTTGGTTTTTAAAAAAGATAGAGATAGAACTTGTCTTAACATGTGATTTATGACTATAGTCCTATAGACTATACCCCAAATCACTAATGGATGGTTGGCATCCATGTGTATACTACCTTGCAATAAGAACGACAATGGAACACAATATAAATACAAACTATTACCATATATATTCACTTATAAGTTGATTCCCACTTAAAACTGCACAGACCCAGATCTGCCATTGCATATTACACTGGCAGATCTGGGTTTGTACAGGTTGTCATGAATAATCAATAGAATAAAAAGAGACCTTGATCTGCAGGTACATTATATGAAGGCAGATTAGGATCTTCATTGTCTTAAGTTTGATCCAATTTATAAACGAGTATATCTGGAACTGCATAACAAAATGGAATTCATGACCATAATCTGCCTTATAACATAAAACTGAAGGGGTGCAACGTTCCCTCTATTAGCGAATGGTAGATGTGTGCGCAGTGCTCACTGCACTGCGCAAGCATTATGGAGACTAGCAGAATTTAACGTTGGAATGAGCAAAAATTTACAATTCAGCTGCGTGGGGATGCCTGAGCAGCTGCATGCATGAGCATGTGCACAGCTTAGAGGGAACGTTGAAGGGGTGATGTATCTTTTCATTTGCACATTTTCGAAAGGATCATGGGACAACAACCACTATTCCAATGTGCTCAAAGATTAGAAATCTTTTGCCTCTCTTATCCTGTGAAGGATTGATATTTTTGTGTACATGGTGTCATATCATCTACCATATGTACTTGCTTATAGGTCATGTCAAATGGTAAACACCAAAGATCCTGATCTGCTACAGCACAGAGCACCTGCAGATAAGGTTCTATGTTGTTTGTTCTACTCCTAACAAACTGCACAGACCCAGATCTGCTGGTGCATTATGCAACAGTGGATATGTGTGCAGTTTGCAGTTAGGACTTGTGTTATAAGTTAATATATATATATATATATATATATATATATATATATATATATATATATATATATATATATATATATATATATATATATATATATATATATATATATATATATATAGTCATTTCTATTACATTGGTTCATAAATCAAAAGCCACTTAATCCACAGATGTTATACCTATTATAATCTAGGTATGGTCATGAATTACACATAATTACTTTAATTTGTTTTATTATTGCTATTTACAGGTAATATATTTCACTTAAATGTACCTCTTTAAAGATAAGAAGCCAATTATGAAATGGTTTTATGTCATTATATACCTTCTCTTTGTGAGCTTATATCTTATTATGATGCAACTTTGATGGGACACAATTAAGTCTATATTGTGACCAGACAAGTAAAGTGCCTTGCCTAATGAAACCCCATGATCTGATCAAACTGTGAAACCCCATGATTTGATCAGACTGTGAAACCTCATGATTTGATCAGACTGTGAAACCCCATGATCTGATCAGACTGTGAAACCCCATGATCTGATCAGACTGTGAAACCTCATGATCTGATCAGACTGTGAAACCCCATGATCTCATCAGATTGTGAAACCCCATGATCTGATCAGACTGTGAAACCCCATGATCTGATCAGACTGTGAAACCCCATGATCTGATCAGACTGGGAATCAGAATAAAACTTCTCCTTCTGGTCACATGTTCAGCACCGTAGCCATTAAACCATAACAATGACTTTCATTATCAGCTTGAGGAAAAGGAAGCACCCATAGTACTACTATTATAACTACCACTGCTGCTTCTACTACTAATACTACTATGACTAATACTACTACTACAGTAATATTACTCCTACTACTACTACAGTAAAACCCATCATGAGAGACCATCTGTTCTGCAAAAACATGTGGTCTCTCAATCAGAACATTAAATAATGGATTAATTAGTTTATGATGAATCTTGTCTCTCAAGCCTAGGGGGTCTTTCATAGCAGTGTCCTTACAAGACAGGTTTTATAGAACCGACATCACTACTACTTCTCCTTTCACTGTAGCTATTTATTATTATTATTGTTGTTAATGGTCATGGCAGTGATGTGACTCTGAATCTAAAAGCTTTATTTTTCAGATTTTGTTTAAATTTGGAAAATATATTAAATTATGATTAATTCTATATTTCAGTGATTGTAACTGTAATCAGTCAAAGCCATTATTTTGGAATTGGCATTATTAATTTTTTTAACTGTAATCAGTCAAAGCCATTATTTTGCAATTGGCATTATTATTTTTTTTTAACTGTAATCAGTCAAAGCCATTATTTTGGAATTGGCATTATTAATTATTTAACTGTAATCAATCAAAGCCATTATTTTGGAATTGGAATTATTAATTTTTTTAACTGTAATTAGTCAAAGCCATTATTTTGCAATTGGCATTATTAATTTTTTAACTGTAATCATAATCAGTCAAAGCTATTATTTTGGAATTGGCATTATTAATTTTTTAACTGTAATCAGTCAAAGCCATTATTTTGGAATTGGCTTTATTAATTTTTTAACTGTAATCAGTCAAAGCCATTATTTTGGAATTGGCATTATTAATTTTTTAACTGTAATCATAATCAGTCAAAGCCATTATTTTGGAATTGGCATTATTAATTTTTTAACTGTAATCAGTCAAAGCCATTATTTTGGAATTGACATTATTAATTTTTTAACTGTAATCAGTCAAAGCCATTATTTTGGAATTGGCATTATTAATTTTTGAACTGTAATCAGTCAAAGCCATTATTTTGGAATTGGCATTATTAATTTTTGAACTGCAATCAGTCAAAGCCATTATTTTGGAATTGACATTATAATATTTTTAGACTAAGATGTCATCAGAAAAGTCATGTGATTATTAGTCGAATATTTACCATTATCTTCATCATCCATGTCCAATGGTGGTGCCTTGAATATTCGGTTCTCAACTCTCACCTGGCTGGGTTGATAATGTGGCCCATCCACTTTTCCATCCTTGCATAATTTGGCCAGTATCAGGGTTGGTTTCATGGGGTCTCTCCAAGCATTGTAACCATGCCTACAAGGATAACATCAATTTGCATTGCATAAATGCCCTTTTGAGTTTTGTGTAACTGATTTAGATTTTATGGTGGCTAATATTAAAGAATTACATCTTTAAAATAAAACCAAAGAAACAGTTTTAAATGAATCAGATAATGCCCAGATTTTACAAATGAGTCTAAAGGTGATTTGTCTTCACAAACAGTTTACAATACCATGGTAACATGAACCTTTATGTTTGTGTATGCCTTTGGCTTGGTTTGGTTTTGGTATTTTATGGCACAAACAATGCAGGTAGGTTATTTAATTGAGAGGCAGTAAAAATATAGTCTCTTGCCTAAAGACATACTAAAAGTAGCTGACCAAGGCTGGTCAAATTGCAGGATTTGAACCAGTACCCTTTTGGTTGCAACTCTGGCATTCCACCTTCATTCACATATCTATATGGATATACATCATACATTTGTTATTTATTACAGCACATGAAGACATACTGGAAATCAAAACAGAAGAAAGCAAGAGAAAATGAAAAAGATGTATGTATATATATATATATATATATATAAATTTCAAATATTTGTAAGACTACTCAAAAACTGAAAGCAATAGCAAAATTCTAGAGGAAATGTTGAAAGCAAAGCCAACCCCAACCCCCATGACTAAATGGATGGTCATCACTGGTTAAGTATTTAAGTTTATGAAGATTTCAAATTTATCCTACTTTACCAGCCTTTATGAAAGTTTTGAATTCTATACTGTCAGTTGTGTGTTTCAGAGAGCATTTAGTATGCAATATAAAGCGTTTCCTGTGTGACAGACAACTCATTGGCAATGGATATAAACTCTATCAATTTCTGCCATTTTGGGACAGCAATAGATCTCTGCTTGGGTGACCACTGAACAGACAGGAAATTTTCAGGAAATTCTGTGGACCTGATTATAGGTCAGACTGACCACATCATGAAGTGACTGACTGGAAAGTTGATTAACACCAAGAGTGCCAAAATACATGGCTTAAAATATCCCGAACATAAAAGATTTGGACAATGTTTTATAGGGAAAGCATAAATTTGTTTAACTTGCTTAGAATTTGATACAGAAAGTTGACTACTTATGATGAAAGTATAGTATCTATGTATGTTTCATTATTCCAGGCTGTACAAAAACAAGCATTACTGTGAATTCGTTTGTGACATTTTCATTTGTATGGAGATATCACTAAGAAAAAGGGGTTCCACTTTATTTGTAGGTTATAGGGTTATCTCCCTTTTTATGGTGTCTTTAAGAACTCTGTGTGTGTATGACTAGGATTTTGAATGTAGCTTTAACAATGTTTCAGTCTTATTACTACGATGTCTGCAGTGTGGCAGTTTATAGTTATCTCTAATAATTAGGGCATCGAACTGCAGACATGTATCATGATGTCTAACCCAGTTACATTATCCTGATACCAGGCCTACCAGTTCTAACACTAACCTCTTAATGCTGAGTGCCAAGCAAGGCAGCTGTTAATATCATTTGTGTAAGCCTTTGGTATGACTCGGCCAGGGTTAAAACCCATGACCTCCCACTTTAAAGTGGATGTTCTAACCACTAAGCCACTGGAGTGATTACCTTAAGAATTAAGACATCAGTTTAATTACAAGTTCATTAATGATACAGTACTTACTACTCATGATCTCCAGAAGCCCCCAGTCATTGCAAGAAGATGCCATGTTGACTCAGTCAGTAAGGAATGGGCCTCATGACTGAGTCATTGCAAGTGGAAGCCATGTTGACTCAGTCAGTAAGGAATGGGCCTCATGACTGAGTCATTGCAAGTGGAAGCCACATTGACTCAGTCAGCAAGGAATGGGCCTCATGACTGAGTCATTGCAAGAAGATGCCATGTTGACTCAGTCAGTAAGGAATGGGATTCATGACTGAGTCATTGCAAGTGGAAGCCATGTTGACTCAGTCAGTAAGGAATGGGCCTCATGACTGAGTCATTGCAAGTGGAAGCCACGGTCATTATGTAGTACATGTATGACTAGTCGATTGTAAGCAACGATACAAGCCCCTGTGTAGGATGAGTGTCATTTTAAGCAGATTCTGTGTTGTGTATGGTGTAGAATTAGTAAAACTGATGCCTGACAAGTTAAGGTTTCAAGTCATTTGCCCTTATGGACAAGTAGTCAACTCATTTGACCCTGCTATACAAGCTGAACAGGAACAACACTGGTCAAAACCTTGGGAATGTCTTAACACTTCATTGGGCAGATTGAGGATGACCAGTGGTCAGTTTATGCCCCCAGTCTTCAGAGACTAAGGGTGATTTCTCTGAAAATGTTGGATTATACAACATTTTTTAATATATTGAATACATAGCTATGCATACCTGTCAACTTGTACAGTTTACCATAATTTGTGCGCCTTATTTAATTTTTGTTAGTGTACAGCTGTACAACCATTCTGTACACTTTGTTTTTATAGAAATACATGGTTTTTGTTTTTAATTTTTAAATTTTCTTTGTTATCATGGGAGTCTGGATGTAACATTTTTAAAATTTAAATCGAGTGTGATCCAGAATCTATTTAAGATATGTGCAATAAATGTGGGGATAACTCTAATATTCTTTGGAAAGCTATGGAAGTCAGGAATGCTGAAATTGGGTTAAAGTGAAAGTATCTTCCTTTAACGACATGAGAAAAAATATTAATATTGAAGAAAGTATTTAGATAGCTTTGTTTCATTCAAGATTCTTATGATCTTGTTTTAACTGATTTTAACTGATTTTAACTGATCCCAACTTCCATCGTATTCCAGCTAACTGAAATGTAGGCCAACAGAACTTGAAATTATGACCATTTGCTTGTGTGGGAAACTGAATTTATTAGGAAAAAGACATCAGTGCAAGTAAAATCTCACTAAAACATTTAAACTTTAATTTGTAGAAAAGCGCCAATATGGGATGCCAAGTGTGTGAGATATTCCTGAAAACTTGACTTGTCATTCCAAAGTTAATTGACATTGGAACAAGCTACACAGCACTGTCATTAGGCAATAAGACTTGAATGCCCCCCCCCCCCAATATATCAGGTCAAGGTCTTATATTGTAGGACTAAGGGTTTATGAGGGAAAAAAATAAATATGTAATAATGATACCATGATAAATCCAAATCTTTTAATACATTAAAAGGTTACATTGCTTTCAGTTGGACTGGGCTTATGAGTAGTTTAAGTGTGCATAATTAATTTTAACACACTTCATCAGGTTTGTTGTAACATCATTGGGTTTAGGAAACAAAGATAAACCAAATGTGTGGAGAGCAACATTCCCTCTAAGCTGCGTGCATGTGCAGCTGCTCAGGCATCCCTGCGCAGCTGAATTGTCCATTTTCGCTCAATCCAATGTTAAATATTGTTCATATCCGAAATGCTTGCGCACTGCAGCGAGGACTGCACGCAAATCTACCATTCGTTTAGAGGGTACGTTGGTGGAGAGATTGGGTTTATGAAACAAAGATAGACCAAATGTGTGGAGAGATTGAGTTTAAGAGACAAAGATAGACCAATGTGTGGAGAGACTGGGTTTAAGAGACAAAGATAGACCAATGTGTGGAGAGACTGGGTTTAAGAGACAAAGATAAACCAAATGTGTGGAGAGATTGGGTTTAAGAGACAAAGATAGACCAATGTGTGGAGAGACTGGGTTCAAGAGAAAAATGTGTGGAGAGATTACATTTAAGAGACAAAGATAGACCAAATGTGTGGAGAGATTGGGTTTAATTAAGAGACAAAGATAAACCAAATGTGTGGAGAGATTGGGTTTAAGAGACAAAGATAGACCAATGTGTGGAGAGACTGGGTTCAAGAGAAAAATGTGTGGAGAGATTACATTTAAGAGACAAAGATAGACCAAATGTGTGGAGAGATTGGGTTTAATTAAGAGACAAAGATAAACCAAATGTGTGGAGAGATTGGGTTTAAGAGACAAAGATAGACCAATGTGTGGAGAGACTGGGTTCAAGAGAAAAATGTGTGGAGAGATTACATTTAAGAGATAAAGATAGACCAAATGTGTGGAGAGATTGGGTTTAATTAAGAGACAAAGATAAACCAAATGTGTGGAGAGATTGGGTTTAAGAGACAAAGATAGACCAATGTGTGGAGAGACTGGGTTCAAGAGAAAAATGTGTGGAGAGATTACATTTAAGAGACAAAGATAGACCAAATGTGATAGACCAAATGTGTGGAGAGATTGGGTTTAAGAGATAAAGATAGACCAAATGTGTGGAGAGATTGGGTTTAAGAGACAAAGATAGACAAATGTGTGGAGAGATTGGGTTTAAGAGATAAAGATAGACCAAATGTGTGGAGAGATTGGGTTTAAGAGACAAAGATAGACCAATGTGTGGAGAGATTGGGTTTAAGAGACAAAGACCAATGTGTGGAGAGAGACTGAGTATCATCAAAATATTATCATGCAGAAGTTGTGTAATTTTGCCAAGAAGTCCTAACTTGTGTGAACAATGACATCAGATTATACAAACTTTCAGAAATTTAGTTTTAATTTTTGATTACAGTGAAACATATGGATATTACCATATCAAGGAAACCATCTCATTAAGAACACCTGATCATAATGGACTGTATTTATTAATTCCTCTTTTGAAACTTCATTTACACTTTTAACTTCTTCAGATAAGATGAACATTGCCACAAAAGATAACCATATATAATCCGCTGAGTGGCATTAATAAATGGGCTAATTATATTTACCTGCTTTTGCTGGCCTTTACTGAATTTATTGAAAATTTTGTGCTGGAATGTTAATTTTGGGATATTAAACTTACAGGTCATACTTCTGTGCAATACCACAGGTTGCTCTGTGACGACTGTAAAAACGGTTTTCCAGGTCTATTTTTGTCTCTCCAATTAAATCATCCATTCCTATGAGATCCCAGTCATAAACCTGGACTGTCAGAAGAGATTCCATTGGGAATGTTGCCTCTATTTCAAAACATCTGAAAAAGACAACATTTTAAGACTTAATGTTTTTAAAAAAAATTGCAGATTTTTGAGCCTTTTAATTTCAGGTTGTTGAATAAATGACTTGATTTCACTGTCTTTATGATATGTCATCCTTATGCAAACATCAGAATTTACTATGTTTTATGAGTACACATCGTTGATATGTAAAAGTTAATTATGAAATGTAAGTACTTCTTAAATTATCATACAAGAATAATGATTACACTGTACTTTGTGAAAATATCTGTTAGAACACTCAGAAAAGGCTGCCCCTTGGGCCCCAAATCACCTAATCCTGTTTTGATTCTTTTCTTGCATATACAACTTTTATTTGGTGTATTGTAATTCATTGCATATACAACTTTTATTTGGTGTATTGTAATTCATTGCATATACAACTTTTATTTGGTGTATTGTAATTCATTGCATATACAACTTTTATTTGGTGTATTGTAATTCATTGCATATACAACTTTTATTTGGTGTATTGTAATTCATTGCATATACAACTTTTATTTAGTGTATTGTAATTCATTGCATATACAACTTTTATTTGGTGTATTGTAATTCATTGCATATACAACTTTTATTTGGTGTATTGTAATTCATTGCATATACAACTTTTATTTGGTGTATTGTAATTCATTGCATATACAACTTTTATTTGGTGTATTGTAATTCATTAAGCATCTTCTTATCTTCTTTAAATTTAAATTTTTGGAAACTGGGATGTATTTTGATTAATATCCAGAATTGTTTTCCCTCTCTTTTCTCTTAGATTATGGAACTAACCGATTTTAAGGATTTCTATGTTTTATATTTTATATTTTTAAAACTGGTTGTAGCATTTTAAATATTGAAGCCCAAATATCATGTACACAAATCATCAAAACACTGCTTATTTTCCAAAATCAGGCAAAAATAAAAGTTTGTTCTGCTTATTTTCTGTAATCTCTCAGAAACTGAGAGTATGTGACATCAGATGAGTAAGTTCACTTGGCATAACAGTTAAATTTAACCACTACAACTCAACATTCCATCACTGAGATTAACTCTTTGTTAGAAAGGTGCAGATTGTACAAATAAACAGATCAATACAACGATACTGCTTCAGGGTGTCAACTCCATGGACCAGGTATAAATTTTGAAAAAAGGCATATTACCATTTCAGATCACTTTCTGATCATCCTTTGGCTCTAATGTATTCAGATGCAGACAACATTCTGGATACATGTTATTTTTATGTTAGCACAGAAAGTTACCAATAATCTTGGTTAGTAAACTGTAGACTGAGTTGGAAAATTACTTGTTTTTCATGCACATCTTTTTTGTTTTCTCTGTCTGTCTGTCTCTCTCTGTCTCTGTGTGTGTCTCTCTCTGTCTCTCTCTTTTTTGCTCTCACACACACACACACACACACACACACACACACACACACACACACACACACACAGAGATATATACATACATACATACATACATGTTTACACAAACATGGAATTAAAGAACATAAAAATATAAATGTATCTATATGCATATCCAGATCATTTTATATGTAAGGTCAAGTTCATGAATTGAATGAGATTTTAAATAATTAATTTGAATTATATATATATATATATATATATATATATATATATATATATATATATAGTTTTTAACTGAAAAATATCATGATTTGTGTGTGTGTCTGTGTTTATGTGTGTGTGTGTGATTTGGATTTATTACATGGCTATGATGTCTGCAGTGTGACAGTTTATAGTGATGTCTAGCACTGGGGCATCATGTTGCAGACATATGTAGCATGATGTCCCAATCAGTAACATTATCCTGACACCAGGCCGACCAGTCTTAACACTAATCTCTTAACGCTGAATGCCAAGTGAGACAGCTATTAGTACCAATTTTATAAGTCTTTGGTGTGACTGGACAGAGGATTGAACCCACAACCTCCCGCATCCAATTTGGATGCTGTAACCACTAGGCCATTGGAGCGGTGCTTGATGATTTGAATGGTTCAGATTTCATGTTGATATAAGACATAACTCAGTTGCAACTACTAAAGAAGATATACAGAAATATGAAACATGGATAGATGGCAAAGAGAACACACACACATATATATATATATATATATATATATATATATATATATATATATATATATATATATATATATATATATAAAGAGGAACACATTTGAAAGTCCTGGCAATATTCTAACCACCCTGTAACATCTGTGTAAATGTCATAGTGATTCTGTTAACAATACAGACTTGACATCTACAAAGATATATGGAGACCTCAATAACCTTTTATCTCCAATACAAGATCCATTTTTAGTAACTTGATACAAGTTTGCTTTTTTTTACATGCATATTAAAATGTCAAAATAATACACTAATATGCCATAATACACTAATATGCCATAATGCACTAATATGCCATAATGCTTAAAAACTTGACTATATAATGCTGAAGACCACGTAGACATTTAAGTAAAAAAACAAAAGACCATTATAAGTGTTTTCAAAGCAAAATTCTGTTGGAGTAAATGTATGATATTGCCAAATAAGTGTAAAAAATGCAATTAAAAGCAAGAATTCAACCACTTTTATAAAACCAATAAATGAATGTAGCTAGGATAATTTTAGTCATTAATGCATGCATACACAATTTTAATAACTTACAATATATGCTTGATTGTAAGTGAAGCCATACAACAAATTGCATGACCCCAGATCTGCGATCTCATTATGCTCTGGCAGACCTGGGTCTGTTAAGTTTTCTAGGAATAATTAGTAGAACAAAGATTACAGTGGATTATGAGATGGCAGATCTGGGTCTGTGCATTCTAGTATGATAAAAAAGAACCCATTGAGCAGTTGACATTTAGAATATGCACACAGATAACCTTTGGAGAAGAAAAAAAAATCATATTCCATAGAATTTACTAAAATCTCAAACTGGTGTGTAAAGTAAGGTGGCTTTCTGGCTGCCACATGTGAGACCTTCTTTCATATTTTCATGTGTGTCAGAAAGTCTATTAGATAAATTAATGTTTTAATCAGTCTAATTTTAATCAAGGAGAATATTAGCAATGTATTTTATTGAAACTCTTCCAGTGCAAAGTTACTCTGTTACATTGTTTATAATAAAACTGGATACGAATGGTTCTGTTCAAATAAATGAAGATACAAATATTCTTACCCACATCAAGGTAAGAAACACTGCAGCATGTAACCCCCATTTAGATTTGCCACACATTGTCATTGATGAGTTGAGACCAAATGCAAACTACATAGAACTGGATCTGCCATCACATCATGCACTGGCAGATCATGGTACAGTTTGTTAGGAATAATTGACAGGACAAACAGCACAAACACCTATCTGACACTGTATTATGTGATAACAGATTAAGGTCTGTACAGTTTGTTAGGAATAATTGACAGCACACACACTTTATGTGATAACAGATTAGGGTCTGTACACAGTTTGTTAGGAATAATTGACAGCACACACACTTTATGTGATAACAGATTAAGGTCTGTACAGTTTGTTAGGAATAATTGACAGCACACACACTTTATGTGATAACAGATTATAGGGTCTGTACAGTTTGCAGTTGGACATAACTTATTTTTAATTATTTTTTTTTAAAATATAATTTTAATGCATGTGGGAATAACTTTGTAAACCAGACACTTCATACCACTGTGGTGATATTAGCAAAAAAAAAAAAAAAAAAACTTCATTACTGTGCAGTTTACAAGTGTAGGCTACATTATTTTTGCATTATTAAAATTCAACTGTTCAGAAAATTTTACAGATGTGGGGCCAAAAATGTACACGACTTGCTTCTCCTTGCATAACTGTCATATTGATTTCAATTTTATTTTAATTTTAAAGTTTGCAATTTACAGTCCTTTCTTACCTATATAATCTGGTTAGGATTCCTTTTTTCAGCTCATTATAGACCACACATGGCAGCTGGCATATTTAGTGGAGAAAGAACCTCAGAAGAACAATTGACCCATGGGAAGCTACTAGAAAACTTTCTCATACACAGACATTGGTCAAGCTAAGACTGAAATACTGTTGGACTGAGATGAGAGATCTGTACAGCACAGATCCAGACCTGCCATCACATAATGCACAAGCAAATCTTGATCTGTGCAGTTTGTTAGGAGTAATCAGTAGAACAAACAAGATAGACCCTGATCTGCAGGTGCATTATGCTATGGCAGATCAGTATCTTTACTGTTTGCAGTTTGACTTTCAAGCGAGTATAGATGGTATATAGATATTTATCTTTCCTCTCTTTTAACTCTTATTGCTCAAAATTAGAAAGAAATAAAACAGCATGGTTTTGTAGATTTTGATTACAATAAAGTGATTGATGATTATGAAAAGCTGTAACACCTTTTAGAACACTTGGCTGGGTTAAGAGCTTTAAATTTCAGCTAATGTACAAAAAAATCCAACAAGAAATATGATAAGTTGGCATGGGGGCTTTTAACAGAGGTGTTTGGAGGAGGTGGACAACCCAAATAAAACCATGATAACTGTACATATGCTTTGCATGAACACTAATCAATGCATTTTAACTGCTTTCAAGTGGCATCTTTTCTCACCTGTTATGATCATAAAACTTACACAACAACATTTAACACCATCAATTCTGAATCGCATTAAGTATCCAAATTAAATTTCAAGTGGTAATCTATTTTGCGATCTCATAATTTATTAATAAGCAATACACAATTTCATAACATTTGTGCAGTATTTATTTTCTTGGGCTAATAAATATTTAACACAAAATATTCTGCATCTTCAGCAAGTGAAAAGCGATTTAAGGTTTAATTGCTTTTTGTGGCACTTCAGCACATTACTGGCTATGTCATGCTGAGAAAATCTAGAGCTAAATGCCATTCTTAAGGACAAACTGAGGCAGCCGACTTGGACTGGCTTGCATGAATATTGAAAATGCAAGCCTTGGATTGAATCAGATGCTTGACCATTGTGCTACTGTAATTAAAGATACTAGAATTAAAGAGTTGGGTTACTGTATATACTTGCTTGTTGTTGTTGTAGTGTTTAATGCCATTTTTCAGCACATGATAGGCTATATATTGGTGGAGGAAGAACGTGGGAAAATGTCCAGAAAGAACCACGACCTATGAGAAGCTACTTGCAAGCTTTCTCACATAACTACATTAGCTGAATCTTAGACTCAAACCAACACAGAGCTGAGATGGCAGTGATCCATAACGGAGAGTGCTTTACACCACTCTGCCACTCGGGGCCCCTATACTTGCTTGTAAGATGAGTCAAACAGCAAAAAACAAAGATCATGATCTGGCATAGCACAATCTGCCTGCTGACCAGTGTATGTGATGTTTGTTATAGTGACTACTCCAAACATATACACAGACCAAGATCTGCCAGTGCATTATGCAACAGCAGATCTGGTTCTGTGCAGTTTGCAGTTAGACTTGACTTATAAGCAAGTATATATGATATCATAATCATTTAGAAAGTGTACACAATGAAGAGTAGAGTATGGATAAACAAGAGGTCAAAGACAGTCTATATCAGTCATATGGCTAATACTGGCCCTTAAATAGAGGACCTAATCAAGGATGTCACCACCAAACAAGCAGTCATGAACATAGGATACCAAAGGCAGGGGATACTGTGTCCACCACCCTCTAAATTCATGGGGCAAGCATACCATGTCCCCCACCCTTTATTCCATGGGGCAAGGTTGGGATAATATGTCCCCTACCAACTAAATCCATTGGGCAGGGCAGGGCAGGATATACTGTGTTCCAAACCCTCTAAATCCCCATCATTTTAGGAAAATAGAACATAATGTACTAATATAGTGCTGAAAATAAGAGATAATTTTATTTGCTTCAACAGTTCTGCCACATTAACTTTGCGGTCTGTGGGAGTTTACTTGGACACTTCCATTGATGCACTTTATTGAGTAAACCTGTGAAAACATTAAAATGTTCAGTATCTGGTTAACCTGACATGAGCTGCATCATGACAAAGTGTGTATTTGCATAAAATTTACTCTCTTTTTTCATTATTGCAACCTGAAAATAAGTTACATCTTCCTCACTTTAACCTCAAAAATACATTCACTAATTCCAAGACTTTGCAATGCAACATCGCTGAATACCATAAACACTGAATGTTTGTATTGCCAGATTCATTATTGTGTATTATCATTTTTATCATCTTTAACATCACCATGAAAAACCAATCTGATGAACATTTTCAAACATTTTATCATTACTATACTAACTCCAACAACAACAAAGATCCTGATTTGCTCTCACATAATGAACTAGAAGATCAGGGTCTCTATTGTTTTTTCTATTGATTTTTACTAACAAATAGACCAAAATCAATAGCACATTATATGGTAGCAGATCTGGGTCTGTGCAGTTAAGAAGTTGGACTAAATTTATATGAGTATAAATGATACATATCCTAAATTTAATGTATCCATAGTCATTTTTATATGAGTATAAATGATACATATCCTAAATTTAATGTATCCATATTATCATTATTATATGAGTATAAATGATACATATCATAAATTTAATGTATCCATATTATCATTATTATATGAGTATAAATGATACATATCCTAAATTTAATGTATCCATATTGTCAATATTATATGAGTATAAATGATACATATTCTAAATTTAATGTATCCATATTGTCATTTTTATGGCATTAATGAATGGAAGAACAACTAAAACTAAAAGGGCAAATAATGTGTGTTTGAGTGTGTGTGTAATTTTGACTTTTAACATAGCTTTAACAATTTTTCAGTCATATCACTATGATGTCTCCAGTGTGACAGTTTATAGTGATGTCTAGCATTGGGGCATCATGCCGCAGACATGTAGCATGATTCCCACTCAGTCCCATTTTCCTGACACCAGGCTGACTAGCCCTAACACACTCTTAATGATGAGTGCCAAGCGAGGCAGCTGCTTGCACCATTTTTGTAAGTCTTTGATATGACTTGGCCAAGGATCGAACCCATGACCTCCCACATCGAGGCGTAGCTCTAACCACTAGGCCACCAAAACATTATCTTTCAGGATAAAATTTACATTCAATTTCTTATCTTATAAAGGGAATGGATCATATTTATTAAAACTGTGTGAATCGATGTATTTTCTAAGTAAGAATGAATCATGGCGGCAATCATTTAAATAAAGATATATATTCTACTAATTATCAATTATTCTCACTGTACATGTAATATGACCATCTACGATTATGCTAATAGAAATACGTACATTATTATTCAATGCAAAAACTGATTTAATTTTTTTTAGTTCACACCCAACCAGTATGTTTACTCTATTGTTAACTGTATTATATTTGATTTATTCCACTCTAAATAGAGAGTATAAGATATTGTGAAAAATGAATCTTTGAACTAATTATCTTCATTTCATTTATATTTCTAGGCAAACATTATTGTATATATAATAACATACTAAAACTTTGAGTAAATGAATTAAAAAATGTGTCAGTTATTTCTAACATATTAAAAGATAAAGAACAAATGATTCTGTGCTTGAGTGTAATACCTTACACTGAAATGAATTCTCAAAAAAATGTTTGTCATTTTCATGTTAAGACAGACAAGCAAGGGGCAAGAAAGGCCGCCACAGGCTGTAAACATTTCCTTCTCTTCGAAATCTGATATAGCATATTATCTTGTCTTTTGAAACGTAGACAATGATGAAGCTACCTTTTACCTTTCTGCATTGAGGGAGAAAATCACAAACAATTGCATTTTAAAAAGCATGGAAAATATGCATGGGCTTGTGGCATTCTTGTCTATTCTTTCAGACTCAATGGGCCCAAAATAAAATGAATCCAAAACGATATTAAATGCCATATATACTCACCTATAACATGGATTCAACTGCAAGTTGCAAAGACCCAGATCTGCCATTGCATAATGTACTGGTAGATCTGGGTCTATTCAGTTTGTTAGGATTAGCAAACAACATTGACCTGATCTACTGGCATAAAATGTGATGTTAGATTAGTGTCCATGATGTTTGCAGTTCCATTTCTAAGTGAATGTAGATGGTAGTAGGGGATTATTCAGCTCTGTGCAATAATTTATATCAACTGCAATAAGTAGACCCATAAAAACTAAATCAGCTATAAAAAAAATTCACCTGTGCATAAAAAGACTTGAAAAGGATGTAAAACTTCTTTTAGTTTGATTACTATAAAAACTTTCAAAGAAAGATAATTTGGTTTGGTTAAGTGAGGTTTAACGCCATTTTTTTCAGCACATCCATAGGGGCCCTGAGTGGTTGAGTGGTCTAAAGCACTCACTGTCATGGATCACTGCCATTTCATCTCTGTCTACGTGGGTTCGAGTCTCAGATTCAGCCAATGTGGGCATGTGAGAAAGCTTGCCTGTAGCTTCTTGTGTGTCGGTGGTTCATTCCGGGAGTTTCTTGGGTTTTTCCTCCACCATTAATACTGGCTGCTATGTATAGTCTATCTTGTGCTGAAAAATGTCATTAAACCTAATAACAACAATAACATCAGCACATTATAGGCTAAAATAATGCCAGTATATTTGTTTCAGGAAGAACCTGGGAAAAACCAACAAGCCATGGTAAGCTGCTGGTAAGTTTTCTCACATACACACATTAGTCAAGTCCAAAATTGAACCCACATGAACAGAGGTGAGAAATGAGTCATCTATAAAGATGAGTTTCTTAAACTTCTTGGACACAAGGCCACCCTAAAAGAAAGATGAAGCAAAGGCCAGAGGATAATTACAGGATTTGTAATAGCGCATGTGAATAAATAAATCTTAACAGAAAACAGTATTTGTGATAAAATGACTTTATGAAAAGTAAAAAAATGTAAAATAAATAGGGTTTATTATGATTCTGCTTTTATGCAATTTTATGTAATTTTTTAAAAAAAATTTCTTTATTGCAAGTCACATCTTTCCCAACATGCTAAAGGTTGTCATATTTGTAAGCTCTCCACCAGTGAAAGCAGTATTGTCCGTATCATTGTTGCTGTTTAGTCCATCCCCAAAAAAAGACAAGATGAGTTGGCTGAAAGTGACTCAAAGCTTAAACAGTTGAATGGTAATAAAGAAAACACATGTATGGAAAAATATTATTTCTTAATTTCTTTTTCAAATCCTTTCAGAAAGTCATGTTAAAGAACAAACAACTTTCAACAGGACTGAATAAAAATGAATTGCAAATAACACCACTATGAACAATCTGTGCAGTATAAAAAGATACATATTCAGCTATTCTTATCAATAACTAATAGAATCATTTGATCCAACACTTACGTTGAGCAAGATTTTGTTAAGATAATTACTTACTTCCTATGCAAAAATCTTATTTTCTTAAATTACTTCCTTGCTCTAACAAATAAGCTAAAGTTTCTTTTGGAGAAGTTAATTGCTTTCATTCTTAAAGTAAATAAGTAGGTTCAGATTTAAAAATATAACTTTATGAAACAAAATAAAGCCAAGATAATTTGATACATAATGTTTTTAATTTGGGAGGAAATCAAAATATACAAATGTTTTTTATTCTTCTACTTAATAGGCAGAATAAAAGATGAAATAAAAAAAACATGTAAAAAGGTAACAATCCTAATAGAAAAGATTTGCTTTCCAAATTATCAGTATTCATTCCTAACATTTTCTTGTGTGATATATATCTTTATATTTTACCCATAATTTTCTCACTTTCAAATGATTTTATCAGTTAATCACCAGGAATACGCAGAAACAAAGCAAAGTCAAATCAAGGAATACTATCAGGATGAAATAGACAATTTTTACGTTGGATAAGGCGTTCCTGACTATTAGCAATTAAATAGCATGGATATATGAGACATACTTTTGTCAATACCCTTTGAGGTCATCCCCCTGCACAGCTGTAAAAGGCTCACATCAAACTAGACAATGAGTCCCCCATCGTGAACGATCTCTGAGACAAAGATACTGTGGGTCATCGCTTGCAGACAATTGCTTTTGCAAACTAATCTAGCAACAAAGATCCGCACTGACAAAACATTATCCGATCTTGTGGGGTCCATCTAAAGGCTGGTATTTATCTGCTTGTTTTGCTGAATAAATCTGTCATGCTTTATTGTTGTAAAGAATGGCCCATATTTAGGCTTTTAAATGATAATTGTAAAATGTTAAGTAATGTTTTCAGACTTGATAAATTATTGTAAAGCTTAGTACTCTCAGGTTGGTTTCCCATAATCTACTGTTTTGCTCCAAGACGCTAAAAGAATGGGGTAGAACCAGGACAAAGAAAAAGCTCAAGAAATGAATTTTCTTTATCTTGCATCTAAAATGATCAATTTATATTTGAAATATGATTTAATTTAATAAACTTTGCCCTGACAAGCAATTCATACACATACTCATTCATGAAACTGACTTGTAAATAATTTTTCTACACCAAAAACCTATATACATCTATATAAAACTATACATATAAATGGAGTGGCTGTTATTGATTTTGATTTTCAATAGATTGTGATAGACTGTGAATAACTATGTTCATTTAGAAATAAAATAGCAACAACAAAGTCTTGAAAGAAGTGTTTCACTTTGCAAGCTGTCATAATTCATCAATAATTATATTGATTACCGAAGCAAATTGTTTTATGACTATTTTGGTCATCTTTTCTGTAATTGCTGGGTTTTCTCTTTGGTCTGAAATAATGTTAATGTTATAATATTTATAATAAAAATAATAATAATAATAATAATAATAATAATAATAATAATTATTATTATTATTATTATTATTATTATTATTATTATTATTATTATTATTATAAAATTAGCTTCAAGTAAATATACTCTCTAAAAGTGTAACAGGTACAAAGCTCATCTTATAAGTGATATAGATTTTTTATGCTCTGATTCACTATATACAGGTAATGCTCAGGTATAACATACATTTTTTGCAAATTTGATATATTACATACATAAAACAAAAATTTTTTTTTATGAATTAATTACCTATATAATTTTTATTATCTGGTATACAAATCATCACTGATAAATATAAATGTAATATTCTTGCCAATTTACACAAGGTTCATGTTTGCAAAAAATTGCTGTGATTTAAAACCATCCATGTTTTCAGATGACTAGATAAATTAAAGAGAAAATAGTTGTAAGGATGGATTGTAACTCTAATTTAACTGACATTTTTTTCAGGATTTGAAAATCTCCCGCTTTTTTATATTTAGATTTACTTATTTATTTTGCAGCATAAAAAGTTGTTTAAGATATTTCAGAACATTAAGAATCAAACTAATGTTAGAAAATTATCTTCTCTTCTTATATTTCACCCATCACGTTTTATTAAATTCATCATAAAAGGTTTGGAGTCAGAAAGTACTTAATTTTCAGAAAATCCATAAAGACAAAGATTAAAGTAAATTAGATTGTAGTGTTTGCAATTCCAATTTTAGTCAGAAAAACTACACTAGTTTGGTATATTTCCTGAGAAATAAAAATTAACTATAATATTTGTCAAAACAATAAAAATTTTAAACTATAATGTATTTAGGAAAAACTATGTGCATAAAGCCTTCACTTGTTGATTGGTGTATTGGAAAAAAGTAAAATAACTAATATCAGCCAAATGTAAAATATTGTTATTTATATGTAGATGTTTTATTTGTCTCATACAGATGTTAGGGTCCAATTGAATTCTCCTGGAATGATGTAAGTTATGGGGTTGTACAGTGATCCCTCATTATTATGCCTTCCATTATTGTGATATAAGTTATGGGGTTGTACAGTGATCCCTCATTATTATGCCTTCCATTATTGTGATGTAAGTTATGGGGTTGTACAGTGATCCCTCATTATTATGCCTTCCATTATTGTGATGTAAGTTATGGGGTTGTACAGTGATCCCTCATTATTATGCCTTCCATTATTGTGATGTAAGTTATGGGGTTGTACAGTGATCCCTCATTATTATGCCTTCCATTATTGTGATGTAAGTTATGGGGTTGTACAGTGATCCCTCATTATTATGCCTTCCATTATTGTGATGTAAGTTATGGGGTTGTACAGTGATCCCTCATTATTATGCCTTCCATTATTGTGATTCCTCACTTTAATATGAGTATGGTTACAAATCCTATCAAATTGTACAATGATTCCCTCATTATCAAACCTTCCATTATTGTGATTCCTCACATTATTAAAACTCCCATGAATATCATAATTAAAAAACATAGTGTATTATTATGTACAAAACTATGCAGTACTTTTTTCATGACATATGGTGGCCAGCAATACAAATGCCATTCAGATACTCATTTTTAAGTTTATGTAAAAATGGATGAAAATATTTCTTTTGTGGTACTGATTAAAAGAAATATTTTGCTGAATTGTTACACAACACTTATGGGGGTGGGGGATTAATCTTTGGTTAAGTATAAGTTCTTAAACTATAGATTTATAAACTATCTATCTCCAGGCATGCCACCATTGCTCAGACCACAAAGTTTAAGTTCAAAAGGAGAAACAAAAATGCAAAGCTTCTACTAAGGCAGATAATTTATTCAAGCCATCAACATATCCATAAAAACATGTCTATCAAATTTAAGGTGTTGTCATCAAGTGCATTTTGCTTAATCAAAGTAACAAAATTATTTCGTAAAACAAAAAATCTAGATGAAGCATTTTGCAAAAATTTTAAATTGCTATTAAAGCCTGATAAAATCAGATTATTTACATATGGGTGCAAATAAGTGTACCAAATTTATTTTGTCTACATCATGTAGTTGTTTAATTTGGTCCAAAAGGTAACCAAATTCTATAGGCAAGAGACCTGATATTGTTCATCTGGGTAGTTGAAGTGTGTCAGCTTGTGAATGCATATTTATAGACATAACGAAACTCTAGGGATGAAAGTAAAATTACATTAATGCTACATTGTTCATTAATGTTGGTGTGAACCCTCTATAAATAAAGCATTATTATTATTATTATTATTATTATTATTATTATTATTATTATTATTATTATTATTATTTCACTTCTTTTTGAACACACATATATAATAATAATAATAATAATAATAATAGTAATAATAATAATAATAATAATAATAATAATAATAATAAGAAGAAGAAGAAGAAGAAGAAGAAGAAGAAGAAGAAGAAGAAGAAGAAGAAGAAGAAGAAAGACTTTTCAGAGGGTCACTCAGTTAGTTACAAATGAGAAATTTATCTACCCTGAGGCCCTCTATCATGTACATATAAGAAACAAGATACATGTCTGTTATTGCCATCTTCCTCATGTCTTGTCTCTGGAGTCATAACTTGGAAACCATTCAGATCTTAACCCAAGGGAGCTGTGGTGTCTGAGAGTTTTTAAGGCACTAGAGAGACATAACAGTAAAGCTGCATGTTTGAGTCCTACCATTCCAATCAGTTTGGTTCAACTATTAAGTTTATTAGGATTCACAAGGTCACAAATTTTTTCATAAGCAAATTTGAATGTTCTTCTTGAGGAAATAATATTTTGGTTTTAAAAGTTACAGGGCACAAAAGTAAAAAAACAAACAACTTTTACACTAATTTGTAACTGATCGCACTGAATATAAGAAATGCAGAAAATAATGTACACTCGTGTAAAATGCTCAAAATAATGCTCTTTCATATGATAAAATAATAAGAAATGTCTTTAATATGACAATACATGTACTTGCAGCTGTCAAACTCTAACCAAATTTATCACACTTGATTCAAAATATTCATAATAAACAAAATGTATGCAGGCTTATAGTAATCATTCTCTGAAAATATATTTATAAGACTGACATTGTTTTTATGCAAAATATGTCCTTATTAAAACAAATTCTTTCTTGCCATCCTTAAATATTGAAAGAAATAGAAACCTTTATTGGCATGATTTATTAGCCTAGAGTCTATCGGCATGATTCATTAGCCTAGAGTCTATCGGCATGATTCATTAGCATAGAGTCTATCGGCATGATTCATTAGCCTAGAGTCTATCGGCATGATTCATTAGCCTAGAGTCAATTGGCATGATTCATTAGCCTAGAGTCTATTGGCATGATTCATTAGCCTAGAGTCTATCAGCATGATTCATTAGCCTAGAGTCTATTGGCATGATTCATTAGCCTAGAGTCTATTGGCATGATTTATTAGCCTAGAGTCTATCGGCATGAATCATTAGCCTAAAGTCTATATTGCATTATTAAAATCACACAACAGCTATTTTCCTTAGTAACAAACATTATTTGTGTGCAACAATTTTTTCCTAGTATTTTGATAAGAAGCTTTAGTGTTTTGACTAATGACACAACATGGAAGCATGCATGACCAGGTATGTGAATCAAACCGTGTTCTCCTGCATAAGCTAATCTTGTAAATATAATTATATTATAGAATTCTGTATTAACTTGAACTATTACTTGTTTTATTGTTTTTTTTATATTTTTCTTTAGTTTGAATTTAAATAATTAATTATTAAAAGTAAGATAAATTAATTTGTAATTCTTATAAAAATATTATTGAAATTTATGCATCAATTGTTATAAACCTACTGGGTTGTTTTTGACATTATCTGCAAGAAAAACTCTGTATACATACATACATACATACATACATACATACATACATACATACATACATACATACATACATACATACATACATACATACATACATACATACAAGTATAAATAACCTATATTTCAAGTATCTAACTCAAGTTTAAATTACATACAGTAGTCTGCAACAAGTGTTTTTGCTCAGTGAATACAATTTATATTTATTTATATCTGAGATGTTCAAACATAGAAACAAAATGAAAAAAATGGCTAAACAGAATGAAAATCTACTCAGGAAATCTACACATAAAATCAAACGAGCCAATCAAATTTCAAAACCTTAAGGTCATCCATATACAATTAAGCCACTAAATTTAATTTTTCTATCTCAAGTTATTTGCTTAACTGTTCTAGGTACTGGAGGTGTAATAAAAAGACAATATAAATAGAACAAAAACCTTCCGGCCTTGGAATGATGGGTTGAAAATAGGAGACAAAATATCCAGGCTTTGGGGATATGCTTTGGAAATATGAGACAAAACTGCCAGGCCTTAAGGATATGCCTTGGAAATATGAGACAAAACTGCCAGGCCTTAAGGATATGTCTTGGAAATATGAGACAAAACTGCCAGGCCTTAAGGATATGTCTTGGAAATATGAGATAAAACATCCAGGACCTGGAGAGATGCCTTGGAAATATGAGACAAAACTATCAAACCTTTGGGATATTCTTTACAAACTTTGTGATAAAGCCTAAATGACTTAAAGAGAATCCTTGCAAATATAAGACCTTATATAACTACCATTTGAAATTCCATCTTCTAAAATATAAAAAAATAGATGCTGACAAAACAATGTTTAGGAAACTGACTTAAAAAAGATATTTAAAAAACATCAACGCAAATGGAACACATGACTGTATTCATTATCATGAATTTAAAAGCACTTTTAAAAAAATACATTATTAGTTGTGTAGAAAATGGCAGCCAAATGCCTTTTAAAAACACACACTAAGGCAGCTGACCCTGGTTGGCCTGGGTGGGTACTGAACCCAAGACTCTTGGATTTAGGAATCTGACACTTTACCAATGAGATACCATGGCTTACACCTTGTAATGAAGTACATTATATGTATAATTTTACAACTACATAATACAATGGATCCATGGCTATACCTGCCTTAAAACAAGGTATTTGTAATAATGAGGGACCCTAAACCAAAGGAGTTCTGTAGCTGAAAGGTAATAGAATATTTTATTTCCTACTAAACATGGCCCTATGTGAGTTGATGTTGGCTGAATATTTTTTTACTTTTTATAACATGAAAAAACAAAATACATAAATAGTAACTGATGTATGATATTCTTCTGTAAGTGTGACTATATACCAAACATATTTAAAGAGATGAAAAGAAACTTAGGCTCTAAGGATTTGATGTGTGACTAAAAATTGATGTCTGCTTCGAATTTTTAAAAATTCTCACTGACTAGAAGAGTAGAATAAAAATGTCACATGCTTAATGTCTATAATGAATATTTATTCTCCATGATGCAATTGTAACCAACCTTGTTAGAATTCTTTAAAGGATTAATTAGTCATATTGATGTAACCCAAAACAATACTTGAAAACAATGTCACCCAACACATGGGCCCACCCATAAAGTCCTTCTTTTTCTTATTTCCAATCAATAGACAATGAACAATTCATACTTGATATGTTGATAAAATCTAAGTGCTCTTTGAATGGCATAGTCATGAAATGTATGACAGATCACATCCTTACTGGAATTTTTTATTGAGTATTTGGACTTATTTTAATATTGTCATTCATACAGTAATTTTGGCATAACAAATTTTAAGAAATACATTCATCATACTTAGATTACATTTTTTAAATGTCTCATCTTTCACTACTCTGTTTGATGCTATTTTCAATGCAGTCTTAAAAATTAATTTAATGCTTGCTCTTTTTTAATACCATTTTTTGTGAATAAAGCAGGTGAAGAAAGTTTTAAAAATATTTCTCAAAAATAGTATGTCACAAATACACTGCAATAATTAAGATACTAAAATAAAAATGTTACGGAATCTTGAAAACCATAATTTTTTATCCTCTACTGAAATCTGGAAGTCTCTAACTTAAAGTTAATTACTGTAGAATTCATACACAATATATTTAATCAAATAACAAGGTTTAAAATCCAGAATTGTACAAGTTTTGATCAAAAACATACCCCGCCTCATTAGAAAATCAAATTTATCACAATTCATTAAATGTTTCCATTTTTTATTGAAGAAAATGAAAAGTGTTTCCTTATCTCACAATCATCAAATAATCTTTAACAAAATTAATTATTCATGCTTGAATGTGCAGTTTTTTTTTTCTACAACTAGGCCAAACAATGTGATGACAAATCGTCATGAATAGAACTGAAGTACCATGACAATGGATGCAGAATTCATCATCCAAATATGCAATTATTACATCAACAACTAGAAATGGCATTTTGCCATAATCAAATAACAAAACCAGAAATGTCTAAATATTTTATGATTCTTAAATGGTAAATCAGACATTCTTGCATACCCCAATGCACAGACATCAAATTTGGCTTTGTGACTAATGGTTATGTGGATATTTGATACTTTTGTCAATGTACATGTTATGTAATATGAAACAGCAGAGCATAAAAATGCTTTTATTCCTTTGATGGAATGGAATTTATTAGAAACAATCATACTGCTCACTCATATGATTTAGAAATGCACTAAAACTATAAGGATTCTATAGAATGTTTTCACTTTGATTAAGATAAGTGATTTGTTCTCCCTTGAGAGAGATATTTTACATGGTATGTGAAAATTACTTGTGCATGTTTTTTCAAATAGTTCTCTAACTGTGAAATGAAGTAAGCTCCCTAGATGCAAAACTCTTCAACTGCCATTGTCCACAATCCAGTAATCACATGATTGAATGAAAAATCCATGTCCGAAGTCAGACAAAATAATTTGTTCAAAGTTTAAACTGACTTTCGTATCATTATACAGTAATATGTATTTAATTCCTTATGAGGATTATGTAAATGAAAAGCTCTTGTGTGCATTATTAAATTGTATTTTATGACATACTTTATAATTTTAAATTGTTTGGCTGCAATACTAATCCCTTTTAAAATGTTAAACAATGACGGCAGGAATTTCAATATTGTGATGGCATTAGTTTCTTGATGTGCAGTATTATAATCTTCTTCCAAAAGTCACATTCTGATCTGATTCAAAAGTAGGTCACATTGACCTGAATTTATATGTACCTTTATTATCGGCTGGACAGAGCTATAAAGGTTCTGTTACTGTATTTTTAGGGTACTGATAAAAGAAGACAAAGTGTAAGGCTAGATCTACAACTTGTATCTTTTTGGACTGGCTTTTATATCACTGAGGTCATGTGCTGTCTGAAGGAGACTGCTTATGAAAATGACAACTTCCGTGTGCTCTTGAAATGACCTTAAAATAATACAAAATCACACTAATTTGGCCTGTTCTTTATATATAGGCATACATTTTCACAGTGTAGGCATTACTATTATGACATCAATTATCAATTAAGTTATTGATTTAGTTTGTATAATTTACCTTGAAAGTTTAGAAATCAAAATGGATATGCAGAACTAGAATTTTTCTGAGAATTACAAGTAATTAAAGATGTTGCTGTGTACTTTCAAACACCAAACCACCCCCATTATTCAGATATAAAAATAACCATAAACTTGCAGGTTATTTACATTTTCCTTAAGACATACATATTCTTTTTTTTTATAACTGAGATTACCAAAGGGGAAAATCAGGTGAATACCTTCATTCTCTTTGTACTTTTAACCCTGAGCAAAAGTGCAAAACTGTGGACCAGGAAGAACATGAATACCATTTTGATGAATGAATGGGAAAGCTCTGGTCTTTATCCATGTCACATCATTGAGATTCAGAGAGAAGTGCAGAATGATTTATGCCCTACTGCAGTCTCTTGAAATTGTTCTTTAATTTCTGCTACTTGTATTATTTTATTTAGGACATATGTAAAATTTTAAAGTGGCATGTTTTATAACCTAATTATATAATATCTTTAGTTCCATAAAATTGCTGCTTAATTTTTTATATTATTTGTGATCTTTTAAATCAAGAACCCCACACATTTTGGTTCAAAGCCATAGGGATTAGAATGGAAAGGTAATGTCTTTTGACCCTATCCAAAAGCCAATCTTCAAAAAAAGAAAAAGAAATGGACAATGGACTAGTTCTTCTTTTATATTCCCACTGCAGATGACCAACATTTTTGGATGTAGAACTATCAGAACTTAAGGCCAGTCTAATCAAAATCTGAACTGATAGCCAGTCTATTCAAAATGCAAGCCAGTAAGCCAGTATATTCAAATTTGAACTTATAGCCAGTATAATCAACTTTTTATCTAATTGTTGGAATCTATTCAAAATTTGAACTTATAGCCTGAATCTATTCAAAACAAGCAGATGCAAGATTCATGCCCATTTTTAAAAAAAAAAATCTGAAAAAAACCCAACCAAATGAGTGAAAATCATGCATTATATTTGCAATCCCTACTATTATTATTGTGTTAAATCCAGCCTACATTTTGAAAATTCTCTCCCACTTTCCAGTGAAGTGTGAATAGGACCCCATACTTTTCAATTCTAGAATAGACCATGAGAGTTATTAACAATGAGTATTACCTATTAGTGATGGGTATTACCTACTGACAATGAGTATTACCTATTAGTGATGGGTATTACCTACTGACAATGAGTATTACCTATTAGTGATGGGTATTACCTACTGACAATGAGTATTACCTATTAGTGATGGGTATTACCTACTGACAATGAGTATTACCTATTAGTGATGGGTATTACCTACTGACAATGAGTATTACCTATTTGTGATGGGTATTATCTACTGACAATGAGTATTACCTATTAGTGATGGGTATTACCTACTGACAATGAGTATTACCTATTAGTGATGGGTATTACCTACTGACAATGAGTATTACCTATTAGTAATGGGTATTACCTACTGGCAATGAGTATTACCTATTAGCGATGGGTATTACCTACTGACAACGAACATTACCTATTAGTGATGGGTATTATCTACTGACAATGAGTATTACCTATTAGTGATGGGTATTACCTACTGACAATGAGTATTACCTATTAGTGATGGGTATTACCTACTGACAATGAGTATTACCTATTAGGGATGGGTATTACCTACTGGCAATGAGTATTACCTATTAGTGATGGATGTTACCTACCTATAATGAAAATTACCTATTAGTGATGGGTATTACCTACTGACAATGAGTATTACCTATTAGTGATGGGTATTACCTACTGACAATGAGTATTACCTATTAGGGATGGGAATTACCTACTGGCAATGAGTATTACCTATTAGTGATGGATGTTACCTACTGACAATGAAAATTACCTATTAGTGATGGGTATTACCTACTGACAATGAGTATTACCTATTAGCGATGAGTATTACCTACTGGCAATGAGTATTACCTATTAGTGATGGGTGTTACCCTCTGACAATGAAAATTACCTATTAGTGATGGGTATTACCTACTGACAATGAGTATTACCTATTAGTGATGGGTATAACCTATTGACAATGAGTATTACCTATTAGTGATGGGTATTACCTATTATTGGTGGAATTACAGACTTACAAGACATCAGCAGCAAAACAATAAACCCACATCTGCTATTACAGTGATGGCACAAATACACCAGAACTTTTTTGTACAAATATAAAAATGAAAGTCATGAGGACTCCCCCCCATAATTCCAGTAAATAGAAAACAATAGGTCAAAGATTGAAAACCACAGGTCAAGGGTCAAGATACTGAATAACCCGGAACTAGGGACAGCTCTGAAAACTGAACAATAGTATGTGACAACATGACCAAACCGTAAATACTTATTAAGGTACTTACTTTCCAAAAACTGGGTTGAGCTGTTTTGAGATGTAATTCTCTTTGTCATTGATCGTGGTCCCTCCCAAGCGAATCACCAAGTAGGGGTCGGCCTTACCATTAATATCAGCTGGATGCAAGTCATTTGCCTAATTAGTAAAAAATTAATTAATTAATTAAAAGTGAAAATAAAATGGATGGATTTGTTAATAAACATTTTGAAGATAGTTTAAAAAACTTGTGCAGTAAAGGTAGATATGAAATGTGAAATGTATTTACTCACATACAGTGGATATGAAATGTGAAATGTATTTACTCACATACAGTGGATATAAAATGTGAAATGTATTTACTCACATACAGTGGATATAAAATGTGAAATGTATTTACTAACATACAACATACTCTAATGGTCCACTGAAAGCTACCAATAGATTTAAAAAATTACAACTAAACCTTTATCTTTGTACATCATTCAATCCTTGTTAGAATTTTCTGTTTTCTATTCTGTGCAAATAAGCTTTAAATTCTTATATACTGTACATATATTTGACTTTCATAGTTTGAAAAAAAAAAGCCACAAACAAAAATGTTGAACATGCAAAACTCGATATCATGGTTTCTATAGCACCAAACTAGTGTTACTATTAACAAATTGTAATTTTCATTGCCATACTAATGTGGAACATTCTTATATATATAACATTATGGATTACATAGAAGTTATTCAATCTATAATTTTTCTGAAAGTTTTGCTTGTTTTCAAAAGTGGCAGCTGAAGATTTCCACAAATATCATAGCTGTGTCAACTAATAGACAATGAAATGACCTTCTTAAAATAAATTGTTCAATTTAATTTCTATCCTTTTAACTTTTTGTACTTGTAACAATTTTTTAAAAATTAGGATCTACCTTATAAAAGATAGCAATAATTTTAGTGGAATGTATATTTTTGTATGATGTATATTTGGGGTCAAAGACAGGTGGATGTTTTTCAGGAATGGAACTTTGAAGACAGAAGCAAACAGTGTACTGAACAAATGTGCACATGAACAAGTCATTGCAGACTAAATTGTGTCTAAAAATAGATGTATAAACTTGTTAATAACTCAACTCCAGCTGAAAACAACATACATCCTGATCTGCCATTGCATAATATGTTAGCAAATCTCTGTGTTGTTTATTCTACTGATTACTTCTAACAAATGCACAGACCCAGATCTCACAACACATTATGTAATAGCACATCTGTGTGCAGTTTGCCATTGACTTGACTTGCAAGCAATTATACATGTTGGTGCTATTCTACTAACAGAAATGCATTCCTTCTGTTTCATCCTACCTAAAAATTGCAACACTTAAATTGGAACAACACGAAATCCTGTCAAGGGATCCATTTCAGATCATAAATGATTTATTATTATGATTTATATGTATAGCATTAGTTATATGTATAATATAACTTGTCTGTATAACATAAATGTATAACAAAACATTAATATGAATAATATAAATGTGTGGTTTTAATGTAACACAATACAAATAAGAGTACTTGTACAAAAAATGTCTGCTAAATATTAGCTTCATTAAATTGCAAAATGTTCTTTACTGCATTACCCAACACAGAATTTAAATTTAAATTCCTGTATCTGGTGTTTAATTTTATTGTAAAATATCTGTGTTTCCATCTGCAACTATTTAAAGATGGTGAGATGGATTACTAAAAAACAAAATACCATGAAAATAAAAATTTTGTTAGTTTGACTTAATTTCTCCAGGATACCATTTAGATACTGAATATTCTCCTTAACTAAAAAAAAAGCAAGGATATTTTTTATGGCAGATCTCTGTGGCCCCCCACCCCTACATCAGTGAAAACTATCTCAATATTACAAGTGAGACTGAGAATTTTAGTGCAAAGTGTTACTTAGTATTAGGAAAATGAGGTCACAGTGACTTCAGTGCAAATACATGGTCTTGGGTTTTAAAAAATGGCAAAAGCTGATACAGTTTGGTATTATGGAACATACATAAAGTGATAAAGAAATACAAGAAAGCAGATTAAATATTTCTTTTACTTAAGGTTCTGAAATAGGTTAATATTTAATGTCTGCTTGAACATACTGGAGGAGTTCATGTGACCTATACTTGACTCATGGAAGGCAAGATGGAAGGGCTGATTCAATAGGTGGGTTAAAACAGCATTTCATCCCCAAAAATGTCCCAGTAACCAGGGTGTTACCATTTCATCTTGTGAATATTAGATTTGAACATTTACGATTCAACAGAAAAAATAGGAGATATGACTATGTTTATGTACAAATCACAGCAGATTATTTTATATCTTTTTTCTTAAATAGTAATATAATGACAAAAACTACAATTTCCATTTTAAATTTTATAACAGAGTGCTGACAGTATTCATGATCCATCAGATTCTTTTCTCTTGAATATTTGTATATAGAAAGTTTTCTTATAAATATTGATCTAGTAATTTCCACAGATCAAAATCCATAAGAAGATGGCATGGAGTTGAAAAGATGGAAATAATGCAAACTTTAAACAAAGTCTCAACAGTATGGTGGACAGATAACCAACAGAGCATAATTATGACATTTTCAAAACTATTCCAACAATTCTTTTAGTTTTTATTTCTTAAATAAAAATAGGCCTAATAACCTCTTCACATGCAAAAGCTTAAAACACAAACATTTATTCCCACGAGTTTGCACGATGTATTGGATGTTTAATGAAGCATAACTCCTTGCAACAGATGCTGTGTAAAGGTAGAGAATCCCAATGACACTATCATCCCCACTAACCACGCAAGCAGGGGACACAATCCAGGTAATCCAAACCTACCATCATGCATCAGTGGACAACCAGGTGTTAAATGACACTAACTTGATCATGAGACCCTGCAATGCATCTTTTCTACTAGCCACATCTTTTTTGAATACCATAATTATTTCATTTCCACTTTTGACAGTGAACTGTAAATCCATTATTTAGGAGGTCATCTCACTTGGATGGGAGAAATTGGTGAAATCTAGCATGAAGAAGCGGACATGTTAAACATGCAAATAAGACAATACTGGGAAGGTCTCTCTACTGTAAATAACATATGCTGCAATTTCCAATCATGCCTGAATTAACAGGAACATCAGCCTAAAGCTACTGCTAGATGAGACTAATTTAACCCTGATCTCACAATGATAACAGATTGATTTAAAAAGATTTAAAAGACACAGTATAGGAACCATCTGTGTGCAATTCTAAAGGAAAGGAAGCTATTAACAGATAATATGGAAAGTCTTCAATTCTACATTAAAAAAAAAAAAAAAACCTTAAGAAGAGGAGAATAAAAAGTCAGAATCCATAACATTTCTGTTTTAGTACTAGTCTGATATAACTTTCATTTAAATGTGAAATCTGTACTAAATGATAACTCTTTCATTTAAATGTGAAATCGTAATAAATGATAACTCTTTCATTTAAATGTGAAATCTGTACTAAATGATACCTCTTTCATATAAATGTGAAATCCGTATTAAATGATAACTCTTTCATGTAAATGTGAAATCTGTACTAAATGATACCTCTTTCATATAAATGTGAAATCCATACTAAATGATAACTCTTTCATTTAAATGTGAAATCCATACTAAATGATACCTCTTTCATTTAAATGTGAAATCCATACTAAATGATACCTCTTTGATATAAATGTGAAATCCGTACTAAATGATACCTCTTTGATATAAATGTGAAATCCGTACTAAATGATACCTCTTTGATATAAATGTGAAATCCGTACTAAATGATACCTCTTTGATATAAATGTGAAATCTGTACTAAATGATACCTCTTTGATATAAATGTGAAATCCGTACTAAATGATACCTCTTTGATATAAATGTGAAATCCGTACTAAATGATACCTCTTTGATATAAATGTGAAATCTGTACTAAATGATACCTCTTTGATATAAATGTGAAATCCGTACTAAATGATACCTCTTTGATATAAATGTGAAATCCGTACTAAATGATACCTCTTTGATATAAATGTGAAATCCGTACTAAATGATACCTCTTTCATATAAATGTGAAATCCGTACTAAATGATAACTCTTTCATTTAAATGTGAAATCCATACTAAATGATACCTCTTTCATATAAATGTGAAATCCGTACTAAATGATACCTCTTTTATGTCAATGTGAAATCTGTACTAAATGATAACTCTCGCATTTAAATGTGAAATCCATACTAAATGATAACTCTTTCATTTAAATGTGAAATCCGTACTAAATGATACCTCTTTGATATAAATGTGAAATCCGTACTAAATGATACCTCTTTGATATAAATGTGAATCCGTACTAAATGATACCTCTTTGATATAAATGTGAAATCCGTACTAAATGATACCTCTTTCATATAAATGTGAAATCCGTACTAAATGATACCTCTTTCATTTAAATGTGAAATCCATACTAAATGATAACTCTTTCATTTAAATGTGAAATCTGTAATAAATGATACCTCTTTTATGTCAATGTGAAATCTGTACTAAATGATAATTCTCGCATGTAAATGTGAAATCCATACTAACTGGATACACAATTCATTATGTCAGAGAAAGGACTGCATGGATACATACTTCAATGATGCCACATAAAGGACTGTCTGGATACATAATTCATGATGTCAGAGAAAGGACTACCTAGATATAAGCTTTAAGGATATCAAAGAATTAACTCTATGGCTACATGATACAGTTATGTCAGAAAAAGGACTGCCTGGATACATGAAATGAGTCTGAGAAAAGATTGCCTGGATACATGATAAATGATGTTAAAGAAAGAACTGCCTGGATACATGATAAATTATAGCAGAAAAAGTTCTGCCTGGATACATGATAAATTAAAGCAGAAAAAACTGCCTGCATGATAAATTATATCAGAACAAGGACTGACTGGATACATGATACATGAGTCAGAGAAAAACTTGCCTGGATACATGATACATGAGTCAGAGAAAGGACTGCCTGGATGCATGGTTAATGATGTCAGAGAAAGGACTGCCTGGATACATGACACATGATGTCAGAGAAAGGATAACTTGGAATTTGTCAAATAATATGATGATCTTATAGTGTAGACATAATAATGTTAATTTTTTTGTGTTACTAAACATGTGTAGATAGTAGAGTATGTAATATGTAAAATTAATATAGTAACTATGTATGTATAATACATCAATGAATCAGATATTTCATACTCTGTTATTCACACAGTTTTATCATTCCCATTATAAAGTTTATTAAATGATTAACAGAGACATCTTTTGTTGCTGATAATTTTTTAATTTATTTTATAAAATAATAATAATAATAATAATAATAATAATAATAATAATAATAATAATAATATATTTAACAATAATAATAATATTTCTACTTAAAGAAAGGTGTTCCTCATCATTATGTATGCAGTTTAAAAGCCAACATATTCTGGCTTTAGTAAGCTGTTAATATCAAATTTGGTCATGTCAGAAAGCTGCTGAATTGTTTTTCTCTTTTCGCTTTGTGTTTTTTTTCAAGAAATGTTGACATGATACTTCTGAAACTTGGTCATTTCTGAACAAGCTCAACAAAACCTGGAATATCTATTCAAAGCTTTCACATCTTAGAGTTACAGAACTGAGTTTATTTATTTGGTGTACAGATCTCTCTGAACCATTAGTATAGTTGCACCAAGGGTGGGGGGTGGGGGTGGAGGTGGAGGGGAAAGTTATTTACAATTTCAGTAGACCTATTTGAAAGAAATATTTACTGAGTGTTAATAAAAGATTGGGAAATACTATATAAACAGACAGTGTGTGTGTATGTGTGTGTGATTTTAGAATTTTAACATAGCTTTAAATATTTGTTAGTCATTTCGCTATGATGTCTGCAATGTGACAGTTTATAGCAATGTCTAGCACTGAGGCATCTTGCCACAGACATGTAACATGATGTCCCACCTAGTCACATTATCCTGACACCAGGACGACCAGTCCTAACACTAACCTCTTAATGCTGAGCACCAAGCAAGGCAGCTGTTAGTACCAATTTTTTTAAAAAGTTATTGGTTTGATACAAATCAGCCAGGATTCAAATCCTAGACCTCCTGCATCCTAAAGATGTATGGACATTTTGCAAAGCATAAATACAGACCAATTCCCAAATAAGAGTTGCTGACATATGCATGAAGAAACAAATAATGGAAAATAAAAATGTAATACTTCTCAGATAATATGACTATATATCAGTCATTTTATATGGTATTTGCATGGGAAAATGACATTTTTCAGCACATGGCGGCCAGTATGAATGGTGGAGGAAGAACCTTGAAATTCCCGGAAAGAACCGTCGACCTACAAGAAACTACCGGTAAGCTTTCTCACATACCCAATTTGGCTGAACCCAAGACTCAAACCCATGCAGACAGAGGTGAGATGGCAGTTATCCGTAATGGTGAGATTTTAGACCACTTGGCAACTTGGGGCTTCCTGACTGTTATTGGATATTATGTCAAGAGTAAGTCATTTTAATAGAAAATTCTAAATTATTGACTAAATTATTGATTTTAAACTTGGGTTAATACATACTGCATTCTTTAATACAGTTTACATTTATTAAAATGACCAATAACTTAATGGTAAGGAATTTTATGGTTTTAAGAAATTTATCCACTGTAATGATTTAGTCAATTTTCTTGTAAGTGTTAGGCTGTAGATGAGAGAGAGAGAGAGAGAGAGAGAGAGAGAGAGAGAGAGAGAGAGAGAGAGAGAGAGAGAGAGAGAGAGAGAGAGAGAGACAGACAGACAGACAGAGACAGAGAGAGGGAGAGAGAAAGAACAAAATAGATGTGCTTGCAATACAAGTAATTTTCCAACTCATTCTACAATTTACTAAACAAGATTATTGGTAACTTTCTATGCTAACATAAAAATAACACGTATCCAGAATGTTGTTTGCATCTGAATACATTAGAGCCAAAGGATGATCAGAAAGAGATCCCAAATGATAATATACCTTTTTTTAAAAATAAGCATTTACACCGGGTCCATGGAGTTGACACCCTGGAGCAGTATCGTTGTATTGATCTGTTTATTTGTACAATCTGCACCTTTCTAACAAAGAGTTAATCTCAGTGATGGAATGTTGAGTTGTAGTGGTTAAATTTAACTGTTATGCCAAGTGAACTTACTCATCTGATGTCACATACTCTCAGTTTCTGAGAGGTTACAGAAAATAAGCAGAACAAACTTTTATTTTTGCCTGATTTTGGAAAATAAGCAGGGTTTTGATGATTTGTGTACATGATATTTGGGCTTCAATATTTAAAAATATAAAACATAGAAACCCTTAAAAAATTTAAATTCCATAATCTAAGATCAACTGATTGATCTAAGATAACTATTTTCTATTACTGATCAGATTTACATATCAACTCGGGTAATGGAATTTTTGGTTCAATCACATCGATGACATCTGAGCCACTGTGAGTAGGTTCTTTACATTGCAAGAACTTTTTATTTAATTGATATAAAATAAATGGAACGCAGCTGATGCAATCAAAATCAATAAAACTGAATCAACAACCTATAACAGAAGATGATCAACAACTTATAACTAAATAGAATGAACAATCTATAACTGAATAGAATAACAACATATAACAGAATAGAATCAACAACATATAATTGAATCAAATCAACAATCTATAAAAGAATGGAATAAACAATCTATAACTGAATAGAATAAACAATCTATAACTGAATAGAATAAACAATCTATAACTGAATAGAATAAAAATCTATAACTGAATACAATAACAACATATAACTGAATAGAATAAACAATCTATAACTGAATAGAATAAACAATCTATAACTGAATAGAATAAACAATCTATAACTGAATAGAATAAACAATCTATAACTGAATAGAATAAACAATCTATAACTGAATAGAACAAACAATCTATAACTGAATAGAATAAACAATCTATAACTGAATACAATAACAACATATAACTGAATGGAATAAACAATCTATAACTGAATAGAATAAACAATCTATAACTGAATAGAATAAACAATCTATAACTGAATAGAATAAACAATCTATAACTGAATAGAATAAACAATCTATAACTAAATAGAATAAACAATCTATAACTGAATAGAATAACAACATATAACTGAATGGAATAAACAATCTATAACTGAATAGAATAAACAATCTATAACTGAATAGAATAAACAATCTATAACTGAATACAATAACAACATATAACTGAATAGAATAAACAATCTATAACTGAATAGAATAAACAATCTATAACAGAATAGAATAAACAATCTATAACTGAATACCTAGTATAAACAACATATAACTGAATATAATAAACAATCTATAACTGAATAGAATAAACAATCTATAATTGAATATAATAAACAATCTATAACAGAATAGAATAAACAATCTATAACTGAATAGAATAAACAACATATAACTGAATATAATAAACAATCTATAACAGAATAGAATAAACAACATATAACTGAAAAGAATAATAACATATAATTGAGCAGAATGAACAATCTATAACTGAAAAGAATAACAACATATAATTGAGCAGAATGAACAATCTATAACTGAATAGAATCAACAACATATAACTGAATATAATAAACAATCTATAACAGAATAGAATAAACAACATATAACTGAAAAGAATAACAACATATAATTGAGCAGAATGAACAATCTATAACTGAATAGAATCAACAGCATATAACTGAATAGAATAAACAACATATAACAGAATAGAATAAACAACATATAACAGAATATAATAAACAACATATAACAGAATATAATAAACAACATATAACTGAATATAATAAACAACATATAACTGAATATAATAAACAACATATAACTGAATATAATAAACAACATATAACTGAATATAATAAACAATCTATAACAGAATAGAATAAACAACATATAACTGAAAAGAATAACAACATATAATTGAGCAGAATGAACAATCTATAACTGAATAGAATCAACAACATATAACTGAATAGAATAAACAACATATAACAGAATAGAATAAACAACATATAACAGAATATAATAAACAACATATAACAGAATATAATAAACAACATATAACTGAATATAATAAACAACATATAACTGAATATAATAAACAACATATAACTGAATATAATAAACAACATATAACTGAATATAATAAACAACATATAACTGAATATAATAAACAACATATAACTGAATATAATAAACAACATATAACTGAATATAATAAACAACATATAACTGAATATAATAAACAACATATAACTGAATATAATAAACAACATATAACTGAATATAATAAACAACATATAACTGAATATAATAAACAACATATAACTGAATATAATAAACAACATATAACTGAATATAATAAACAACATATAACTGAATATAATAAACAACATATAACTGAATAGAATAAACAATCTATAACAGAATAGAATAACAACATATAATTGAATAGAATAACAACATATAACTGAATAGAATAAACAACATATAATTGAATAGAATAAACAACATATAACTCAAAAGAAATCATCAGCCTATTTACCGAATACATTCTAAGAGATAATAGCATATTTTTTCAAGTCAGCTGGCATAAAATATAAATGTATAACCTTACACATTTCAAATAGATGGTAAAAACTGAACATTTTGCTTTTGGAATTCCTGATCCAGTTGAAAAAATGGCAACAAATTTCTGAATATAGGATAAATTTAATGAAGAAATAAAGGTAGACTTTAAAACATGAAGTATGATATTTTTGTGCATTTGGTCAAATTTTTGACATGATTGTTGAGAAATGAGCAAGAATTCCACAATACTGATTTGCTGGTATTTTTAACCAAGAAAATCTACATTAATTTTTTTTTCTTCCATAGATGCAAAATGGTTATTGTTTTTCTTTCAGACAATAAAATATATATTTGATCCCCTCAAGTTAAAACTTCTTCATTCACAAAACTGCACAAACAAATGATAAAAACAGATTTTTATCTCCCTTTATGACAAGGAATATACAAAAAATGTGTTGTAGAACATCACTGATCATTCAAAACATTGCTACTGTATAATGATGTCTCAGTGCTAGACATCACTATAAACTGCCTCACTGCAGACATCGTAGCGATATAACTGAAAAATTGTTAAAGCTACGTTAAAAATCCTAATCACACAAACAAACAAACAAGCTACTGTATAATGAAGATATGGTGTAAACACATTGTTATAATGAAAATATGGTGTAAACACATTGTTATAATGAAGATATGGTGTAAACACATTGTTGTGATAAATATACGGTGTAAACACATTGTTATGATGAAGATATGGTGTAAACACATTGTTATGATGAAGATATGGTGTAAACACATTGTTATGATGAAGACATGGTGTAAACACATTGTTATGATGAAGACATGGTGTAAACACATTGTTATCATGAAGATATGGTGTAAACACATTGTTATCATGAAGATATGGTGTAAACACATTGTTATGATGAAGATATGGTGTAAACACATTGTTATGATGAAGACATGGTGTAAACACATTGTTATGATGAAGACATGGTGTAAACACATTGTTATGATGAAGATAAGGTGTAAACACATTGTTATGATGAAGATATGGTGTAAACACATTGTTATGATGAAGACATGGTGTAAACACATTGTTATGATGAAGATATGGTGTAATAGTCAATAAATAATCAACTTGTCTTTTTGTGCCATAAAACACCAAAGCCCAAACCATTTACATCATAGGCACTGAAATAATGCATTTTTGTTTTAGAGAAAAGGAAAATATAAATGTGTAGATTTGTCTAATTTTTGTACGTAAATTCTTCATGGAAAACAATATGACAGATGTCAACATATAAAAGTACATATTTTTTTTAAACAAAAGCAGGGGTAGGGAATAACTTAATTTTGTTTGCTGGCAGCATAAGTGATGTTTTCTTTTCTTAAAAGAGAGTGCAAAACCATGGAGTAGGGGAGGTAAATCAAATAGTATCCCTGGGATTTATAACGTCATGGGAGACAACCAGGTTCTTGTGTCATAAATAAAGGAAATTTAAATTAAAATCTTAAGATAGATACCACTATCAAATATAGTTAAAATGTTTGCGTATCTGTCAGTCGGATAAATGTCTGGTCCAGTTAACAAATAAGTACCATGAATGATACATAAAACATTTGGCCTAAGTTTAATAGTTTTTTTCATTGATAACCCACATTTGTGTGCAGAAACAGATGAAGTGAATTGGACCTTTTCACATATTGAGTCTGAAAAGCAACAGACTTCTTCCTTACTCCAAGTGCAAGCCATCCATAAAGTATGGAAAAGATTTATGATGTAAAACTAATGTTATTGTGTGAAAACCAATTTTTTTGGTTTCTGTCATAGTCACTAATATTTGACATTTTGACCCCAAAATCAACAGATTTATACCTTACTGTAAGTGCAAGCCATCCATAGAGTTTGGTTAAGGTATGTCACAGAAAACTCGATCTTATTATGTGAAAACCATTTTAATATTTCAGTTACAGTTACCTTAACCTTTGAACTTTTCACACAAAAATAAATAGTGTTCACTTCATCAGGTGCAAACCATCCTTAAACTCTGGTAACTGTAGAAGATTAAGAACTGAAATTATTGTGTTGAAACTTTCACTAAACTTGACATTTGACTTTTAGAGCATGAAATTTATTTGATTCTAATTTCCATCAAATGTATGCCATACAAAAAATTGATAATTGTAGATATTGGAGAACTCACTGTGACCTTGACCTTTGACCTTAAACTCAACAATCTTGTCTTACCAGACTGGTAACAGACAGATGGATGGACGAACTGACAGACAACATTACAAATAAAAAATATTTTACCCTCTTTAGTTTGTAGTGCAACGAAAACATCAAGATTATTTGGTATCATTGTAGAGCAACATCTGTCTAGTTTTCTATAATACCAACCACTTACAGTATCTTAAATGACCTTGATGCTACAGAGTTCGGAAGTAGGAGACAACCACCTGATGATGCGTAAATGAAGTGCCAGGGGTAATGAGCTAAATTGTATTATTTATATGGTAGAATGGGAACCAATCTAGAAATTGGTGAATATAATATAGAGTACATATAGGTTTTGAGGGCCATAATCGGTTGATAATGAAAAGGAAAATTTGAGTAAAAACAGGACTTATCCTATTTTTAACTGAAACAAACAGAGACAATGTTTTTTTGACAAGATTTCAGTCTTTTTACAGATCTTACTTGGGAACACTCATTACTGAAATTAGCACATGATTCTTAAGGTGCAGAACTGAAACACATAAATAATTAAAAGGCAGCAGAACATATGGTTTCTCCAATCACAAGATTGCATAATGGATGGGTCATTACTGAGAAATATGTTTGATCAGGAGTATTCAGAATTAAAAAGCTACTGAATTTTTAATATGGTGGTTTGGAATAGATTGACAGAGTTGAATTAGTACTGAGAGCCCTATAAAAACAGCTATGTGGACTAAGGGAGGTAATTCAATTCTTATGCTGGATTTAAATTCGTCTAGAGTTGTTTCCAACTTCGGGACTAAGGGAGGTAATTCAAATGATACCCCCTAGGACTACTGATCATATCAGTGTCGTTTGGAAATGCCTGACTTTTGTATAGAAAGTAAAATCATTCTCATGCTTAGAACTTAAGGTCTCAAACTAGACATTACTATTTACTACAGGTTTCAACAGCAACACAAGTAGGTTATTTAGAGCTGATTCAGTTGGAGTAAACTTCAGCTACATTTGATGGCGTATTAACAGCACTGCACAATATTTGCATCTAAATTCACTCAATTCTGCTTAGCATTGCTTAAAGATACTTATGTAAATATGTTTCTATTTTTAGTGGTGGATTGACATCATTGGTACAAATCTAAAAATCATTTTTGTTAGGATGCTGTATGTAAACTTGGGTCAAATTCTTCTGAGAAGTCATGGCAACAGTGGTAAAATGTGACAGCAGAATGGCAACATCTATACAAAATTAAACAACGTCTGTGCCAGGATGATTTTTGTTAAACGTGGTCAAATTCTAGATAACAGTTTGTGATGAAGTCATTTAAAGGATTCCTATTTTTACTAACTGTAGCCATAATTAATGGCAGAAAGGCACTTATTGTAAAAATTTGAAAGTTTTTTTTTTTAATGCCAGGATACAGTCTTGTAAAGTTCTGTTCAGAGGTTTGGAAAAGTAATTTAAATGTTTTTCTACTTTTTAATAATGCTGGCAATGTGCAATGATGAATCAGACAGATCTACACAAGCATGAACGACATTCATGCCTGGATGCTTTCTGTCAAGGTCAAATTCTGTTCATCTATTTAGAAGAATTCATTTAAACTTTTCTACTTTTAGTCATGGTGACCAAATCTGATTGCTGACCAGCTGACCAGCATCAACCTGAAAGATATCTAAGCCAGGATGCTTTGAGGTGATATTCTGGTCAGTGGTTTCTGAGGAAATGACATTGAAATCTGTTTCAAGTTTTAGCAATGCAGGTCATATTTGATGGCAAATTAGCAACATCTTAAAACAAACCCTGAAAGGTGTTCAAACTAGGATGCCTTCTTTCAAATTTGGACTAATTTTATTCAATAGTTTGGAGAAGAAAAAAAAATCAATTGATATTTTAATATATTTTTAGTAACAGCTTTCATATTGGAAAACAATGAAGAATTTCAATTATTAATATTATTTGCACTATTTTGTCTTGCGCTCATTTGTCAGCGATCTTTTGGTATTGAGCTCTTATGTCTTGCACTCATTTGTTGGAGCTTACTTGTTGTGCGCTCTTCTGTCAGGGTGCCAAATAAATCCTCTCAAAGTAAAACTGAACACAATTAAAAGACCGAATCTACTTCAGATGTTAAGATATGAATGACCAATTAATTATAAACAACTTTAATATAAAAACCTAAGACACAATAAAAGGACCAGGAGGAAATGTCAATCAAACTGTAAACATATATGCATCTAGAATGTTCTATAATCAGAATCAAAGCTGTATCTAGAACTCCAAACCAAGTAAACATGTTTACCCTAAATTAATCATGTCAGCCCAAACTCATACTCTAAATTATGGACAAGGACCTATTACACAATACAAATTAAATGTACATAATAGCAGAAATGCATCCTATTAATACATTTCATGATTTTAGCAGTAACAGCATCCAATAACTAAACTTCAAATATAAAAAGAACTACAAGTCAAAGAAGCATGACACATAGGTTAGACAGGCCACTCTTCACAGGAGGGAGTTGTACTTATCAATATGCATCCCCTCACCAAGTATCTGGATCTTAGGAACAATAACATATAACATGTGAGAACAGTGTAGTAATGAGTTCAATGCAAAACAATAGTATGTATACAGCATGTGAGAACAGTGTAGTCATGAGTTCAATGCAAACAATAGTATATATACAGCATGTGAGAATAGTGTAGTCATGAGTTCAATGCAAAAGAATAGTATATATACAGCATGTGAGAACAGTGTAGTCATGAGTTCAATGCAAACAATAGTATATATACAGCATGTGAGAACAGTGTAGTCATGAGTTCAATGCAAAACAATAGTACAGTGGGGCCTTGACTTACGAGTTTAATTCGTTCTGTGACGGAGCTCGTAACTCAAATTACTCGTATGTCAAATCCACTTTCCCCATAGAAATGAATTGAAATGGAATTAATCCGTTCCGGATCTCCAAAAAACACCGCAATATTGATAATTCTGAAGCATATCCTGATGTTATAGAGGTCTTTCCAGAACTCTCTAAGGTTGCGGTTTGTGCTCTCTGTCACCTCAAATCCGTGTCGAAACAGGTGCTTGGTAAAGAGTTTCTTGAAATTAGAAATCAACTGCTGGTCCATGAGCTGCAGGATAGGGGTGATGTTGGGTGGAAGGTAGAGAACCTGCAGCAAATCAGCGTAAATAGCTCATGCCTCCTCGCAGATTATAGCCTTCGTCACGGTATCTCCGGCGAGCTGTTTCTCCATCAACCCACCATCAGCAGCTTCTCCATATTTTAACGGAGAGACGTCCGCTATTTATTAATTATTTTAACGCCCTTGGCTAGCGTGATTGCCTGTATTGACTCCTTCAGCTTCAGTATGGTGCAGATCGTGGAAGTGCTACGCTCGTATTGCTTCGTCAAGTCGACTACACGCACACCTTGGTCATGTTTTTCCATAATTTCTTTCTTTAATTCAATGAATATCATCTGCTTCTTTGCAAAATAACCGCAAGCACAAATGCGAGCACAACACTAATGCTTCCACTGCGAGCTGACCACTTAAAGTGAACGAGTGAGACACGGGATGATTGGCGGATGTTCATGCTTTCACTGTGACGTTCGCTGCGCCAACTAGCGGTGGGGTATCTGAAGCTGGCTTGTAACCCGAATTTTAGCTCGCAACTCAAAGCAAAAAATCAGCCGAAAGACGACTCGTATCTCAAAAAACTCGTTAGTTGGGACACTCGTAAGTCAAGGCCCCACTGTATGTATATAGCATGTGAGAACAGTGTAGTCATGAATTCAATGCAAACAATAGTATGTATACATCATGTGAGAACAGTGTAGTCATGAATTCAATGCAAACAATAGTATGTATACAGCATGTGAGAACAGTGTAGTCATGAATTCAATGCAAACAATAGTATGTATACAGCATGTGAGAACAGTGTAGTGATGAGTTCAATGCAAAACAATAGTATATATACAGCATGTGAGAACAGTGTAGTCATGAGTTCAATGCAAAACCAGTGGGAGATGAAAATTAGGCCACAATGAGTGTTCATGTTGTAAGGGTGTGATACTATTTAAGATGCATATTATAAGCAATTAGCAATTTTATGAACAGTACTTGAGAAATGAACATTAAACACAAAGTCATTGAAGCATAACATAAAATCCTACTTTTGAAATGAAAGACTAGAACCCATTTGAGGGGTCCCCTTGAAAATTTTCATGAATCTAGAGAAATTTGTATGTATATAACATCTAAACAACCTACATAGTCATGAGTTAAATGCAAATTCTTATTTGATAGATCAGTACAATTCCTGTAATCTGGCAAAAGATAGTATAATTTATAAGTATTTGCTTTATTTCAACTGATATGACTTTATGGTCTTAAAAAAGGTAACATGCAACAGCAAAACCAACAAGTCTTGCATAATTTAAAATAAAATTTATTTCCCTAAAATACAAAGTAAAAAAAATAAATAACTTACAGTATGGAGAAATTTAATCCTTAAGTCATAAATAGTTCTATCAAGTCCAAAAGTATTGAGTAATCCAGCTACAAGGTATTCTGAATAATGGCCAGTAATGTATTGATGCATCAACACCATATAAGAATAACTATTGTATAATCCCCAAATGTCTTTCAATGAATTCACAATATTTCCAATACAGCTATACATCCAAATGTCATTGAATGAGTTTCTAGCACTATAATTTCAACAAATGATTAAATAAATGCATTCCTCTCCATGACTGGATGTACTGCTAAGAATGCCATTGTTTTATTTAATAATTCTCTCACTAGAACTCATGTCCTGAAATTGGATCACACGGAACAGTGTATATACATTGATTACCACAGAGTTAATGGGGCACTTTATATACACTAATTACCACACTGTTAATGGAGAAGTGTATATACACTAATTACCACAAAGTTAATGGGACACTGTATATATACTAATTACTAGAGTGAATGGAACACATGATATACACTAATTTCCAAAGAGTTAATGGAACAGTGTATATACATTAATTACCGCAAACTTAATGGGACACTGTATATACATTAATTACCGCACTGTTGATGGAGAAGTGTATATACATTAAATACCATGAAGTTAATGGGACACTGTTTATACATTAATTACCACAAAGTTAATGGGACACTGTATATACACTAATTATGGTAAAGTTAATGGGACACTGTATATACACTAATTATGGCAAAGTTAATGGGACACTGTATATACACTAATTATGGCAAAGTTAATGGGACACTGTATATACACTAATTATGGCAAAGTTAATGGGACACTGTATATACACTAATTATGGCAAAGTTAATGGGACACTGTATATACACTAATTATGGCAAAGTTAATGGGACACTGTATATACACTAATTATGGCAAAGTTAATGGGACACTGTATATACACTAATTATGGCAAAGTTAATGGGACACTGTATATACACTAATTATGGCAAAGTTATGAAGCTCACACTTCACTTAATTTGGGACAAAACCAATGAATGAACATTACATGAACCAAGTCTGATGGTACACACAAATGTTTGTTGGGTAAAAAATTATGATATTGTTGAATAAAACAAGTCCATCATTTACAAAGGCATGGTTAATTACACCTGATCTTTCACACACTTCCAAGGTTAAATTTAAGTCTTGTGATTGAAGTTGGCCAAAACAAAGGAGTAATAAGTAACCATGGCAATGTCTTTCTTATTTCCATAAACATAAAAATTGAGACCCATCAAAATAAATGATATCATAGTTTATGCAGGAAGCAACAAAAAACCCAGCTAAACTCAAAACCATGACCAAAAATGGAATTATAATGCCCATGTAAGTAAAAAGTAATCCCCCCCCCCCTTCACACCATTGGGTAGATGTTATAAAGAAACTGGTTGCGATGTAGTCAGGCTTCACAGATGTATTTGCTTTCATTTGTGTGCATGCTAATATCAATGTTGACACTTATGACAATGCTGACACTGATGACAATGTTGACACTGATACCCATGTTGACAATTATGTCAGTGTTGGCACTGATGCTAATATTGAGTGATGATAATGCTGACAATGATGACAATGTTGTCACTGACAACAATGTTGACTTGATGACAATGTTGACACTGACAACAGTTACGACAATCTACTTTGTACAGGTCAGTCAAAAATAAGTTTTAGAAGTTTAAATTATTGAAAATTTACCTTGACAACATAGACTCTGACAAGGACCTTGATTGGGTCGTTGCCTGGGAGACCTTGAAACAAGCCATATGCAGGGTCACCACCAGTGATTGTTTTGTCCTCAATATCATCTGGTAGAGGAATTTTGTAGATCTTCAGAGATCCCTGAAAGAAAAAAAAGCCGTAAGTCAATTTTATGTATTGTTATGAAGTAAACATACTTGAAACATTACTGAGACAGGAATGCTGTTTCAGGTTAGCTTAACCAAAGCCAGTACAAAATTTGGTCAAATTCAAAATTTTCCTAAAGTGTAATTGTAATATTACATCATATTGTGTACCATAAATATTCACTTATAAGTTATTATTCCATGTTGTGTACCATAAATATTCATTTATAAGTTATTATTCCATGTTGTGTTACATAAATATTCATTTATAAGTCATTTTTCCAGAGACAAAATTACAGAAATTTTAAATACCCAAGAGAAGTCATTCAATTGTAAGGGTTTCAAAATTCTGGTAAGCCTTCATGTCATGATAATATTGATCTCTGTGGCTGTAAAGTTTAATCAATCAGGAAAAGATAATGATTCAAATAATTCTGGGCACTTTATTTTTGGTTATATCCATATGCAACACAGTGCACCATATTTGCTGTAGAAAAGCACATTTGTAAGTTATATTACATGCACAAAAACATGAAATTAAATACTTGAATGGCTAGGTTGAACAGAAGGTATAATTGTATGTCATATCCATTTTTGGCATGCATAAACTACCGATTATTTATGGAAATTGCAGGATAATTATTTCATTTAAAAAAGCAGATTTTTAAGTCAAATTAGACATTTTCATGGTGCACATACGTAAGAAATGTTTTTTTTTAATGACTATAATAATATCACACATTAGTACAATATAGGTGGCCAGTGACCTTTCAAGTTGGCGTGTAAGTAAACCATCTCAAACAACAATTTATATTAAGTGTAATAGAAGAAAAAGGTTTGGTTTTTCTGATCCTAACTATGGAGTTTCATACCTATGTATTGTGCTGACTCATGCAAAGGTTTTAAAAACGCTCAGTAGTCAACATCTAAAGAAACATTAATTTGTATGATTCTTTGTAGTTCATTACTAATATTCTTTAAAATAATGTCATTTCATGTTCTGACCTATAATGTTTGACACATGTGTACTAATCTTTGTGTGAATCCTGTATGTACTCATCTTTAAAGCCATGTGTATATTTTATTGAAGTTATTGATCAGTTGTCTAATTTTTAATAGCATTTGTTGTCTAAAGACACTTAATGATGTAAACACTACATTATATACATGTGCACATGCAATTGTAGAAGGCTTCATGGACCATTGGTCAGCTGACCAAATGAGCATCATTAAATAAGCTCATTATTATTATTATTATTATTATTATTATTATTATTATTATTATTATTATTATTATTTTTAGTTAATTATTACTAACCTTAAATTTTCCCACAATTCGGCCTTCATCTGTGATTTCATTGCCCATGTTTTTGCCCCTATACAATTCAAAGGTGTGAAGCCAGTCTTTGAAACCACTGAATTCAGGCTGGATTTCAAGTTCATTTGGAAACACCTGAATGAAAAACAAATTCAAAATTTATCTAATTTGTCAATACTTCCTAACATGAAGCCGCTGATTCGCAAATATACTTTGACTTTGCTGTTGATTGCATAAAATATACATAAAAATGTTGTTACAAATTTAGATTCCACATTTTTTTAAATACAATCAACACAGAATTATTTTCGTTTGTTTTTCTTTCCTCTTGTTGCAAAAGAGAAAAAAAAATAAAGGGTGGAAGGGGTGCCTATGCAAGAACAACACATCATGGTTTTTCAACCACCTCAGAAACCATTTAAAGACGTGAATACAGCATAAAATGTAGAGATAATCAGAAAACCTAAACATGATAGAAACAAGAGGCTCATGTTAAAGGTATTGCGATACCTTTGTTGAATTATCTGCACAACTTCAATGAACACAGTTCTCCAATGAGTTCATGCTTGAGAAAAGAAACTTGGAAAAGCTTCATCTAAGTCATTTCTGTTAGCTCTTGATAATATACACTAAGATGGTGTGTAATGTTAATTATTCAACTAGCTATATGTATATGCGATGGTGTTACTGTTGTACTTCTGAGTGTTTTTATGATCATTGGTAGCAAGGTTCAGGTGTCCCAGGAACTTAAGGGGAAATAACTAACCACTGTGCAGATTACGATAAATCCTACAGCAAAGATGCCTGCTCAAATCTTGAATGTTAAACCACTAACAATTTGATGCCAGACTAAGTGATTTGTAACAAATGTGTAATTTATTAGTACTGTCTGGTAATATTTGTACAATTATCTTCATTTTGTAGATTTCATGTAAGGTAGAGGATACTTTTTGTCAAAGAAAAAAAGAAACTGAAAACCTTCTAGATTTCAATTAATTGCAGAAGAGGCGTTCTTTTTAAAATTCTTTACTTGGCAATAATTGTTGTATGTGAAAGCAGTCAACACTGGCTGCCGTGAGCTTTGGCCCAAGTTTCTTTTGAAAAAAATAAATAATGAAAAATGTGTAGCTGTTACAGAACATAAAGAAAATCAGTTATACACTGGGGGGAACAAATATTCATTGACACCTGTCTATAATGGGCATTAAGGAGATGGGGCATTTACAAATATTCATTGATACCTGTCTATGATGGGCATTCATGAGATGGGGCATTTACAAATATTCATTGACACCTGTCTATAATGGGCATTCATGAGATGGGGCATTTACAAATATTCACTGACACCTGTCTTTAACCCTTTGAACCCGACAGGCCGGTTTACCGGCCTATTGTAACGGTGTATATACCCGAAAGGCTGGTATACCAGTCTTGCTATCTACCGTCATAACCCGACAGGCCGGTATACCGGCCTTTGTTATGTTATTTGCTAGATTCGCTATAGAATTGTCAAAATTTGCCGGGGAGGCTCGGGTTAGGGTGCCGAAATATGGGGGAGATTAGGGTTCAAAGGGTTAATGGGCATTCAGGAGATGGGGCATTTACAAATATTCACTGACACCTGTCTATGATGAGCATGCAGGAGATGGGTCATTTACAAATATTCATTGACACTGGTCTTTAATGGGCATTCAGGAGATGGTGCATTTACAAATTTTTATTGACACCTGTCTTTAATGGGCATTCAGAATATGGGGCATTTACATTGGACAGGTGTACTTTACATACACCTAAAATATATACTGTCGTCTAATAAAATGGGATTTCTCAATGTTGTTGTTATGGACAGGTCTGTTGTTGTTGTTGTTGTTGTTGTTGTAGGGCTTAATGCCATTTTACAGCATACGATAGGCTATACATGGCAGCCAGTATTATTGGTGGAGGAAGAACCCGGGAAAACCCACGGTAAGAACCACCAACCCACGAGAAGCTACTGGCAAGCTTTCTCACATAACTACATTAGCCGAACCTTAGACTCGAACCCACACAGACAGAGGTGAGATGGCAGTGATCCGTAATGGAAAGTGCTTTAGACCACTCGTCCATTTGGGGCCCCTTGGACAGGTCTGAGTTTCATCCATTGACATGATTTCAGAATTAAATTTAGCCCTGAATCTAGCAATCTGATTCAAACAGCATCTTTTGAGTGGATCACTAAACTCATATAAATATAATAATAAAGTAGTAATACAAAATAAAAAAAATTAATAATAATAATAATAATAATAATAATAATAATAATAATAATAATAATAATAATACATGACAAAATTGTTCCTAAATATCACAAAACCTTTGGACTGAGTTTTCACTTTCTTCATGCACTTCTTTATCTTTTTATGTGGTTATTTGAAATCTGCTTGAAAAGCCAATAAATAAAAACAGATTTGCAAAACTCAGGAAACTCAGTCTAAAATATCTTTGTTGTAAATATGCCACAGTTACCATATTCTAGAGATCTAACAATGTTGAAATAATAGGATTTCATTAAAAAAACAATCATCTAAATTGTATTTTTTTCAATCATGGTGAAAGCAAATAAAATAATGAAAGTAAATGCATAATTAGTTTTTCAAGTTGTTAGTAATACAGTGGAAGGTATGAAAGTGTTAGACAGAAAGAACTGAACACACTTCATGGCATGTACATTGCATTATAACTGAGAAATCAGTTGATAGCAACAAAGCAATTAGGCTATTTTATCTCACAAACTACATGGAGGTAAAATTATTTTATTTGCAATTAAAATGACAGCAAGCTGAGCTGACAAAATTAATGTTGTGTTAGTATTAAATGAAAAAACTGTAAATTCATGCAGAATACAAAAAATGTGGTGATATTGTTCTCAAACCACACACTGAAAGACCCAAGCAAATAAACAATTATCTATCTTTGAAACAGCTGAGGCGCATTTTGTTCCCTCTAATTTCTACACACCATAAATCTACAACAATCACACCGTTTTTGTTCCCTTTCTGGAGATCATAAATCCATCAGAATCCTTTTTCATTAGTAGAAATAACAAGATTTTCAACATCACTTCCATGGCCATCAAGATGAAAATAAAAAACACACCTTTCAGTGAAAACTCCATGTCAATATGACTGTTTGGTCAAAAGGAGTAACAAAACCAAATTCAGTGACTTTTTTTTGTTCCCTGCCTACTATGGTGAGGTTACTTTGATGAAATCCTTATGATAGTGCTGTATAATCACTAAGTGGACAAGAACCAATTTTTCATGTCTCAAAAGACATTAAAGTGAATAAACTGATCCGTGACCTTGGCCTTGATTGTGATATTAAACTGCCATCAGTCAGTTCATCTCTAAACCTTGAATTGCTATCAACATATAAATCAAAAGTAAAAGCAATTATGAAATATTCACCTGTGACCTTGACCTTGAAAATAGGACCCCAACTATGGGCTGCAACAGACCTTCTAGAGACAGTGTACAAATGAACCAAATTTCATTATCTTACATAGCTCATGAGCTGAAGGAAAATTGTATTAAAATATTGGCATGTGATCTAAATTGACCTGCAACCTTGACCATGAAGACAAGTTTCCCAGTGACAAACATAGCTAGTTTTAATTCTTAATCTCAAGTGACTCTAATGTCACTGAAGTGAAAGGAATATATGAAAGTTAAAACACTGACACATGACCTTGACCTTAAAGATACAGCCCACAATTTGATATGTATCACACCTGGTCATGGTGATTTATAGGTACATACAATTTAATCTCTTGTTGTCAGATTACTTACATTTATAGCAAGGAAAGAATATTTGAAATGAAAACTGAAAATAATGATCCCTGATCATGACCTTGAATATACAGCCACCAATGAGACACTTTCTAAGAATACCAAGCTTCATTTTATAATTCTGAAAGGTTTCTAAAGTTAAAGAGTGAAAAGGGAAATGTGATGGAAAACTTAAAATTGTGACAAGTGGCCTTGACCATGAAGCTGGGACCTCCATTGTAAAACATAACATACCTTCTAAAGATTATATATAAGGATAACTAGTTTCATCCTTTACTCAATAACAACTCTAACGTGACTAGAATGGAACGTACAGTGGAAAATTTAAAATATTGGTGACCTGGACCTTGAAGACATAATCCACAATGTGGCAGACAACACTCCTTCTGATGACAATCTACAAGTATACCATTTCTTAATCTCTAACCAGCTCTTACATTATAGAGCAAAATGAAAACTGATGAAAAACATACAATATTGAGCTGTGACCTTGACTTGGAAAATAGGACACCAAATGTAGCACAAAAGACAGCTTCCAATGATATTGTACAAGTAAACCAAATTCACCTCAACTATAATGTGTAATGGAAAGTAAGGGGGGGGGGGGACTTAATATACTGAACAATGACCTTGACCTTGAAGATTGGATCAAGTATGGTTCAAGACATACCTTCTAATCATGATGTATAATTATACCACGTTTCATTCATTAATCACCATTCCAGTGTTTTTTCAGAAGTTTAATCTTATGACATGTTAGAAATTCTAGGATTTTTTGGGAACTTATTTTGTAATCCAGTAAATTCTTTTTACATTTTTCACTTTATCTTCAATGGATACAAACTATTTGTTGACTTTTACAAAGTTTGTTGGTTCCCACTCTTTTCCATAGGGTCATAATAGCCTGAAAATAACCTATTCACGACCATGATAAAGTCTGTAATATTTCATTTGTCTAAATACAATTGTAAAACTATATGTACTCCAAAAATGTAGACAAAATTAAAATATTACTACCATAGCCTTATATTCTAACCAGATCATCCATCAATTAACATAAATGAACATAAATATGCCAAACAATATTTTTATATGTTAAATATTTTTTCTTAATCTTTATAATATAGTTTTCTTTCTAGAAAAGTGCAAATCTAAAAGTTTAAAATTGTGTTGAAAATTCAAAAATATTGAAATGGTCTGAAAATCTAATCAGGTCATCCACAAAAATACACTAATATGCAAACCCAATTTAATTTCTCTATGCTGAGTTGTTTCTATAGTGCTGTGCCTCCTGGGGTTCAAAAAAGGTAATGAATCAGACAGTTTTAATTCCTAAACTTATTGAAGTACTTGTAGATAACAATAAACCTGATCTAGTTTATGCAGACTAGTTTCTGTCACGGCACTAATGGTAGAAAAGAGATAATCAACTTTAAATTCACCATATATTTTCAAAATAGGCTTTTAATATGCTTTGCTCCAAATAATTCCAAGAAAAAAGATACCAAGCACAAGTTTCTTCACAAAGAGCAAACCATAAAATTATGAAAATAGCAAAAACAAAATTTTGTTGTTGTTGCATTTTTGTGTGTTTGTCTGTGTATAACAAATCCAGCATGTTATGGGGGAACAAAGTCAATACTTTTCACATGAAATCATACATAGAATGAATATCATAGACCTTAATCTGTCTACATATTATAAGACAACACAGATAATACTCAGTCCAAACATTGTAAGACAACACAGATCCTAATCTGTCCATACATTATATGACAGCACAAATCCTAATATGTCTATACATTATATGACAGCACAAATCCTAATATGTCTATACATTATAAGATAGCAAAGACCTTAATCTGTCCATACATTATAAGATAGCACAAATCCTAATATGTCCATGCATTATAAGACTAGTATAGACCTTAATCTGTCCATACATTATAAGACAGCACAGACCTTAATCTGTCTATGCATTATAAGACAACACAGATAGGCAACACAAATCCTAACATATCTATGCATTATAAGACTAGTATAGACCTTAATCTGTCCATGCATTACAAGACAGCATATATCATAATCTGTCCATACATTATAAGACAGCACAGACCTTAATCTGTCTATGCATTATAAGACAACACAGATATTAATCAGTCAAAATATTGTAGGGCAACACAGATCCTAATCTGTCCATACATTATAAGACAGCATAATTCCTGACATGTCTATGCATTATAAGATAGCAAAGACCTTAATCTGTCTATACAATAGACAGCACAGACCTTACTCTGTCCATACATCATAAGACAGCAAAGACCTTAATCTGTTCATACATTAATACACAGCACAGACCTTAATCTGTCCATGCATTATAAGGCAGTACAGACCTTCATCTGTCCATGCATTATAAGACAGCAAAGACCTTAATCTGTTCATACATTAATAGACAGTACAGACCTTAATCTGTCCATGCATTATAAGACAGCATAGATCTTAATCTGTTCATACATTAATAGACAGTACAGACCTTAATCTGTCCATGCATTATAAGACAGCATAGATCTTAATGTGTCCATGCATTATAAGACAGCACATACTTTAATCTGTCCATATATTATAAGAAAGCAAAGGCCTTCATCTGTCCATGCATTATAAGACAGTACAGACCTTAATCTGTCCATGCATAAGACAGCACAAATCCTAATATGTCTATGCATTATAAGACAGCACATACTTTAATCTGTCCATACATTATAAGAAAGCAAAGACCTTCATCTGTCCATGCATTATAAGACAGCAAATACCTTAATCTGTTCATACATTAATAGACAGTACAGACCTTAATCTATCCATGTATTATAAGACAGCACATATTTTAATCTGTCCATACATTATAAGAAAGCAAAGACCTTCATCTGTCCATGCATTATAAGACAGTACAGACCTTAATCTGTCCATGCGTTATAAGACAGCACAAATCCTAATATGTCTATGCATTATAAGACAGCAAAGACCTTAATCTCTCCATACATTAATAGACAGCACATACCTTAATCTGTTCATACATTAATAGACAGCACAGACCTTAATCTGCATTTTAAGACAGCACAGACCTTAATCTGTCCAGCATTATAAGTCAGCACAGACCTTAATCTGTCCATGCATTATAAGACAGCACAGACCTTAATCTGTCCATTCATTATAAGACAGCACATACCTTAATCTGTCCATGCATTATAAGACAGCAAAGACCTTAATCTGTCCATACATTAGAAGACAGCAAAGACCTTAATCTGTCCATGCAATATAAGACAGCACACACCTTAATCTGTCCATACATTATAAGACAGCACATATCCTAATCTGTCCATACATTAATACACAGCACAGACCTTAATCTGTCCATGCATTATAAGACAGCAAAGACTTTTATCTGTTCATACATTAATAGACAGCACAGACCTTAATCTGTCCATGCATTATAAGACAGCACAGACCTTTATTTGTTTATACATTAATAGACAGCATAGACCTTAATATGTCCATACATTTTAAGACAGCAAAGACCTTAATCTGTCCATACATTTTAAGATGCTAGATTTTAAGTCTATTCTTTTTAGGTTTGGTGTTTATGTTACACAAGAAACAGCATGCTACAAAGTTAGTGTGCATAGATACATACTATATAGTCTCGTTATGTTCCTGTATAAGATTAGTAATGTATATATAGATACATACTATATAGTCTCGCTATGTTCCTGTATAAGATTAGTAATGTATATATAGATACATACTATATAGTCTCGTTATGTTCCTGTATAAGATTAGTAATGTATATATAGATACATACTATATGGTCTCGCTATGTTCCTGTATAAGATTAGTAATGTATATATAGATACATACTATATGGTCTCGTTATGTTCCTGTATAAGATTAGTAATGTATATATAGATACATACTATATAGTCTCGCTATGTTCCTGTATAAGATTAGTAATGTATATATAGATACATACTATATAGTCTCGTTATGTTCCTGTATAAGATTAGTAATGTATATATAGATACATACTATATAGTCTCGCTATGTTCCTGTATAAGATTAGTAATGTATATATAGATACATACTATATAGTCTCGTTATGTTCCTGTATAAGATTAGTAATGTATATATAGATACATACTATATGGTCTCGTTATGTTCCTGTATAAGATTAGTAATGTATATATAGATACATACTATATAGTCTCGCTATGTTCCTGTATAAGATTAGTAATGTATATATAGATACATACTATATGGTCTCGTTATGTTCCTGTATAAGATTAGTAATGTATATATAGATACATACTATATAGTCTCGTTATATTTCTGTATAAGATTAGTAATGTATATATAGATACATACTATATAGTCTCGCTATGTTCCTGTATAAGATTAGTAATGTATATATAGATACATACTATATGGTCTCGCTATGTTCCTGTATAAGATTAGTAATGTATATATAGATACATACTATATAGTCTCGTTATGTTCCTGTATAAGATTAGTAATGTATATATAGATACATACTATATGGTCTCGCTATGTTCCTGTATAAGATTAGTAATGTATATATAGATACATACTATATAGTCTCGCTATGTTCCTGTATAAGATTAGTAATGTATATATAGATACATACTATATGGTCTCGCTATGTTCCTGTATAAGATTAGTAATGTATATATAGATACATACTATATGGTCTCGCTATGTTCCTGTATAAGATTAGTAATGTATATATAGATACATACTATATGGTCTCGTTATGTTCCTGTATAAGATTAGTAATGTATATATAGATACATACTATATGGTCTCGCTATGTTCCTGTATAAGATTAGTAATGTATATATAGATACATACTATATAGTCTCGCTATGTTCCTGTATAAGATTAGTAATGTATATATAGATACATACTATATAGTCTCGCTATGTTCCTGTATAAGATTAGTAATGTATATATAGATACATACTATATAGTCTCGTTATGTTCCTGTATAAGATTAGTAATGTATATATAGATACATACTATATAGTCTCGCTATGTTCCTGTATAAGATTAGTAATGTATATATAGATACATACTATATAGTCTCGCTATGTTCCTGTATAAGATTAGTAATGTATATATAGATACATACTATATAGTCTCGTTATGTTCCTGTATAAGATTAGTAATGTATATATAGATACATACTATATAGTCTCGTTATGTTCCTGTATAAGATTAGTAATGTATATATAGATACATACTATATAGTCTCGTTATGTTCCTGTATAAGATTAGTAATGTATATATAGATACATACTATATAGTCTCGCTATGTTCCTGTATAAGATTAGTAATGTATATATAGATACATACTATATGGTCTCGTTATGTTCCTGTATAAGATTAGTAATGTATATATAGATACATACTATATGGTCTCGCTATGTTCCTGTATAAGATTAGTAATGTATATATAGATACATACTATATGGTCTCGTTATGTTCCTGTATAAGATTAGTAATGTATATATAGATACATACTATATAGTCTCGCTATGTTCCTGTATAAGATTAGTAATGTATATATAGATACATACTATATAGTCTCGCTATGTTCCTGTGTAAGATTAGCAATGTATATATAGATACATACTATATAGTCTCGCTATGTTCCTGTATAAGATTAGTAATGTATATATAGATACATACTATATGGTCTCGCTATGTTCCTGTATAAGATTAGTAATGTATATATAGATACATACTATATAGTCTCGCTATGTTCCTGTATAAGATTAGTAATGTATATATAGATACATACTATATAGTCTCGCTATATTCCTGTATAAGATTAGTAATGTATATATAGATACATACTATATGGTCTCGCTATGTTCCTGTATAAGATTAGTAATGTATATATAGATACATACTATATAGTCTCGTTATGTTCCTGTATAAGATTAGTAATGTATATATAGATACATACTATATAGTCTCGCTATGTTCCTGTGTAAGATTAGTAATGTATATATAGATACATACTATATAGTCTCGCTATGTTCCTGTATAAGATTAGTAATGTATATATAGATACATACTATATGGTCTCGTTATGTTCCTGTATAAGATTAGTAATGTATATATAGATACATACTATATAGTCTCGCTATGTTCCTGTGTAAGATTAGTAATGTATATATAGATACATACTATATAGTCTCGCTATGTTCCTGTGTAAGATTAGTAATGTATATATAGATACATACTATATGGTCTCGCTATGTTCCTGTATAAGATTAGTAATGTATATATAGATACATACTATATAGTCTCGTTATGTTCCTGTATAAGATTAGTAATGTATATATAGATACATACTATATAGTCTCGCTATGTTCCTGTATAAGATTAGTAATGTATATATAGATACATACTATATAGTCTCGCTATGTTCCTGTGTAAGATTAGTAATGTATATATAGATACATACTATATGGTCTCGCTATGTTCCTGTGTAAGATTAGTAATGTATATATAGATACATACTATATGGTCTCGTTATGTTCCTGTATAAGATTAGTAATGTATATATAGATACATACTATATAGTCTCGCTATGTTCCTGTATAAGATTAGTAATGTATATATAGATACATACTATATGGTCTCGTTATGTTCCTGTATAAGATTAGTAATGTATATATAGATACATACTATATAGTCTCGTTATGTTCCTGTATAAGATTAGTAATGTATATATAGATACATACTATATGGTCTCGTTATGTTCCTGTATAAGATTAGTAATGTATATATAGATACATACTATATGGTCTCGCTATGTTCCTGTGTAAGATTAGTAATGTATATATAGATACATACTATATGGTCTCGTTATGTTCCTGTATAAGATTAGTAATGTATATATAGATACATACTATATGGTCTCGCTATGTTCCTGTATAAGATTAGTAATGTATATATAGATACATACTATATAGTCTCGTTATGTTCCTGTATAAGATTAGTAATGTATATATAGATACATACTATATAGTCTCGCTATGTTCCTGTGTAAGATTAGTAATGTATATATAGATACATACTATATGGTCTCGCTATGTTCCTGTGTAATGTTGGTAATGTATACAGAGATACATACTATATGCTTTGGCTATATTTCTGTGTAAGATTAGTAATGTATACACAGATACGTAGTAGATGGTCTGGTTATGTTCCTGTGTAAGGTTAGTAAATGAAGGTTAATTACTAATAGAAAACTACAGGCTTGATTTATTCATAAAATAAGGCTAGTAGATAATAGATATATAAAATTCCCAAAGCCTGTGATATAACCTTCAGTTGAGTTTTGGTGTCTTCTGTCGGATCCGCATCATCTTCCTCCAAAATGAATGCTTTATTTACGAGACCTGTAACTGCAGTTACTGCTGCTCTTACATCACCCTGCATGACACCAGTACCAACATTTTACTTTATTTTGACACCAGTACCAACATTTTACTTTATTTTGCAATGCTAAAGTCTTGCATGAAACTGTGATAGTCCTACTATGATGATATTAAAATATTTGCAAACTATTCCAAACCATGTAGCATGGAATTAAAGATCCACTATGCAAGATATAGTAAATACAATTGAAACCCATTTAAAATGAACTTGACAGACATATTGTGATATTTGTAATTTTAGAAGAAAGTTGAAATGTTTGTATTCAGTCTATTTCTTATTAGACTGTCATATTACATTCCTCTTCAAAATCCAATGTAAGGGTAAAAGTAATTGTAGTTACAATTCCCAGTATACAAATAAAAGTAATTGTAGTTACAATTCCCAGTATACAAATAAAAGTAATTGTAGTTACAATTCCCAGCATACAAATAAATGTAATTGTAATTACAATTCCCAGTATACAAAAAATAATTGTAATAATAATTACCAGTTTATCAATAAAAGTAATTGTAATAATAATTATTAGTATACAAATAAAACAATTGTAATAATAATTACCAGTATACAAATAAAAGTAATTGTAATTACAATTCCCAGTATGCAAATAAAAGCAAATGTAATTACATTTACCAGTACCGGTATACGAATGATTAGTTATGATGTCAATGCTAAAGATATTATGATCTTAATCTCAATATGAAAGATGGAAGCACAGCAGATTAATAGAATCCATCATATACATTTGTATGGGATAAGCTCAATGGACTTGAAGAACCTATCATATGCATTTGAGTAGGATAATGGTCAGAATTTGTGGGCAGGTATGAAGTCAACTGATATTTTTGCACAGAAACCATTTTTCTTCTTGCAATCAGTGCAACCTTGACCAGGGTCCTTTTCATCTCAAAATATGATATATGTTCCTCCTTACCCTAAATATATACCATCCACAAAGAAAAGCTGAAACAGAAATCATTTTTTTAATTGAGTCACTGTGACCTTGACCTTTAAACTCCTGACTCCAAAATCAATAAAGTTCTTCCTTATATCAATTGCAAGCCATTGACAAACTATCAGCAAATCTGAAGTATAAAAATAAAGTTTTTGGGGTAAACCATTTTTATTCTGTCAGTCACAGTGATCTTTGACCTCAAAGCTTGAAATTAGTTCTTTCTAGCCACAAAGTGTGATGGTGGAAAAGTAAAGTTACTGTGTATCCACAAAGTGTGGTAACTATTGATGGTGAACAAGTAAAGTTACTGTTTATCCACAAAGTGTGGTAACTATTGATGGTAGAAAAGTAAAGTTACTGTGTATCCACAAAGTGTGGTAACTATTGATGGTAAACAAGTAAAGTTACTGTGTATCCACAAAGTGTGGTAACTTGATGGTAGAAAAGTAAAGTTACTCTGTATCCACAAAGTGTGGTAACTGTTGATGGTGAACAAGTAAAGTTACTGTGTATCCACAAAGTGTGGTAACTATTGATGGTAGAAAAGTAAAGTTACTGTGTATCCACAAAGTGTGGTAACTGTTGATGGTGAACAAGTAAAGTTACTGTGTATCCACAAAGTGTGGTAACTGTTGATGGTGAACAAGTAAAGTTACTGTGTATCCACAAAGTGTGGTAACTGTTGATGGTGAACAAGTAAAGTTACTGTGTATCCACAAAGTGTGGTAACTGTTGATGGTGAACAAGTAAAGTTACTGTGTATCCACAAAGTGTGGTAACTGTTGATGGTAGAAAAGTAAAGTTACTCTGTATCCACAAAGTGTGGTAACTATTGATGGTGAACAAGTAAAGTTACTGTGTATTCACAAAGTGTGGTAACTATTGATGGTAGAAAAGTAAAGTTACTGTGTATCCACAAAGTGTGGTAACTGTTGATGGTGGAAAAGTAAAGTTACTGTGTATCCACAAAGTGTGGTAACTGTTGATGGTAGAAAAGTAAAGTTACTGTGTATCCACAAAGTGTGGTAACTGTTGATGGTAGAAAAGTAAAGTTACTGTGTATCGACAAAGTGTGGTAACTGTTGATGGTGAACAAGTAAAGTTACTGTGTGTCCACAAAGTGTGGTAACTGTTGATGGTGAACAAGTAAAGTTACTGTGTATCCACAAAGTGTGGTAACTATTGATGGTAGAAAAGTAGAGTTACTGTGTATCGACAAAGTGTGGTAACTGTTGATGGTGGACAAGTAAAGTTACTGTGTGGAAATCAAACTGGTTCCAAACAGACAGATGGATGGGCACATAACAACATAACATGTTCCACTTTATGGCTGGCATATAAAAATCAGTAGAAGATTTGCAGATATTCATGATGACATAAGCATAATGACATTATCTATGGTGTCAATGAGTACACAAACGTGGAATAGATGCATCTCACATGACTTTCTCACACAGGAAAACTGTACTACACACAGCTGAAACATGAGAAAACTCATGTCAACATTTAGAGATGCATTTATTGCAGGTCCAACCGAACTTAGTAAATGCACGTATGAAAGTAACACAGCATGATGGACCTTACCTTTAGTTGTGCTGTGGAATTTAGGAGCTTATCTTTTTTCCTCTGAGATTTAGGGGACAGTTTAGCAGCAAGCCCCACAGCCTTGGCTGTCCCCTTAAATGTCCTTTTGTCACCCTTTTCCTTCTTCTCCATCTTTTTTAGTTCCTGCTCAAGCTTCTTGGCTTCTTTGGGGTTGTAGTCTGGATCTGCTTTCAAAATAGAGACATATCACACATCATATCATCTGTGTTTCTTCATAGCAGACCATTTTTATACAGCCATTTTGATTACAATTTATTTTAATTTTCTCTATAGTTATACATTTCAAGTTAGGGGTGTCAGCCCTAATCAAAGTAAAAACTGCAAGCATTAAATTGTTTTTCTACAGAAATTCCTTACTAATGACCAAAGTTTGAAGTTCCTATGCAAGCCAATAGTAGACGGGGATCTTAAACAAACCTTTTTTGAAAAAAATTTATCCTATGAGTTCACCCTCAAATGATGCCATGTGTCATGTTGACACTTTCCAATTTCATTGTGGTTACTTACAAATGACTTACATTATATTATTTGTGAAATATTTTCCTATGAATCATGACCACTGTCAAACTTTGCTGATGTGCCAAACTAACAGACCTTAAACTCACCATCAGGGGACATACTTTGACCATTTGGTATGGTCCCATAAGGTGTTGTCCCTGCTTGAGGATGAAGAGAAGCAGATGTAATCTCCATCAACTGGTTGTCAAGGTCAAGGACATTTCCAAGGTTATCTCTCCTTTCCTTCTCATGTTCCTGACACATGATAAAACATTATTTAAAAAAAATATAAAATATGTTTGATTGTACTTAATATTGAAACGAATTAATCTACTGATGCTTGACATCTGTACATCTTTTTTGCTGATTGGTAATTTGCTCTGCAGGTGTAATTGACGATTTCAAGAGACATTGTGATATCAAAATACATTCACAATTCCTAGAATAATACAAAACCAGCTTCTCAGGCTGCATTAGTCTTATTTTAAATTATGTGATTAAATGCAATGAATGGCATCTGAGCTGCCATTTTAAATGAGACTAGCATATAAACAAGCTTATGTAAAAACTAATGATTCATTCTAATAATACCAGCCACAGTTTAATATTGAGCAAAACTTTAAAGAAATAATTTTGGTTTGGTTTGGTGTTTTTCAGCATGGTCATTTAGTGCTGAGCAACTGTAATAAAGAAACAATTACATGTTTTACCTGTTACTTATACAATAATTGCAATTATAGTACAGAGCTGAGACTTCCTTTATAACACTGTTCATTGAGGTCATTTAAAAGTGACCTGCATTATAAATGAGGGAGTGTTATATTAAGGTATGTTCCAACCTGGTTTTATAACTGCATAAAAATGCACAAACATGGTATTTAATAATGTAAAACCAAATTATAACTCATCAGCACAGAATTAAAGGTAAGTGAAATAAATGAAATTGCAATAACAAAACAAAATGTAAACACTGAATGGGATCCACTAAAATAGCCAAGTTTTAAGACGGGCAGCAGTATACAGAGAGGCTATACAATAAGGGATAACTATATTGTTAAAAATCACATAATCTGTTGAACAGTTAATATAACTTGCAGACATAGCTTATTGTAACAAAGAATTTGATAAAGTGCCATACAACTATTGTAAAGTATTTTCTAAAGCAGACCAGGTCCTTATTTTCTTTAGTCATAATGGTCTCAAGAACTTTCTTGGTGCTGAGAAATGAAAATATTCAGTTCTTTCCAGCAATAAATCTTCTGTTCATTTGAAACATTTTATCACTTATATCCTTTTTTTGTACAATATAGTTAGTCCTAATATTTTCATAAATATATGTACATGTACATAGATTTAACTGAGATTGGCAAAAACATTTTTATTGCATTGTTTTTAAGACAGAAAGATATAGAAGAGGAGGAAGTAATAGCAAGGTTTAGGGGATGTTATCATGGAAGTGAGAAAGTACCTATACACATATGTAAACAGTCTCAATGATTTGTTAGTACCTTGAGTTAGATAAGTATTGAAGCACCAACATTAAAAAACAACATTATTATTAATATTTCCATTTTATATATATTTGTGTCCCAGGATAATAAAATATTTTTGTTTGCCAGAGTCAATATTATTATGATTGGGAACATAAATCCATTTATTACTTTTGTACAATTATTCTGAATACTGATTGGTTCAGCATGTCACATGTCACACTAAATAGTAATGAAACATATTGATTATGGCATGTACTATCTGTGATTGCAGAGTATTAAATTATTTACGAATAAAATATTCAGTTAGTGTGAGTTGTGGTACTTTTGAATTGTGGTGCTTTGAGGTGCGGTACTTTGTTCAATGTTCTTGTAAATGCACAAAAGTTGTTTAGTCTGAAAACGTTCAAACTACAAAGTTCTGGCTGTGTATTTAGTTCTAATGAAAGCCATTACATGTGAACTATTTAATAAGCAGATACATATATTTTTAAAGAATAAAAATGTAACATTATGATAAAAAAAAATTGAAATCGGAGGTTCATTTGAAAATCATCAGTGCAGAGAAAGGGCCATACATGTGTTGAAGAATGAAAGTCATAATAAACCCAAAAAATGTACTTATAAAACAGCACTAGGTAATATGGGTCTATGCAATTTGTTAGCACTAATCATAATCACTCGAACAAACAATACAGACCCTGATTTCTTGGTGCATCATGTGATGGCATATCAGGGTGACTGGGTAATGCCATTTGCAACTGGCTTTACTAACAGATGCATGGTACATAACAAAATATAAAAATTAAATTTGAATTAGAACCTTGTCTTTCATAAATATAAAAAAAAACGTGTTTCAATTGATAGTTTCTTTAAATATTTATACTCAAGATCTACAGGAAAAGTAGGGGCTTGAGTTAATCCAATATTGTTTACCAGGCTATAAATTAACCAAAAGTCAAAAGTAAGAGCAGTAGCTAGTCAAGTAATTAATTAGAACAGCCTTTAAGGTTACCTAATTAAAACAGCCTTTATAGTTACTTAATTAAAATAGCCTTAACGTTTATAGTTACCTGATTAGAACAGCCTTGCTAGTTACCTGATTAAAACAGCCTTGCTAGATACATGAATAGAACAACCTTTCTAGTTACCTGATTAAAAAAGCTTTTCTGGTTACCTGATTAGAACAGCCTTTATAATTACCTGATTAGAACAGCCTTTATAGTTACCTGATTATAGCAGCCTTGCTAGCTACCTGATTAAAACAGCCTTACTAGATACATGAATAGAACAACCTTTCTAGTTACCTGATTAAAATAGCCTTCTAGTTACCTGATTAAAACAGCCTTTCTAGTTACCTGAATAGAACAGCCTTTCTAGTTACCTGAATAGAACAACCGTTCTAGTTACTTGATTAGAACAGCCTTTCTAGTTCCTGAATAGAACAGCCTTTCTAGTTACCTGAATAGAACAGCCTTGCTAGTAACCTGAATAGAAAAGCCTTTCTAGTTACCTGATTAGAACAGCCTTTCTAGTCACCTGATTAGAACAGCCTTTCTAGTTACTTGATTAAAACAGCCTTTCTAGTTACCTGAATAAAACAGCCTTTCTAGTTACCTGAAAAGAACAGCATTTCTAGTTACCTGAATAGAACAGCCTTGCTAGTAACCTGAATAGAAAAGCCTTTCTAGTTGCCTGATTAGAACAGCCTTTCTAGTTACCTGATTAAAACAGCTTTGCTAGTTACCTGATAACTACTATTGCAAATACTCAAGGAAACACATGCAGACCATATTTAATGTAGCTTTCAAATATTGTTCCAGATAATTGTTTATGTAAAAAACACACCCAGACTGACCAGTATGTTCCCTTTTATCCTGACTGGAAATGTTCCAGTAATGTTTATGAACAGTCTTACAAAACAGTAACATTAAGTCCTATAGGGGGTTCTCTCTCAGTTGTGTAAAGTCAGTTAGGAATATAAGAATAATTGCACTTTTGATACTACATGTATTAAATGTCCATATGTTGGCATAACTATGTTTGTTTAATACAGAAAATATCCGATGATCAACCATTATAAAACTATAATCAGAGTGGGTCTTGTTAAGGCCTGATTGTACCATGTTCTATAAACAGTAGTCACAATATGGTCTTATACTGGGGACAACGTTTTAAGACCTGATTGTAACACTTACTATAAGTAAAGGCACAATATGGTTTTATACTGAGGGGCAACTTGTTAAGGCCTGACTATACCATGTCCTATAAAGCATAGTCACAAAATGGTCCTATACAGTGGTACAATTTTTTAATGCCCGATTTTACCATGTTCTGTAAAGTTCTTCTTTACACACTGATATATTTAACACAGATTCTACCTTCTCATTTTGGCTGACACAATGTGAATAATTTAAATTGTATTTTTGTATCTGTGGTGTACCTTTGTACATGTAGTGTTAGTTTGTATATGTGTTGTATCTTTATCTGTGTGGTGTATCTTGATATATGTGGTATATCTTTATATATGTGATACATTTTCCTATATGAAGTGCGTTTTTTTATATGTGGTGTATATTTGCATATGTCATGTATCTTTGCTGATGCTGTATATCTTTATTATCTTTATATATGTGGTGTAAGATGAGTTAATACTAGTATTGTTTTCTATTTCTACTAAAAACCAAAAGTCCTCTTCCTAAGCTTTTCAAGGTACAGCAAGGTTTGCAGGTTTAACAAATGCTCCGACCATGCTCCTCCAATCCCCCTAAATATTGAAATAGCTGTAATGGCTGTAATGAGCTGTAATGGCTGTAATGAGCTGAATGTTAGATATTTAAAATGCTGTATATACTCATTTATCGAGTCCAACGGCAAACAACATAGACTCTGATCTGTCATTCCATACTATCCATCAGGTTAGGGTCTATGTGGTTTGTTCTACTGATTACTCTTAATAAACAACACAGACCTATATCTGGATCTGTACAGTTGGACTAGAGTCATAATCCAGGATATACTGTACAGTTGGACTAGAGTCATAATCCAGGATATACTGTACAGTTGGACTAGAGTCATAATCCAGGATATACTGTACAGTTGGACTAGAGTCATAATCCAGAATATACTGTACAGTTGGACTAGAGTCATAATCCAGGATATACTGTACAGTTGGACTAGAGTCATAATCCAGGATATACTGTACAGTTGGACTAGAGTCATAATCCAGGATATACTGTACAGTTGGACTAGAGTCATAATCCAGGATATACTGCACAGTTGGACTAGAGTCATAATCCAGGATATACTGTACAGTTGGACTAGAGTCATAATCCAGGATATACTGTACAGTTGGACTAGAGTCATAATCCAGGATATACTGTACAGTTGGACTAGAGTCATAATCCAGGATATACTGTACAGTTGGACTAGAGTCATAATCCAGAATATACTGTACAGTTGGACTAGAGTCATAATCCAGGATATACTGTACAGTTGGACTAGAGTCATAATCCAGGATATACTGTACAGTTGGACTAGAGTCATAATCCAGGATATACTGTACAGTTGGACTAGAGTCATAATCCAGGATATACTGTACAGTTGGACTAGAGTCATAATCCAGGATATACTGTACAGTTGGACTAGAGTCATAATCCAGGATATACTGTACAGTTGGACTAGAGTCATAATCCAGGATATACTGTACAGTTGGACTAGAGTCATAATCCAGAATATACTGTACAGTTGGACTAGAGTCATAATCCAGGATATACTGTAAAAAAAAAGCAATTCTCATATAACCTTGGTTATAAGTTTTAAATAAAAAGGATTATTTAACAAAATCCGTGTACAGCATTTTCAGTCTTCCATTCAATCTCATTCTACATTTGTGACTTATTGCAATTATTCATCATCATAGGAGTCCATAAGTCACAGATGCTTTGTCATTATGAAGCAATCAAAGGTCAAGGTTCAAAATTTACTGCATGCATAAGATTTTTTTAAATTATTGCAATTCTTGACATGAAGTAAAAATTTATAAGGTGACCTGAAGAAAAAATGCAGAAGGAAATTGAAATAAATAGGCAAAAAAGCTCAGTTGTTTTAGCTCTTTCAATGCTAATGTTTATATTAGGTCACTTTCTTTTATGGTTACTATCTTTTCATAAATGAAAAATACAATGTAAAGTCCTTATAAATTCCAAGAACAAAGGACCAATTTTTTTTAAAGGCTGAGCAGTGAACCTAGAAATGTAAATTCTTGATTTAAAGTCAAGTTAGGTCACTTATTCTGGGGTTTTGAAGAAGACTGTTGGCATTAATGATATTTGATGCCACAGCACAAAAACAAAATGTGTGAAAATGAAAAACCACCGAAGTCTGATATAGAAATAAAATGAACTACAGTCACTATGACAGGTGTGACACAAAGAATAGCTAAGAATAGAAATTCTGTAGTTATAAGATTTATCTGTGAGGTAATGAAACAAAAGACATTAAGCAAAAGATGTGGCTATTTCAGCCAGGTGTTGAACAAGGAATCATGATGGCAGGTTGATAATGGCCAGACGATGCAGCAAATCCAGAAATTAGGTTTAAATTCAGTGAACATGATGTCTGGTAATAAGCAATACAACCCATACAAGACAAGAACATAGCCTTGGGTTTTGCCAGATGATAGGATCATGCATAAATGTCACTGTCATATATCTAGATAAACTAAAAGTTAAACAAAACTAAAAATGGTTCTATAAGTCAAAGTTCTGCATTAAACAAGGGTCATAATTCAAGATTTCATTTGCCAGAAAATATTGAACAGTTACTTGACTTAAGAGATCTTACTATAAAGCATAAACTAAAATTTGGTTTTGATCTTTCAAGTACTTAAAAAAGTTATCAAGTGGAAATTAAATAGCAAAGAAACAAGTCAAACATTAAGAGTCATAATTCTGGAAATTTACCAATCTAAATTTGATTTCAATCCACCAAGCAAGCAATCTAAATTTGATTTCAATCCACCAAGCAATCTAAATTTGATTTCAATCCACCAAGCAATCTAAATTTGATTTCAATCCACCAAGCAATCTAAATTTGATTTTAATCCACCAAGCAATCTAAATTTGATTTCAATCCACCAAGCAATCTAAATTTGATTTTAATCCACCAAGCAATCTAAATTTGATTTCAATCCACCAAGCAATCTAAATTTGATTTCAATCCACCAAGCAATCTAAATTTGATTTTAATCCACCAAGCAATCTAAATTTGATTTTAGTCCACCAAGCAATCTAAATCTGATTTTAATCCACCAAGCAATCTAAATTTGATTTCAATCCACCAAGCAATCTAAATTTGATTTAAATCCACCAAGCAATCTAAATTTGATTTCAATCCACCAAGCAATCTAAATTTGATTTTAATCCACCAAGCAATCTAAATTTGATTTTAATCCACCAAGCAATCTAAATTTGATTTTAATCCACCAAGCAATCTAAATTTGATTTTAATCCACTAAGCAATCTAAATTTGATTTTAATCCACCAAGCAATCTAAATTTGATTTTAATCCACAAAGCAATCTAAATTTGATCTTAATCCACCAAGCAATCTAAATTTGATTTTAATCCACCAAGCAATCTAAATTTGATTTTAATCCACCAAGCAATCTAAATTTGATTTTAATCCACAAAGCAATCTAAATTTGATCTTAATCCACCAAGCAATCTAAATTTGTTTTTAATCCACAAAGCAATCTAAATTTGATTTCAATCAACCATGTCCTTTGTAAGTTTCTGAACAGGAACAAAAAACAAATCAAAGGTCAGGGGCTAAGTCAGACAAGGGCCAGAGAATCATGACAATCAAACTTAAGTCTTCTTAATTAGAATCTTACATCAAATTTGATTTAAATTTATGTAGTCCTTAATAATTACTGAGCAGAAATGAAAATGAAGTAAAGTTGTAAGTCATACAGGTGGCATAATGCCATTTATTTCTGCAGGAAAACCATGAAAATGAAACTTCACATAGGCTTCAGAGTCAATAGGGCACAACTGACATGGTGTTCACCCTGAGACAGGTCCACGAGAAATGTCAAGAACAAAACAAAGGACTATACATCACATTTGTGGACCTGATGAAGGCATTTGACACGGTAAGCAGAACTGGACTGGAAAATCCTTGAAAAGCTCGGCTGTCCTCTCAAGTTCTTTACCAAGGTCAACCAACTGCTTGGTCAGTTCAGAAACAATAATGACCTGTCACAGACCTTCTCCATTGTAAATGGCATGAAAAAGGGCTGCGTTTTAGCTCCAAAAGGCAACAGAAGACCTTAATGACTCAGATGTCATCTATATCTGATTTTGTACTGATGACAACCGCTTCAACTTGAGGCGACTTCATACCACACCAAAACCTTGGAAAAACTGATTAGAGAATTTCTCTTTGCAGATGACACTATCCTTGTTGCCCACATGGAAGCCGCCTTACAGCACATAACATCCTGCTTTGCTGAGTTATTTCACCAGCCTGCACCCAAGGAAGAGTACTGGCTACCAAGCATCTTTATTGACCAGACAGATCTGAATGTAGTCTACCAGTTCACCTACCTGGGCTGAGCGATATCCTCTGATGCCAAGATTGACAAAGAAAAATAGAAATAGACATCAGACTGGCCAAGGCAAGCAGTGCCTTTGGCAGACAATATAATTGAGTGTTGTACAACATCAGTCACAAGAGAGCTACAAAGATCAGCATCTACAGAGCTGTCGTTCTGACCACCCTCCTATATGGCGCCAAATTTTGGGTCACCTATAGCTGCCACCTCTGCCTCCTTGAACGCTTTCGTCAGTGCTGCCTCAACACCATTCTCAACATCCCTTGGAGTGACTTTGTCACCAACACTGAAGTCCTCAAACAAGGAGGAATCACCAGTGCTGAGGCAACGCTCATGAAGATACAGCAATGTTGGGCGTGGCATGTGTCCAGGATGAGCAATCATTGCCAGCCAAAGATTGCACTGTATGATGAGCTGCCCACTGGCCACCATGATAGAGGGGTTTATGAATAATGGGCTCATGCCTAGGGCTTAAATGACACAATCTCAGGATTAAACAATTATAAATTCTGAAACTTAATGTTTTTATTTTAATGAACTTTTCAGCAAAAATAACAATAGTGAATGTTGGCACTAATTCTGTCACCTTTATTAATGTCGCTATAGGCATGTTACAATCAATGATTCAAGTAAAAATTAAGTCTGTGCATTCACTCCTGCTTAAAAATTTTGACATGTATAAAGCCTTTCCCTTCAGGTGTTTGTATATAGCCTTTCTCTTCAGGTGTTTGTCTGGTTGGAAAGAAAAAAAAACCCAAGTTCTAGAAATATATATAATACGATATGGTTTAAGAAAGAAATTAAGGGTTTGATCCAAAAATAAAGCTGGTAAATGACTGGACATCAAAATAAGATTGCCCTAAAGTAGAAAACTGCCATTGGGAAATTGCAAGCTATGAAAATAACCTGTTCCTTTTTTATCAGGTAAAACTAGACTTTTAATCAAGAACAAAAGTCTAACTGCATCCATCACTTCGTGCTAACAAAATGCACATGACTGAAAGAATAGCGTAACAATATCTATTAAGCACTAAAAGAGGTAAATTAGAAATAACTATAATGTGCAATAATTATGATGTAAAGAGAAATAACTATAATGTACAATAATTATGATGTAAAGAGAAATAACTATAATGTGCAATAATTATGATGTAAAGAGAAATAACTATAATGTGCAATAATTATGATGTAAAGAGAAATAACTATAATGTACAATAATTATGATGTAAAGAGAAAAATGGAAAACAACAAATTCATGTAACCTCAAGCATTATCAGTTGCATGAAGCAAAACCTTCACAAATTTTGGAAGAAAATTTTAATATGAAAAAAAAATATTTAGAGAAAATAGTTTGGAAAGATTCTAAGTAAAATCCATCACTATATTTTTAGTTGTAGTTTACCTGGTAATTGGATGTATCTGGTTCCTGTGTAATAAAGCAGAATTATCTTTATAATGTCATAAATCCTACAATGAATAGATAATCCTTAAAATCATAAACATAAATCCTATATAGTGATTCAAGCTGTTTGCTTTTTTGTACTATGCATTTGTCTTGCAAATACATGTCATGGTATTGCATATATTGCTTATGTTGTATCACATTGCAGATGTTGCTTATGTTGTATTGGCATTGGATATGTTGCTAATGTTGTATCAGCATTGGATATGTTGCTTATATTGTATTGGCATTGCATTGCATATGTTGTTTACACTGTATCAGCACTGCATATGTTGCTTATGTTATATCAGCATTGGATATGTTGCTTATGTTGTATCAGCATTGGATATGTTGCTTATGTTGTATCAGCATTGGATATGTTGCTTATGTTGTATCAGCACTGCATATGCTGCTTTGTTGTATCAGCATTTGATATGTTGCTTATGTTGTATCAGCATTTGATATGTTGCTTATGTTGTATCAGCATTGCATATGTTGCTTATGTTGTATCAGCATTTGATATGTTGCTTATGTTGTATCAGCATTTGATATGTTGCTTATTTTGTATCAGCATTTGATATGTTGCTTATGTTGTATCAGCATTTGATATGTTGCTTATGTTGTATCAGCAGTTAAGTAGATGATTTGTAAACCAAATTCATAAGTAGATGATTTGTAAACCAAATTCATAAGTAGATGATCTGTAAACCAAATTCATAAGTAGATGATTTGTAAACCAAATTCATACTTTTTTGTTAAGTAGATGATTTGTAAACCAAATTCATACTTTTTTGATTGACCAATTAATAATATTAACAATGAATGTCCATAGATTGCTTGCTTCATGTTTGATGGACAACTTTGAACCCAATGGCTTTGCTTTCCTTCCTCATATTATGTCAATATTTGAATACCAAAGAATTGACTCCATGACTGAGGTTGTCATATGTCAATATTTGAATACCAAAGAATTGACTCCTCAACTGTGGTTGTCATATGTCAATATTTGAATACCAAAGAATTTACTCCTTGACTGTGGTTGTCATATGTCAATATTTGAATACCAAAGAATTGACTCCTCAACTGTGGTTGTCATATGTCAATATTTGAATACCAAAGAATTTACTCCTTGACTGTGGTTGTCATGTGTCAATATTTGAATACCAAAGAACTGACTCCTTGACTGTGGTTGTCATATGTCAATATTTGAATACCAAAGAATTGACTCCTCAACTGTGGTTGTCATATGTCAATATTTGAATACCAAAGAATTGACTCCTTGACTGTGGTTGTCATATGTCAATATTTGAATACCAAAGAACTGACTCCTTGACTGTGGTTGTCATATGTCAATATTTGAATACCAAAGAACTGACTCCATGACTGAGGTTGTCATATGTCAATATTTGAATACCAAAGAATTTACTCCTTGACTGTGGTTGTCATGTGTCAATATTTGAATACCAAAGAACTGACTCCTTGACTGTGGTTGTCATATGTCAATATTTGAATACCAAAGAATTGACTCCTCAACTGTGGTTGTCATATGTCAATATTTGAATACCAAAGAATTGACTCCTTGACTGTGGTTGTCATATGTCAATATTTGAATACCAAAGAACTGACTCCTTGACTGTGGTTGTCATATGTCAATATTTGAATACCAAAGAATTGACTCCTTGACTGAGGTTGTCATATGTCAATATTTGAATACCTAAGAATTGACTCCTCAGCTGTGGTTGTCATATGTCAGTCTACTATCACATAATGGAAATTTCAATGAGCTGCTGACAAATTTAATCTCAAGCTATATCTGAATCATTGTGTAACTTAACCTGGTATTTCAATGGTCAGAGGTAGAAATGTGGGTCATCTATGTCATTTTCACCATAACACACAATTTCATATTTACTTTACGAATACCTTTTTGGGGTCAAATTCTTATGAAAATTTATTTCATCACAACTTTCAATGTCAATCATGTGGATTCTTAAAAAATCATGTGCAAGACGTACTGGTGTCATGACATTAGAAGTAACATTTACATTTTTCCTATGGTGATGTGAGGTTTTGAGTTTTGTGATTTATTTAATATACTCAGTAACTAAAATCAGTTGAGGATTGAAGTACTTATAGGTTAATGCATTTGTATGGGAAAATATAAATGAGTATTTTCGGATGGATATTTTCCCATACAAATAACTTTTGCATTATATGCTCATTTTCTTATCCTACTTAAAGCTTAATTATAAAAAAGAATACTACAAGAAATAAAGTAATTGAATTTATGCTGAATTTTCCCCAAAAATACACAACTGTAGATTCATCAATACACAGTAACAATATCAATGCACACATAGCATAGCCATGTGACCTTTGAACTTAGTTGCATCCTCTACATCATTTTTAAAAAGAACTGTCTTAGTAGTCTACTTAAAATTTAAATGTTGAGTCATACTGTGAAAGAATGCACATGGATTTTGCTTCTATGTTGATCAACTCAGTTCTGCTTTTCTGATTATGATGGACTGGATTATTGGATCAATTCTGTACAGTAAGGAGAATGACTTTCAGCTGTAAATGTAGTTTTACAGGACATGTCGGCCAGATTTGAAGAAGTAAGAAAGTATATTTTGATGAAATTCAAGATGCATAACTGTACAAGCAGGGATTGGAAGGGAATATGTGGAGGACTGCTGAAGAAAATAAATAAAAGACACGTACATGTTTATCAGACAAATTCAAATGGAGCCTAGCAAAACTATGTTACTTAAGTCAGGAAGGACAGACAATCAGGAACCCCAACGACATTGTGAAATACTGGAAAACAACCTCACTTAAGGTGTAATTAGTTCAAAGCCACATTCCAAACTTGGTTGAGATTCAACCTGTTGTGGTAAGTTATCTTGCTCAATCCTAAGTAAAGTGGATGTGTAATTAGGAACCATAACTCACAGAAATGAAACTGAACTCATAAATGGCACATATACGATTCTGAGACAACTTGATGATCACTGGCTTTTGATCAGTGCTGAATCAACATCATGTGTAAAGATATGATGTTACCTGTCAAATGTCCTAACTCTATCCAAAATAGAGTTTATGAGACAAAATCCATTAAAGACAAATAATAAACTTGAGACAATGTACACATGAAATTGCATCAAATATGGTGGATGGTTCTTGAGCTATCTTGATTATAACGAGCTGCTGTAGAGATGACTTAATATCAATGGAATAAGGGCAATAACTCAAAATGTACCTTAAAAATGAAAATCTTTAACCCTTTGAACCCGACAGGCCGGTTTACCGGCCTATTGTAATGGTGTATATACCCGAAAGGCCGGTATACTGGCATCGCTATCTACCGTCATAACCTGACAGGCTGGTATACTGGCCTGTGTTATGTTATTTGCTAGATTCGCTATAGAATTGTCAAAATTTGCCGGGGAGGCTCGGGTTAGGGTGCCGAAATATGGGGGAGATTAGGGTTCAAAGGGTTAAATGGCACATCTACATGTGATAGGCAAGTCATTTACCAAATGGCATCCAATCCTATGTAAAGGTTACAGAGTTTGTGCAGGTTACAAGCAGCATTGCATTTGAGGTTATAAACATAATTATCAAGGGCCATAACTGTGTCCAAAGTGGACATGATGAGATGAAACTGCACAATGTACATACCAAACTGATTTAGAATATGTTGCATGGTTCTGAGGTAAAGTGAATAAGGGGAGATGAACTGGTCACATTAGAATTTTTAGCAGTCATATGGCGATCCAATGATGCAAAACAAATATTACCATTCTAAAATGAAACAAGAGTCCCTTGAGAGATTATATTTCTTCTGACTGAAAATAATTTCCAGGAATCCATGGTAAGACTATTTCTTCTTTTAGGAGGAGTAGTTATAAACAGTCTTGCTCTAATGGATGGACAACAGACACTATCCATGCCACTGTTTTAAATGCTGAATGTTGCTGAGTAATAAAATACAGCTAATTTAAAATTGTCATTCTTCATGGTTTGGAACCTATATGATGAGATATGCTCAATTTGCCATCAATTAATGATCATAATTAATTCTCTAGATATTTCTTTGTTGAATTTATTATCTAAGCTGTATCTTGTCAGTTAATGCATGCTGTTGCACTCATGAAATAATTTGCACCTCGATTTTCAAATTACACAAGTTTTGTTTAAAATTTAATAATTATTTTATTTTGTTGGGGACTACTTTCATATAGCCAGTAGACATACTGTAAGAGTTTTAATAAAACCACTTTTCTACTGGAATGAAAGTAGCAGGAACAATTTTTTTTTAAAAATCATGTTAGAGATGTGTGTGTGTGTGTGTGTGTGTGTATGTGTGTGTGTGTGACTATATCCCACAGTAAGTTATATGGTGTGTGTGTAATTGACTCATTCTGCTTTATGTATGCATCATACTGCTTTATGTATGCATTACACTGCTTTATGTGTGCATCATACTGCTTCATGTATGCATTACACTGCTTTATGTGTGCATCATACTGCTTCATGTATGCATTACACTGCTTTATGTATGTATTACACTGCTTTATGCATGCATCATACTGTTTTATGCATGCATCACACTGCTTCATGTATGCATTACACTGCTTTATGTGTGCATCATACTGCTTCATGTATGCATTACACTGCTTCATGTATGCATTACACTACTTTATGTATGCATCATACTGCTTTATGTATGCATCATACTGCTTTATGTATGCATTACACTGCTTTATGTGTGCATCATACTGCTTCATGTATGCATTACACTGCTTTATGTGTGCATCATACTGCTTCATGTATGCATTACACTGCTTTATGTATCATTATACTGCTTTATTTATGCATTACACTGCTTTATGTATGCATCATATTGTTTTATGTATGCATCATACTGCTTCATGTATGCATTATACTGCTTTATGTATGCATTACACTGCTTTATGTATCATTATACTGCTTTATGTATGCATTACACTGCTTCATGTATGCATTACACTGCTTTATGTATCATTATACTGCTTTATGTATGCATTACACTGCTTCATGTATGCATTACACTACTTTATGTATGCATCATACTGCTTTATGTATGCATTATACTGCTTTATGTATGCATTACACTGCTTTATGTATGCATCACACTGCTTTATGTATGCATCACACTGCTTTATGTATGCATTATACTGCTTTATGTATGCATCACACTGCTTTATGTATGCATCATACTGCTGTATTTATGCATTACACTGCTTTATGTATGCATCACACTGCTTTATGTATGCATCACACTGCTTTATGTATGCATCACACTGCTTTATGTATGCATCACACTGCTTTATGTATGCATTATACTGCTTTATGTATGCATCATACTGCTGTATTTATGCATTACACTGCTTTATGTATGCATCACACTGCTTTATGCATGCATTACACTGCTTTATGTATGCATTATACTGCTTTATGTATGCATCATACTGCTTTATGTATGCATTATACTGCTTTATGTATGCATTACACTGCTTTATGTATGCATTACACTGCTTTATGTATGCATTATACTGCTTTATGTATGCATCATACTGCTTTATGTATGCATTATACTGCTTTATGTATGCATTACACTGCTTTATGTATGCATTATACTGCTTTATGTATGCATCACACTGCTTTATGTATGCATTATACTGCTTTATGTATGCATTATACTGCTTTATGTATGCATTACACTGCTTTATGTATGCATCACACTGCTTTATGTATGCATCATACTGCTGTATTTATGCATTACACTGCTTTATGTATGCATCACACTGCTTTATGTATGCATCACACTGCTTTATGTATGCATCACACTGCTTTATGTATGCATCACACTGCTTTATGTATGCATTATACTGCTTTATGTATGCATCATACTGCTGTATTTATGCATTACACTGCTTTATGTATGCATCACACTGCTTTATGTATGCATCACACTGCTTTATGTATGCATTACACTGCTTTATGTATGCATTATACTGCTTTATGTATGCATCACACTGCTTTATGTATGCATCATACTGCTTTATTTATGCATCACACTGCTTTATGTATGCATCTCACTGCTTTATTTTTTGCATCATACTGCTTTGTGTATGCATCATATTTGAAGTGCCATGCTTTATGTGATTTTACAACAAAGGTAAATCTACTGCAAGCAAATCACAATGACTAATTAAAATCAATAAACCAGAATAGAAGCCTAACAAAAACAAAAATCAGCCTGACATCAATTTTTGCATAAAATCATTGCCTGATATTTTAGATGCCTACCCGTATAAGTGTCACCATGGAAACAAAATATTTACTCCACCAGTCCATGCTTTCAAGGTCAAGTTCTTCATCATCAATGGTGGATTTCCTTCTTCTTTTGTTTTCTGCTGTCTTCTGGTCTTTGGCACTGGTCTAGAGAAGAAAATTACAGTGTGATTTGTCACAAAGTCTTATTAAAATAGAAATTAGCAATTCTGATTGAAATTAAATACATTTTCTGCATTTCTCATACAACATTTTGATGACATGTGAAATACATGAATCACATTACATTGATGTCAACCTGTAAAGTTTTTCCAGTAATTTATACATTATTTGCCATACAACCATTTTGTACATTTTTCTTTCATATAAAATTGTTTTCCTTTTCTTTAAAAAATTGTTTGTTTGTTTGTTTGTGTGCATCCAGGATTCTGATTTTTAAAATAACAAGAATTCAATGAGATCAGGGTGACCCAAAACAACCAAACAAATTAAAAGTGCGCTTTTCATTTGTCCTTTAATAATTAAATGAGTTTCATTTCATTGTTCAACTCCTGTGTGTGATGATCTTGCTATTTATTACTCTAAAATTGTACGCTCACTCAAAATTTTTAATATTGACTAACTACCTGTGTAGTATGTTTTTTTATTTTATACATTATTATGCTATTATTTATAATTATTACTATCAAATACATAAAATTTCTATCAAATACATAAAATTACTATCAAATACATAAAGTTTACAAAGATTTTCACACTTTACATAGTGTGGCAGTCATGTTGGTGGAAGCGTAATTTGTTTGACTTTTCTGTGTGGAGATAAAGTTGATTTATTAAAATTATTAGCAATATACTAATTAAAATAATAGTCTGCTTAATTAAGCACTGGCATTTTATTGTGCTGTCATAGATTTGAATTAAGTTTGTCAGATATGTAATGCAAACAGGAAGATGCATTGCCATAATAGCAGATGTAGTACAGATACTGAATGACGGCATTTGCATAGCTCAAAAATATATAACACTGCTAATTTATATCAAGGTTTTGATCAAAATCAGCACACCATATAGCAAATTCATAAGTTTTCAAACACCAGATGCACAATTTTAATAGAAACAATCAACAGCTTATGAGGTATAAACTTCTGGACTGCTACTTTGTCAAATTTTTTACTTTTTGATTTTAATTTTTGGATAGCTCCTGGCATAATATCTTGGGGTTTATGGGGGAAAACATAAATTCATAACACATTTGCAATCAGATCTTCCTCTATCACCTGTCAAATCTAAATTTTAAAATTATTTTTTTGTACTTCTTTCATCTAGTTGTCTACTATCGCGCCTTCTGGTGATCATCAGAGAATCAGAGAGCTAATGCCGTCTTGGTAATATTTATGGTTATCTACTATAGCACCTCCTCATGATCAATGGAGACCTAATAGCTGTGATGTTGATATTAACAGACCTCATTAATCAACCTTGACCCCCAATGTTCAGAATCAGTTTCTTTTCATTCTGAAAGGAACAATTTTGAACAATGCAGTTATCCGAAGCAACTTAACACATAATAATGCATGTTCAGACCAGAAAAATTTATGCAATAATGCGAAATATGCATATAGACGATATGCAATTGTCCAACATTGATATCCATTGAAAACAATGGTAACAAATCAGAACCGGCACAAAGCTGAGGAATATACAGTAATATGATATGCACATATCTGGAGCCGACTGTACTTGTCTTAGATTTATGAATTTAACTGTCTTAGAATTATATACTTAATTATCTTAGAACTGTATACTTAACTAAGAATTGTATACATCACTAAGAATTGTATACTTGTCTAAGGATATATTACTTAATTCTCTTATAATTGTATACTTTATCATAGAATTGCTTTATGCATGCATCATAGTGCTTTATGTATGCATCATACTGCTTTATGCATGCATCATACTACTTTATGCATGCATCATACTGCTTTATGTATGCATCATACTACTTTATGTATGCATCATACTGCTTTATGTATGCATCATACTGCTTCATGTATGCATCATACTAATTTATGCATGCATCATACTGCTTTATGTATGCATCATACTACTTTATGCATGCATCATACTGCTTTATGTATGCATCATACTGTTTTATGTATGCATCATAGTGCTTTATGTATGCATCATACTGCTTTATGTGTGCATCATACTGCTTTATGTATGCATCATACTATTTTATGTGTGCATCATACTGCTTCATGTATGCATCATACTGCTTTATGTATGCATCATACTATTTTATGTATGCATCATACTGCTTCATGTATGCATCATACTGCTTTATGTATGCATCATACTGCTTTATGTATGCATCATACTAATTTATGTATGCATCATACTGCTTCATGTATGCATCATACTGCTTTATGTAGGCATCATACTATTGTATGCATGCATCATACTGCTTTATGTATGCATCATACTACTTTATGTATGCATCATACTGCTTTATGTGTGCATCATACTACTTTATGCATGCATCATACTGCTTTATGTATGCATCATACTGTTCAGTATTGTCTAAGAACTGGATACATATTTGTCTTAGAGTTATAAACTTGTTTTAAAATTGAGAACTTAATTGTCTTAGAATTTTATTCTTAAATAACTTAGAATTGTATACTTAACCATCTTAAAATTGTCTTATACTTAACTGTCTTAGAATTGTATTCTTGTTTTAGAGTTGTATACTTAATTGTCCTCGAACTGTATACTTAATTGTCATATAATTGCATAGTTAACTGTCTTTGAATTGTATACTTGTCTTATAATGTTATACTTAATTGTCTTAGAATTTTATACCTGTCTTTTTGTATACTTGTCTTAGAATTGTATAGTTGTCTTAGAATTGTATAGTTGTCTTAGAATTGTATACTTGTCTTAGAATTGTATAATTAACTGTCTTAGAATTGTATACTTGTCTTAGAATTGTATACTTAATTATCATAGAACTGTATAGTTAACTGTCTAAGAATTGTATACTTGTCTTAGAATTTTATACTTAACTGTCTTAGAATTGTATACTTGTCTTAGAATTGTACACTTAGGTGTCTTTGAATTGTATACTTGTCTTAGATTGTCTATCACTGTCTGAAAATTTAAACAAAATATAATGTCTATCACCATTCACTAATTAAATGAAATAGAATGTCTATCACTGTCTGATAATTAAACAAAATAGACTGTCTATCACTGTCTGAAAATTAACAAAAAAGACTCCCTATCAGTGTCTGTCATACAAAGTTTTAGTCATGCCTGCCTGATAAAGAAGTGTCAGGTGACAAAACACTATATTTGACTCCTTAATACCCTGATATTGTTGAAAAGAATTTGCAGGAATTCAAGATAAGATTATTTCTTCTTTTAAATCGTGTAGTGCTGAAACCATCTTTGATATTCTTTGTGATTGGATGGATGTCAATTTGGTACCATCGTCATTTAGGACCAGCAAGGCATCAGTAGAAGTCTTCTGGTTGATGTGACTTTCCATTTTGATGGTGCCATGATAACACAATTTCAAAATGAAGCAAATACACATCGGCTGAGATGATCATTCATTCAGGAGAAATAGAATACAAAATTGTTCCAGATGGACACTGTGACAGACAATAATAAATGTCTGAATGGCTGCTGTTAATTAGGATGAACAATACATCATAAGAAGCTGTTTAGTAAAATCCACATGCGGATACAACAATCAAATCAGAAGGAGTATTAATACAACTATTTTTAAGATGGCCATTTTTATGGCAATACTGTACATCAGATTGACACCATTTTCATTATTGACCAACTATACATGGCAGTATTTTTTTTCATTCAGAAAGATTAATAATAACAAGATTTTCAGGATGGACAGCACCATTTTCATTAAGAACCGATATGACATAAGAAGTCTTCTGGTTAAAATCACATGTCCATTAAGTGAAGTTGTCATTTAAAATTTTTAAGGTAGCCATAGTGGCCATTTTGGACATCACATCAGCCCCAATTTCTTTCAGGACCAACTAGACATTATAAGAAGTCATATATGGAAAGCCCCCATAAACCAAGCAGACCCTGGGGAAGTCTTATAGGGAAAGCCCCCATAAACCAAGCAGACCCTGGGGAAGTCTTATAGGGAAAGACCCCATCAACCAAGCAGACCCTGGGGAAGTCTTATAGGGAAAGACCCCATGAACCAAGCAGACCCTGGGGAAGTCTTATAGGGAAAGACCCCATCAACCAAGCAGACCCTGTGGAAGTCTTATAGGGAAAGACCCCATCAACCAAGTAGACCCTGGGGAAGTCTTATAGGGAAAGACCCCATCCAACCAAACAGACCCTGGGATGAAAGTGCGTGTAAAGTTTCATGACTTTGCCCTGGCATAGTGAACCAAAGTTTCTTCCATTGTACTATTATTAGCAGACTCTTCTTGGACATGGATTCATTTACATGTTATTTTTTAGAATAAACCTACTGTGTCAATGATTATTGTAGTCTGCCTGTTAATCAGTGGATGGTTTTCATCTATTGTGATGGCCACATCTTTTGCTCTGAAAGACACAGGACCTGTTCCAACCTCTCTTGGTGCATCAGGGTTCTTTCCTGAAACAAGAAGGCAAAGAGCTGAGTTATCAAACAATGTTTTCAATAAATAGTAACATGAATACGACCAAGGATACAACTAAACAAACTTAATTTATTCTTATTATTGCTATGTACTTTTATACACATTATTTCAGCTCTTGGTTGATGAAAATGAAGTATAATGTGGTTATATGTTATTAAGAACCTGATCTTGTGAGTTGTTTTGGATAAGGAGCCCCCATTTTTGCTTTTAACATACCTCTGGAAAAAGCTGACCTTACTCAAAATGTGGTACACTTGTAAGCTCCAGAGCCATTTGTGATGGGGGCATTGGATGGCGCAATTGCCCTTAGGTGCAAGATATAAAGGGCACTGACAGGAACATTTTGTCTTTTCTGCAGTTGAAAATTTTCATTGTATCTCATATTTGCCTTAGTGTAAAAGGGCAATTCTTAACAAAACTTATATTTAAGGGTGGGAGGGGAATGGAGGAGGTTGGCAACATAAAACTGTTCCCTGTAGCAAAACAAGGGTACCACAAAAGAACATTGCCTGCATGTGCCATGGTAGTGGTGCCACTAATGAACATTGCCTCTTGGAACCTCAAACCCTTATGCTGCTATCCAGAGCAATGTTATAACAAAGGTAGAGTGCACATATCCAGCTTGAGGTTGACAATAAGTAAGAAAATAAATACTTAAATTTTCATGTCCACTGATTTACTACATCATTAATGTATTTCCTGTGTGTGTGTAATTCTTGATAAGGTATAATCCTGATATCTTACCAAGACTTTGTAACAAGCATATAGATTGGATAAAATCACATCATGTGATGCAGTACAAAATAAGTCATTAGTTCACAACACCAGAAAAAATATGTATTTATGTTCCTATCTTGTGTTTTTTGTCCATATTTGAAAATAATGTTTAAAATATAGTTCACATATTTAGTTTTTTGAGATTTGTTATTATCTATTAACTATTTGTAATTATAGAATTGAACACTAAATTTTGTTGGATTCATGACTGTATTAGGCTTGAAAATTGATTACACACTGCCTGAATGGTCTTCAATATATATACTGATTTCTGATGAAGGTATTTAACTTTATGTACAATCTAACCTTGCTTTACTCAGCCAAAAAATCAAGCAACACCAAGCAAAATCCAAAGATGATGATGCAGTTTATTGCATCAGTCACTGCAAAAAATAAACCTTATAATTTCACTCCGAAAGGTATGCCTTAAGATGTCATTCCAAAATGTATGCCACAAGATGTCACTGGAAAAAGTATGCTGCAAGATCTCACTGCAAAATGTATGCTGCAAGATGTCACTACAAATGGTATACTTTAAAATCTCACTGCAAAAGGTATGCCACAAGATGTCACTGCAAAAGGTATGCCTTAAAGTTCACTCCAAAAGGTACACATTAAGATGTCACTCCAAAAGGTATGCAGACCTGCTAACCCTGATGAGACTGTCTCAGTATGGCAGTTGAATGTTTGTCATAAGATTGACCAGTTTTAAGTAAGGTGTAACAAAATATCAAAAACTGATATTGCAAAGCGGGAAAAGATAATTAAAAGTTTGATGCAGTGATGATAAACATCATGCACAAATGAAAAGTTTGTAAAGAATGCGAAGACTTTAGTAACCATATATACAGTTGTACAAAATTTAGTTCCAAGCCTGATGCAACTCAATGGCCTGTTGACATCTCTCAACTTGACATAATTCTTGGAAATTCTTTTTCCATTTCACAGCAATCATATCTCCTGTCAGAAGACACTCAAATTGGCACATGGTGTCCAGTAAAAGTGATTGTGTCCTTTCCAGCTTTTATTCACAAGAATCTGAATACTCCATTTTAATCTTCTGTGTTAATTATTAACACTTTTCTAGAGGATTATTTTTCTGGTCATCTTAAACAAGGTGTAAAGGTACCAATTGTAACACCCCAGCCCAGGTGGGCAGAGTTTAAGGTGTAGGGAACATTGTATTGAGAAATAACAAAAATGCTAGCTGTGATTGGTGCATTATGCAAAAGTTGGACTTTCTGTTAGGTTTTCAAACAAGTTGAGCCTCTTGGCAACATGTGAGATTATGTTAATTCCTATCTAGATAATATTTTGTATTTTTGTTTGGATTTTTTTAAACTGTGGTACACATGGCTGAAAATGTGTCTATTATGACTAGATATCTCTTACCCCTGTCTAGTTCCAGTTACCACTGTTAAATGCAATGGAATACCTGATTTGGTCCTTGTCAAATTGACAATCTAACATTGTTCTCTATGACAGTGTGTGACATGCAAGCTAATGTAGGATAGAAAGTATATTTATTTCACAAAACATTAGCATTGAGGTATATGGAGAAAAAAAATTGGAACAATCACATGCATCGCTTTCTGGATGCTATTTAAAACAACTTCTATAATCAACAGTTTAATTATGCAGACACTTGGCATAAACAGATACATGCAGTTTAAAGCACAAAGGGTGCAGGTGTAAAGTTAGCCTGACTTATTTCATTAATTCTAATTCTAATCTGAAACCGGGCAGATGGGGCTCATTAACCTTGGATGGTCACAGATCTTGGAGAAGGTAAACGCTGACTTCAAATCTTCACTGCCTTGTGACTTTACCATCTCATGGGAAAGGCTAAGGGAGCATATCCTAATGAGAAATCTGGAAACGAAACAGAGTCCATAAGGTGACTTGTCATTGTTTTTAGTGTCATCTCTGCTACTTCTGTGATGATGCTGGTACCACAATGTATCGGTTTGTCCTTTACCTTGGAGCCATCAACTGCATAGAGAGGGGGAATCAGCTGCATGGGCAACAACTGATTCTCCATAACATCCTGCCCAAGCTTGTATTCTGGAAAGGACACTCCAGCTTCACTTCACAGCATTGACACAACATGGGAAGTAGCATTTTATTGGTTATAAGTCATTGCTCAATTGGCATAGAGTCAGATGTCAGGGGTTGCTTCTGACAGTGGGAGAGACCAACTGGTCTCACTGGACAGCTACCACCCACCTCATGCTGGGCATCCCCTAGACAATAAGGTGATGTTCTGCTACACTTCATCTGCCTTACTGGGTGCATAGGGCTTAAGGTAAGAAAGTACCTGCCATAGCAGACTGCAACTATTGCACCAAGAAATAGCAAACAAAAACCAACAAGGAAACCTCCAATCCTCAAGCTAGGTACCTGGATTACCTGGACCTTGCTGACTGGACTCTCAGATGATCTCGAGGCAATCAGCCATGTTCAAAAGACTTCAGTCATCAACAACAAACTTTCAAGACTCCAGGTCGACATCACTGCACTACAGGAGACACAGCTACCAGATTCTGGGTCCCTCAGAGAAGAGAACTGCACATTTTTCTGGCAAGGAAAGATTGTTGATGAACCAAGAGAGTTTGGTGTTGAATTAACTGTCAGGAACTCTCTGCTGGAGATGATAGAACCCTGCCAACAAGGAAACCGAACACTGTTATCCCTCTACCTCCACACCACAACTGGACTTGTCAACCTGATCAGCATTTTTGCTCCCACACTAAGTGCCATTGTAGATACCATGGATGAGTTCTACATCCTACGATGAAGTAAACCTATGCAAAATTCCCAAGGAAGAGAGTTTGATATTACTGGATGACTTCAGTGCTAGGGTGGGTGCTGACCATGACTCTTGGCCTTCCTGTCTTGGCAAGTTTGGCATTGGGAAGATACATGAGAATGGGCAGTGATTACTAGAGATGTGCTTGTACCATGACCTCAGCCTCACCAATTTATTTTTTCAGACCAAGCCACAGCATAAATCTTTTGGAGGCATCCCCGATCCAAACACTGGCATAAACTGGACTTGATCATTATGAGACAGTCTGCCATAAAGGGTTTCCTTCTAACCTTTCACAGCACTGACTGCAATACTGACCACTCATTGGTGTGCTGCAAAATGAAGCTTTAGCCAAAGAAGATACACCACAAAAGGCATGAAGGTAAACTATGCATTGACATGAGCAAGATGTCATATCCAGACAAGGCTGAGGAATTCACTTATGTCCTCTCCAAGACATCTGATTCCAAACCTCCCAATGGCAGTACCAGAGAGAGATGGGATCACATCAAAGATACTGTGTACAGCACAGCCACATGGATCTTTGGTAAGAAGCAGTCAAAGAAGAACTGGTTGAAAGTTAACTCTGCCACGTGCATGCCAGTCATAGAAAAGCATAGCACGGCTCACCTGGAATACAAATGATCCCTGGCCAGAGGACTACAAATTAAGCAAACTAGACTGCTCATCACTGTCTACAAAGTGCAGAGGTTAGCACAGCGGTGTGCCAATGAATCGTGGCTTCAGCTATGTCAGAGCATACAGTCAGCAGCAGATAGTAGAAACATTAGAGGCATATACAATGGCATAAAGAAAGCAATGGTTCCCATGAAGAACATGATTGCACCACTGAAATCTGCTGCAGGTGTTACCATCCATGACAATGGTAAGCAGGGTTGGGTGGAGTACTACTCTGTACTCCAGAGAGAATCACATGACCATTGACACCCTCAATGACATTGAAAACCTCCCGCTCATGGCTGATCTGGATGAGAAACCTACTGTGGCAGAACTAAAAAAGACCTTAGATAAACTGTCATTAGTTAAAGCCCCAGAGAAGGATGGCATCCCAGCAGAAGTCATCAAGTACCACTGCAGCAATGCTGCTCACACACCTGCTCGACCTCCTCTGCCAGTGCTGGGATGAGGGTGCAGTGCCTCAGAACATGAGAGACACCAACCCTGTACAAGAAAATAGGCAACAGAAGTGACTGCAACAACTACAAGGGCATATCACTTGCCAGCAGAATGGGTAAAGTCTTCACATACTTCATCCTGAACAGACAGCAGATACTTGTCTAACAGAGATTATCCAGAGTTGCTTTGCGGATTCTGCACAGAGATGTCCACAATCAACATGATCTTCTCCATAGGCAACTGCAGGAGAAATGCAGAGAACAACACAAACCCCTCTTCCTGGCCTTATAGGCCTCACCAAGGTGTTCGATCTGGTCAGCACTGATGGACTCTTCACAATCCTAGCAAAGATTGGATGGCCATTTACTGTACAAAATAACATGATGTAATCAGTCCATCAGTATGTTAACATTATCATATCACTCATTACATCATTACATCTAGGCAGTTTAGTGCTGGAAACTGTCAGGGAATTAAACTTTATCATAAAAGCAAAGTTAAATTAATTATTGAAAGATAAATCACTATACTTAAACAACCATTAATGGTCTTTAGAAGATTAGTTGGTGGTCTTTATAAGACTGGTTGGTGTTATTAGAAGATTTGTTGGTGGTCTTTATAAGACTGGTTAGTGAACTTTATGTGATTGGTTGGTGATCTTTAGAAGATTGATTGGTGGTATGGTTTCCTGAAGGCTTTCTCCAAGTCACATCAAAGATCTTCCTGCAGAGGATCCCTCCTAAAACAAGTTCCTAATTTATGGCATCATCATGGTGTCTGTAACCAATATAATATATTGATGGGCATCTTCACCAGAGCCCAATTTGTCAGTATGTTTCAAGGTGGATCCAAGTTGACATTCATGGTTACTGTAATGCCTTGGCAAGATCAAAGTTGGCATTCATGGTTACTGTAATGCCTTGGCAAGATCCAAGCTCACACTTTTTCTTTTATTTCAATTTGTGAAAGGTTTAAATTTGGAATGTCAGTCTAAATGCTCCCATTCCAGAGGGTTGCACCAATGATCTTGCTATTTTATTTCAATTTGGTGCACTATGTTTAAATTTCGAGCAGCAAGCAAGGCATTCATATTAAAAAACTTTTAATAAGTTAAAATAGAAAAGTGTTAAATTTGCAGCAGTGTACTGATGGAACAAATATTCCTATCAAATTTAATTTCTGATAAGTAGTTTTACTAATCTTACCTGGAAACAGCTTCTGTATGGCTTTTTTGGCTTTCTTGGTTGTTGGCACATACATAAATTTGTGGATCGAGTTGATAACATGGGTACCAACCAGAATATCACGACCAAAGTTTCGGCAATCCACACAGCGGATGGTTATTGGTGGGCAGTACAACTCATTCTCAGGTAGTTCCTGATGCATAAAAAGCATATACTGTAATAAATATGTTAATATAATATTCTTTCTAATTGGTCAAATGACAAAAATTTGAAGCATAAAAGTCAAACAAATACTACTGAAAGTCCTGATGCTTTTAGCATCATGGCAATGCCAGTCTCACAGTGCAATTTTTAATATTTTTTTAATTTTTTACAAAAGATTTTCCCAAATGAGATTCAGAACTGAGCTAACAGAATTATGTTTGAAAATTTGAGAACATTATTGGTGATTTAACTTCTGCACTCATTCTCACTTTGATGCTGTTGAATAGAAATATATAGTATACTACCTTAAAATTAGGTTTCCTTATAATGGAGTATATAATACAGTACTTACTCATTATAATGCTGTTTAGTGAGACTGCTTTACAATTAAGTACATGACAAATACTCCCTCATTATAATACTGTTCCTGGAAGCCATCAACTATAATGCCTTACTGTAATCTTTTTTATATGAAGTACACAATAGTATATTCCCTGAGTATGATGCCATCCATGAGAGCCATAGAGCACACTCCCTTACAGTGAGACTGCCTTATAATGAAGCATATTATTCAGGCTGTATTCAGTCATTATAAGGCTGTCAATGAGAATCATATATATATATATATATATATATATATATATATATATATATATATATATATATATATATACATAATATATAGGCATTATAATGAAGATCATTATAATTAGTGAGTGTGTGCTGTGCAAGTTTTACCAGCTACACTGACTACATTTATGACTGTAAAACTGCTACATGTATTAGGAGCATTAAATCCTTAAATACAAAACCATATTATCCCTGTTTTACTATTATCATCCTTGAATCCTTACAATACAAAACCATATTATCCCTGTTTTACTATTATCATCCTTGAATCCTTACAATACAAAACCATATTATCCCTATTTTACTATTATCATCCTTGAATCCTTACAATACATAACCATATTATCCCTGTTTTACTATTATCATCCTTGAATCCTTAAAATACAAAAACCATATTATTGGTTTGTTCTTATATTAACATATGCACAGATTTATAGTTAGGTGACTGAAGATAACACAAACAGTATTGAAACCAAGAAAGTTTTGACATGATACACATTTAAAACAAGAGTCCCTTGCTGGTTCAGATGCTCAAATGACCAAAGAGAACTTCTAGGAATTCAAAGAGTAAAATCATCTTCTAACAGCTGGGTGTTGAAATGATCTCAGATATTCTTGACCAATAAAATTATTTTCCAGTTAGCTGCCATAGATGTCGAATTGACACAATTTTCATTTACAACAAACATGATTTAGGACCAACAAGCCATCATAAGAAATCCCATGATAATTTGAATATTTTGGAGGAGTAACAGTTATAAGATTTTCAAGGTAGCTGACATGTAGCAATATTCGATATCAGGTCAGCACCATTTCTATTTAGGACAAAACAGACATGATTAGAAGTCTTATGCTGGCAGCATAATGTCAATGTTACCAACCAACTAGCTAAAGTAGCAATAATATGGTATTAGAGGAGAGATTAACACTATTTTTATTTATGACCAACTAGATGTCATCATTGAGACATTGTGCTGATATAATCATTCATTTAGGAATAGTGATAACAAGATCTGCAAGATGTCCACTGGGGTAGCTGTACTGGATGTATGTCACCATTTTAATTTAGGAGCAACTAGACATCATAAGAAGCCTTTTGGTAAAATCCCCAATTTGACCTTTTGTTCAGGAAAAGAAGCAATAGAAGGATTTTCATGATTGCTGATGTGACATCTGAATGGCATTGCTTTTATTTAACTACCTCACACTGATGTGACTATCTATTCAGGAAGAAATCTAAACATCACTGGAAGTCATACAGTCAAAAAGCCCATTTAGACATTAACATCCATTTAGGACTAGTAGAGCTAACAAGAATTTCTAGACATCTGCTGTGACTGCTATATTAGATGACCAAGTTCTATCACTTTCATTTAGCATCAACTAGACCATGGTATGAATGTGTGTATCAAGTTTCAAGGTATTCATCAAGCTGCGCTAACATAGAGGTGGTTCAATTTGGTTTTGTGGGTTGAATATTATTTTTATCGCATGATAGGCTTATACATGGTGACCAGTATTTTTGGTGAAGGAAGAACCAGGAAAACCCAGGGAAGAACCACTGATCTTAAGGAAAACAACTAGATAGCTTTCTAACTTACTCACTTTGAATGAGCCAAGACTCAAACCTGGATGGATAGAGGTGAAATGTCAGTGGTCTGTAAAAGTAAGCATCTTAGATCATTTGACCACCTGGAGCCCCATGACAGATGGATGAAAAACAACTGATGAGAAATCATCCCATAAGCTCTTTTGGTCCATGACTACCAGAGCTAGCAACAAGAAGGCCAGTGCCAGCATGATGAGGTTACAATCAAAACAAAATGCATGACCTTAACCCCATGGGTCATGGTCAAAGGCTGCACAAACATATTACGGAGTGAAGTGTCTTAAAGTTATTATATAAACAAAATCCATCATTGTTTGACAACTATGGAAATGAAAAAGTTCAAACTAAAACTCTCACACATGTATATTCTGTAACATTGACCTCAAAGTTCAAAGGGCAAGTATGCATGTCACTGAATGAATTGTCTGAACTTCATAATTCTTCAAGTATAAAGAAACTACATCAATGGGTTAAATATACATGTTAAATAAAAATCTACAATCAAATCCTTAATGCAAATTTTCTATGACTGTGACTATGATTCAAAGGTCAAGGGCAAGTGTGCATGTCATCAAATGAAGTGCCTTAGCTAGATAATGATTCATGCCAAATGTAAAGGTACAGGGATTTGGCAAGAGTAAGGAAATTTCAAAAAATGACCAAAACTGTAACATTTTATTTTATTACTAAGATTTTAATCCCATGATTACAGGAAGAAGCAAGTATGTCATATAATGTCTTGCCTTACCTAAATATTGATTAGTACCAAGAATCTATGAAGGCATTTAGACTTGGCAAAAACTCAAACTAATGAATCTTCACGATTAAAATTAATTTCAAGTTTGTGATAAAAGATGACATAGTAAAACACTTTAGATCTAATTGATATCCTTTAAAATTTCTGAAAATACTGTACATTATTATTTGCAGCCTCATTATTTAAGTGAATAATTGATATCAGCATGTTAGGAACATAACATCTTCACAAATTATGGAAATGCAATTGTGTGAGTTTTAAATAGCAATGGTTTAATGCTATTTTTCACAAATACAAAAAGTGTGCTTGCATGCTGCTTTACGTTAACACAAAAATACATTATGTCCTTGTATAACGAATAAGGAATTATTTGAACACAACAAAATGAAATGTAATTATTTTATTTCAACACATGGGAATTATCAAACTGTAAAAAAAATTAATTGCTGGTGATAATAAAATTTCCGATCAATCACTGTATTAAATAAAAAGAACACGAATAAGACCATCTCATCATATCTTTAAATTACACAGCCCAAATATAAAATGGTGGTTATATATTTAACTCGTGCTTTGGGACCATCAGTCAGGATTTTCATACATATTGATAATCTTCCATGACTGACCATGCTCTGATGTACAGTCGACTCCACTTAACTGCACATCGGTTAACTGTACACACCGGATAACTGCATGTAGTCACGCCGGTCCTGTTTTTCCCCAATGCTTTTCAATGGGAACAAACTTTGGATAACTGCACTTCACTTAAATGCACAATCCGGATAATAGCATAATAAATTTCTGCCCATGGCACATTATTCAATACAATTTTACTCCGGTTAATTGCACAATGTATATTCATGATCAGCTGTAGTGCTTCAAATAAACCGACAATTGTAAATGCGACATTGTAAATGACTGACGTGTAAAGGACGCCTAAGGTGGTATATACATGTATATCCACGCCCACTAGGGAGCAATAGCGTGGGAAAAATCATAGTACAGCATGGGAAATATTGCTCTAAACTGTTCGGGTTTCCATGATTTCAAACCAACACATGGATGGTTGGAAAGATGGAAAATGCGCAACGGATTTCAATTTAAATGACAACATGGTGAAAAACAGTATGCAGACGACTTTGGAGATGAATGCTTTTTCTGTTGGAGATGATCCATCAATGTCTGACTGCAGTTTTCGAATAACAAGCGATCTATAGAATTTCTTGAAATTCGTTATAATTCCTTGATTCATAGGTTGAATCAGTGAAATTGTGTTCAGAGGAAGGAAACAAGCTTAACATTTAAGTAAAAGTTGAAAGAGTTGAGTCAAATCATTGTTTAAATTTATTCTTCACATATATTCATGCCGTGCTGATTTAAAGCTGTACTGTACTGTACTTCAGTTAACTGCACACTCCGGTTAACTGCACAGTCTCGTGATGGGCCTGAGGGTGTACAGTTAACCGGAGTCGACTGTATAATGCTGATTTTGTTTCTTTCTATTTCTATTGGAAAAATATTGTTACTTTTCTTTCTATTTCTATTGGAAAATTATTGTTACTTTTCTTTCTATTTCTATTGGAAAAATATTGTTACTTTTCTTTCTATTTCTATTGGAAAAATATTGTTACCTTTTCTTTTCATTTCTATTGGAAAAATATTATTTTTCTTTCTATTTCTATTGGAAAAATATTGTTACTTTTATTTATATTTCTATTTGAAAAATATTGTTACTTTTCTTTCTATTTTTATTGTTTCCAAGACTGTCACAAAGAAAGCTAAACTTGTGAATTTTCTCTGCTTTCAGCATTATCCCTGCCTTCACTTTAACTACTGCAGCAAAACATTGTCACCAGCCTCATTCTACACTATCCTCATTTGTATGGACTTGTCTCCTTTCTACTGTATCCTGTAAACTTCTCATTGATATGGACCTGTCTCCTTTCTATTGTATCCTCTAAACTTCCTATTTGTATGGACTTGTCTCCTTTCTACTGTATCCTCTAAACTTCTCATTGATATGGACTTGTCTCCTTTCTACTGTATCCTCTAAACTTCTCATCGATATAGACTTGTCTCCTTTCTACTGTATCCTCTAAACTTCTCATTGATATAGACTTGTCTCCTTTCTACTGTATCCTCTAAACTTCTCATTGATATGGACTTGTCTCCTTTCTACTGTATCCTCTAAACTTCTCATCGATATAGACTTGTCTCCTTTCTACTGTATCCTCTAAACTTCTCATTGATATGGACTTGTCTCCTTTCTACTGTATCCTCTAAACTTCTCATCGATATAGACTTGTCTCCTTTCTACTGTATCCTCTAAACTTCTCATTGATATGGACTTGTCTCCTTTCTACTGTATCCTCTAAACTTCTCATTGGTATGGACCTGTCTCCTTTCTACTGTATCCTCTAAATTTCTCATTGGTATGGACCTGTCTCCTTTCTACAGTATCCTCTATTAAACTTCTCATTGGTATAGACCTGTCAGATAATATGCTCTTTACCACATATAGGAGAAAACCCTGGGTTACTGACTAAAAAATAATAATGTACGTACCACATCAAAATATTTGACAGGAACACTGAAGTTGGGGTTTTTCCGGCAGTTCATAATGGTAGCTGATTGCAGAATATGTCCAGCACACTCAATGTCAATTCGTGGCTTGTCCACTGTTGAAAGTTGTACCCGCTTCAGATCACGTACTCCCCAAAATAACACCTAGAATGATGATTCAAATGTATATAAATTTATTTTTAAACATCAGTTTAAGGCAAATTTAAGTCAAGAGACATTTGGCATATATATATATTTTATTTTTTCTTCCATTAAAAATACAGATTGGAATATGATCAGATGGTGGGTGTAACCCTTGTAAACCAGAATAAATGATAAATCTGTAATAAAACCTTTCAATTTGCAAAATCAGGTTGACTACAAATAATAAGGCATTATACAACTTTTTTTTAACCATCACTACATTTATAGGGTTATTAATCCCAATAATTAAAATTACAAACGAACTCACCACTTCTTTTTAAATCGTGCAAGCAAAGCTAAATTTACTTTACAAAATACTTCTGGTAACTAAAAGTATTGCAAAATCTGAGTGGTGACCATGATAAATTTGGATGTTATATTAGATCTCTAAAGATTGTGGTGTGATGGTTTAATTTCTTATTTTATTTAAACAACTCTGTATATTCTCTATATTTTTGAGATGTCACGAAAATTTAGGTGTGCTAGCTCTTTTGACTTTTAAATCAGACAACCAGAGATTTGCAAAATAATCATTGTAAAAGTAGCGTCCTTACTAAGCGTTAGCTCTTAAGTTAACATTGTTGCAGGAGAGAGTGATGTTAAATCAGCCTTAAAAGTAGGTCAATGCAGCCCAGATGAAGATGGCACACTATCATTCCAAAATGTATGCTTAAAGCTACATCAGCGGCAGTAAGTGAAATGGTAGTGTAGATAATGTAGGATGAGACAACGTAAATCTGAGAATAGATGATTGTTTTAAGCCATTCTGAATAAATCCTCAGAAGCTGATAATAGTGAACATGACAAGACAAATAAAAAGCACATGTTTGGTGTAAAATGAATTGTACTACAGCAGTTACATACATGATTTATAGATGGATGGCCACTGTTATTTTTATTTATTATGTATCCCCATTTCTCCAAAATGGGTCCTTAATCCATGATTTGGAATGACTGAAGCAAAGCTACTTTTGTATTTAATCATCCAGATCTTATTTTAATTTTAATTAATTTGAACAATTGTCACTTAATAAGCAATACTGGTAATACATATAAACAAGAAGCATATACAAATACTGTGTCTGTTGTTTTTTTCTATTAGTTTTTTTGGGTTTTAATTATTGTTATGTTCGAAAGTGGTTTACTTCAATTACAAAACAGTATGTGCAGTAGACAGACATTAAAAAGGTAGTTTCTATTTTTTGTCCAAGTGAATGTAGAATCACATGTATGATGTACAGTTGAAAATTGTTTCTACAAACAGTAAAGCATTTTGGCTTATTTTGAAGATGCTAAAAAAGCCCTGTATTGAAACTGACCTCAATCCTGTGCCTGCTGAGAACAGGTCGTATCCCTTTGGGGACAGGCATGACAGGCCCCCTGTCCTTGTCCAGCAAGCTAGGAAGCTCCATGGGTGGCAAGTCCTCACCGCTTTTATCACCAAACATGGCCAGCTTGAATTAAAAAGATACAGCAAATAACCAACTTTTTAAGATTATGGAATTTTACTGAATTTGGAAAATATGACTCACAAAACATTGTTTTGAAAGAATTGAACTTGAAATCTTACAGGTTTTATGAAGTCAGAAATCCTGCAAAAATATGAAATTAATTTTTTTAAAAATAATAACAAACCTGAAGAAATAATAAAACCATATGTAATCATTGTCTACTAATGTTGGTAAACCAGACAGGCAATGTTTATGAATACATATATTGGTAAACCAGACAGGCAATGTTTATGAATACATATATTGGTAAACCAGACAGGCAATGTTTATGAATACAAATATTGGTAAACCAGACAGAAAATGAATAGTTCCTTTCCTGTGTTATCAACTAATAATTCCAGTTTCTGCATCTCGTTATGCAGTGTTGACTTATCTAAATGCTTGTTATCAAAGTAAAAATGTGTAAACATGTGCAATTATTCTTAAATAAAGTAAAACTTGGATAATTAAAACATCAGTCATGTGAATTTACTCAAATGACTCAATGAGTCCATGTGGTGAAGCATACTTTCATATGTGACCTTGCAAAATTAAAGAAAAAAAAATTGGACCATAGAGTACTTTGAACTGTTTAACTTTTATTGTAGTAAATATAACATTCCCTCACAATAATGCCCTTCATTATAATACATTTCCCGTTATAGGGAGAGAATATCCATGGATCCAATGTCATTAAGTGGTAATAAAATTACACGTATAATGTATTTCATTACAAGGTAATCTCACTCTAAGGCAGCCCGTGGTTCCCATGGATACCATTATAATGATGGAGTACCATAGAGGGAGTACTATATTATAATTATATGAATATTGCAAATGAGTACATTGTCAACAATTTATATTATTAGTATACTCATTTTTAGTGTACAGATGGGCACAGTTATTTATATTATAAGTATACAGTCAGCTCCACTTAAATGCATATCATTTAATGCATAGATTACTTAAGTGCATATCAAAAGTATGGTTCTATTTTTCTTTCATTAATTTGCATGAATTCAGCTTAAATGCATACTCCATTTATATATAATTGAATTGTTTATAATTGTTATGGTGATGCATATCATTTATGATGTTATGAAATGGTGTAATTGTTGTTTGAAAATAAGTGACTCATCCATTACTTTCAAATCATTTCGTGCCTGAAGAAGCATTGATTAAAATGCGAAACTAGTTGCACAGAATTTTCATCGTTTGTGTTGTTTTTCTACCACAATACTCCATTTATATGCATACCTTGGATTCGGTTCCAAGGCTATGCATATAAGCAGAGTTGACTGTACTAATTTTAAAGTGTATTGATGGATACAGTCATTTATTTTATAAGTATAATACTTTTTAAGAGTGGAGATGGGAACAATCATTTTTTTTTATAAGTATAATAATTTTTAAGTGCACAGATTGGCACAGTTATTTATATTGTAAGTACACTAATTTTTTAAGTGCACAGATAGGCACAGTTATTTCTATTTTTAGTATACTAATTTATAAGTGCACAGATGGGCACATTTAATTATAAGTGTACAAATTTTTAAGTGCACAGATAGACACAGTTATTTATATTTTATTTCCCATGTTAGTGCCTTGGGATTCCATGAGATGGAATAGGTCATGTGATTAGTCACTGAATGGTCCACTCACTGCATCAAGGAGTCAGTACTTTGTGTTTTTCTTGAGTTTTAAATTTTTGCAATTCCAGTGATTTACACCTAAACTTTCATGCAAATTTGAACTTAGCATGGGGAGAAACTTCCTCTACCACTTTAAAGACCTTATACTCTCATAACTGTACCATACTTCGTTTTTGCATTGGTTTTGAGTGTCGTCTCTTGCACTGCTTTGCACAATGGCAGAATTAGGACAAAGCCAAAGGTATCCTGTCAATACAGGGCATGAACCACTGCATGAAATATTGCAAAATCAAGCCAAGCAGTGTTTAGCTGATAAGGCCAAATATTTCTCCATCAATGTTGCAACAATATGCAATGATTCCCAAGGGGGAACAACTATTCAAAATGATAGCCCTGTAGTGGCACCAAAATCAAGCAGATATTCTGCATCTACAGATAAGGGGACTACACCATTACCAACAATGAGTTCATCATGTGACTGTGATAACTCGAGAGTCAGTGATCGAAAATGTGACATCTGCAGAACAATGGTGGTGCAGAAGATGACTGTCTTACTGAGCAAAAAGTGACCCACAATCAAGAGATGTGGGACCATCAGCTTGAATAGCTACAGTAACAACTCTTAAATCACAAGCTGACAATCTTAGCAAAAAACACAAGGCTGATATGCCGGGATTCCATGGACCAGCACGGAAATGTGCATGGATGGAAACAGTTCAGCATAATGAGGGAAGTGATCTATCTTCCACTGGTGCGGAAAGTGAGGAAGATGTTGATGACTTCGAGCATGGTCTTCAAAACATAGTAATATCACCACCAAATTTGCATTCAGAAACTGAAGGAAATGACGTCTTGAAAGAACTCTCTGACTTTTATGAAGTGCACAAACATTGTGAGCAGCCCATTCAGGAGAGTTTGGTTAAAGTTGTTAATGCAGAATTCGGGGCCTTAATAGCACCGGATAAATTTAAGAGCTTGAGTGAAAAACATTTAAGGCCACAAAATTGTCAAAATTTAAGTGTTCGTAAGGAAATCCCGAAATTTGGGCAAAAATGAACATAGTTACTAAACAAATGGATTCCAAGCTCCAAAAGTTCCTAGGAACTGTTGCCAAAGCTAGTGTTCCTCTTCTCAGGCTCATGGATGAACTACTGTATAATAAGTTAGACGGAACACCTGCAAATGGAAATAAACTGCTTGCAGATGCTGGTGATGTACTGCAGATGTTTCTTCTTCATTTTGTGACATGACTCATAAGAGGAAAGAACTGATGAATCCAGATCTCCATTACAATTATCAATCTCTGTGCATTACAAAGTAAGGTAACTGACTTCCTGTTTGGAGATGATCGGTCTACAAAAGTTTAAAATATTGAAGATGCACAACAGATGGGAAACAATGTGTCTGGAAAGTTTTTGGCTTCAAACACTGGAAGATACTCAAACTATAAAGGTATTCAAACAAGACCCAAGTCTTTTTTTTATTCAAGATGGGGGCCAGATCCCAGCCCTAAAAATGGCAACCATACTAACAGAACTGCAGAACGCCAAAAAGAGGGGACCTTACAACCCCTGTCAAGATTTGGGAACAGAGACAGTGTTGTATCTTTCATAAAAACTGAAAGCAGTTTTCTCATTCATGAGAGCACAGTTTTCTCATTCATGAGAGCACAGTTTTCTCATTCATGAGAGCACAGTTTCTTTCTCAGCCTTATATAATATGCCAGTTCTTGCTGGTAAGGTTAGTCAGTGTGCTAAAACATGGCGGAGAATAATCTCTGATGCATGATTTTATCTAATCGGAAAGGTTAAAGACTCAAACTTGATAGCAGCCCAGTCCAAACTTGTATTCCAAAACAGAGAAAATTCTCTGACATGGCATCCACTGTACATGTAATTAAAACAGAAATTGTTAAATGGCTGAAAAGGGAGTAGTTTGAAGAATTTAACTGTGCCTGTGTAAATTACTTGTCTAACATTTTCACTAGTGAAAAGCATGATGGGAGCATCCAGATTATTCTTAACATGCATGCTATCAATGCACATGTGATACATCACCATTTTAAAATGAAGACATTAAAAACAGCACTGACCATGGTTTACAAATATTCTTATTTTGCTTCTATTGACCTGAAAGATGCATATTACTCTATTCTAGTTGATATTGATTTTTGCAAATATTTATGCTTTCACTAGAAAGTACAATTTTATCAGTACACCTGTTTACCAAATGGACTGGCATCTGTACCACAAGTATACACATAAATAATGAAGCCTGTTTTTTCTTCCTTGTATGAGATGGGTTATCTCATTGTTTTGTCTATTTGGATGATAGTCTTCTTCAAGGTTCAACAGACTTAGAGTGTCACAACAATGTGTACCACACTGCTGTATTATTAGACAATTTAGGATTTACAATACCTAACTATATCCATTTTGTAACCTACACAACCTCCAACCCTCCGCTCTACCCACGAGGAGAAAGAAAAGTTTTGTGAGGCTCTGGATCAGGCAATATCCAGTATACAAAAAACATGAAGGCCTTTACTTACTAGGAATCTTCAATGCTAGAGTGGGAGTTGTGCTGCTCCCACAGCCTATGTGTGACCAACACTTTCTTCCAATGCAAGGAGATCCACCAGGTGTGTTGGAGACACCCATGTTCACTCCACTGGCACCAGCTAGACCTTGTCATCACCAGGCATGTGGAACTGGCCAGCATTTTCACCCGCAGGCTACCACAGTGCCAACTATATTACCCAAAAAGCTGCACCATGCCAAGAAAAAGGGTCACCCTCGCATCAACACCTGTTGTGCAAGTAACCCAGAGAAAACACAGCATTTCATCAGTAAAGTGCAGGAAGCTCTCACCAAAGTGACACCTGATGACACCATTGACTCCAAGTCGGCCCATCTCCGTGACTCTGTGTAGAACTCAGCCATTAGAGCCAGAAAGAAGGAACAGCTTACTCTGGAGCTACAACATCGTCTCACGTAGATGGACGGATTCAGTAAATATCATGGCTAGATTGACTGAGGGAAAGGCACAAGCTTTGTAAAACAGTGTTGAATCAGAAACATTGAACTATTCATGAATTAGCACAATTAATAGGAACAATGGTTGAAAGTGAGCCAGGCTTAGAATATGCCCCTCTCTACTACAAACATTTGGAATGGGAGAATGACAGATTACTGAAAATGCATAAGGCAATTATGATGCATCAATTTTTCTGACTCCAGCAATGCAAAAGATACAATTAAATGGTTGATCCAAAATGTGAAAATCAGTTTTAAGCCTATTTGCATAGGTAACGAAATATTATTATCAAAGGTGTCAGTTCTATTAAAGGATGGGGAAAGGTAAATGAGACAGATGATGTTAAAACCTTTGGTACTTGTATTGGAGTAATACTGAGAAAATGAGCCACATCAATGTTTTAGAATTGCAGGCCTGCTTCTTGACATTAAGGTCTCTTTGTGGATACAAATATAACTTACACATTAGGATCTTCATTGATAATACTGTAGCTGTTGCCTACATTAACAAAATGGGAGGTAGGAAAAGATTACTAGATCAAATTGCCTGTGATATTTGGTTATGGTGCATGGAAAAGATAGATTTGGTTAAGTGCTTGTCATCTTCCTGGGAAGAATAACATAGAAGCAGATCACATGTCTAGGAATCTCAATGATGATACAGAGTGGATGTTAAACAAAGCAATCTTTAATAAAATTCATGCAATATTTGGACAGTTTGATATTGATATGTTTGCCTCTAGATTGAATCATAAATATCACAAATCCAAGTCATATTGACCAGACACACATGCGTGGGCCATTGACGCTTTCTATATGATGTGGTCAGACCTGATTGGATGTGTTCTTCCAAAGAATGTAGATGACTGAGCAGAAGTGGTTCTTGTAGCACCATTGTGGACAACAAAGCCTTGGTTTCCATGCCATCTGTGACACATTGTTCAGCAATCATACTTTCTTCCACAGATTTGCAGCCCATTGACCTTACCTCAAGATCCACTCAAGAAACATCAACCCAGCTAGCTGTGATTTGCTTATCAGGAAACCCTTGCTCCGTAAAGGCATATCAGGACAAGCTGCCATTGTCATGGAGAGAATTATCAAGGAAACAATATTGGACACATCTGAATGAATGGTTGCACTTTTCAGTTGGGAAACATACTGATCCCACTAATCCACCTGTAAATTTGGTCCTGGCTTTCTTGACATAGCTTTTTGACTCTGGTTTAGGTTACAGCTCCATCAACACTGCCAGATCTGCTAGTTTAGTTAATTTGAGTAGTAATGTTGACCTAGGTAATATTGTGCTCATAAAAAGATTTTTGAGAAGAGTTTTTCTATTTTTGGCCATATTTGCCAAGATATGGCATAACCTGAGATGTGAAAACTGTGCTTCAGCATCTGGAAAAATTACTTCCCTTGGAGAATATTTATTTGAAACAAGTGAATCAGAAACTATTGATCCTGTTGGTCTTACTGAGAGGCCCATCTGCGAAACTTTGCATGTCATAAATATTGATGATATTACTATTTTTTCTGATAGAGTTGTTGTCAGAATTAGGGACCTTTTGAAGCAAAGTAAACCTAGTCAACATCTATCACAAATGACTATTTTTGTATATCATGATAAAATACTATGTTCAGTTGAAATCTTACAAGAATAATTCAGAAATACTTCTTCCCTTTGGGTAAATGAGAAAAAATTATTGATTAGCTACATAACCTCCTTTTAGAGCTGTTGCTAAAAGCACCATAGCTTGATGGATCAAGACTGTTATGAAGGAGGCAGGGATTAATACATCCGTTTTTGGGTCCCACAGCACTAGAGCTGCATCAAGCACCACTGCAGCTAAATTGAAACTGTCTTTGCATGCTATTATTAAGACTGTAGGATAGAGTAACGATTGCACTTTCCACAAGTTCTATCATAAACTTGTATCAGATAGCTTAGAATTCAGCAGTACTGTGCTTGGGAAATCCCAGCTATGAAAAGTTTTGATTTTATCTCAGATGCTTATATATTGTTCTTTATAGTTTTATCTAATATTACAAATATACATTTTACTTTATTTTTTATCTAGTATTACAAATATTCATTTTACTTTATTTTTTATCTAGTATTACAAATATTCATTTTACTTTATTTTTTATCTAGTATTACAAATATTCATTTTACTTTATTTTTTATCTAATATTACAAATATACATTTTACTTTATTTTTTATCTAGTATTACAAATATTCATTTTACTTTATTTTTTATCTAGTATTACAAATATTCATTTTACTTTATTTTTTATCTAGTATTACAAACATTCATTTTACTTTATTTTTTATCTAGTATTACAAATATTCATTTTACTTTATTTTTTATCTAGTATTACAAATATACATTTTACTTTATTTTTTATCTAGTATTACAAATATTCATTTTACTTTATTTTTTATCTAGTATTACAAATATTCATTTTACTTTATTTTTTATCTAATATTACAAATATTCATTTTACTTTATTTTTTATCTAATATTACAAATATTCATTTTACTTTATTTTTTATCTAGTATTACAAATATTCATTTTACTTTATTTTTTATCTAGTATTACAAATATACATTTTACTTTATTTTTTATCTAGTATTACAAATATTCATTTTACTTTATTTTTTATCTAGTATTACAAATATACATTTTGCTTTATTTTTTTATCTAGTTTACAAATATACATTTTACTTTATATTTTATCTAGTATTACAAATATTAATTTTATTTTATTTTTTCCATTGTTGTGTTTGGATGCATAAACTCTGAAATCTCATGAGATCCCAAGGCACTTACAGGGGAAATAAATTTTCACAACTAAACAAGACTTTCTAAAGTCACAGTTTGATTGGGATTTTATTAACCTGAGGGATCACATGCCCACCCATATGCAAATTATTATCTTCATGCATATCCCACCCTATGGTTGTTCTCTGAGGCACCCAAGCTGATTATGTTCAAAAGACAGACTCATCACGTGACCAATTCCATCTCAAGTGATCCCTCATACTCTTGCAGGTTCATAAAATCCCAATCAAACTGCGACTTTGGTAAGTCTTGTTTAATTGTGAAATTATAAACATACAAATTTTTAAGTGCACAGATAGGTGCAGTTGATCATTCATCATGTACAATGTACAGTTAGGTAAAGTAGATCACTATCCATATCATGTACAGTGTAGAGACAGGCAAAGCTGAGTACACTACGTGTATAATCTAGTTTCACACATTATGTGATGGCAGATCTGGGTCTATGCAGTTTGAAGTTGGTTCTGACTTACGAGTGAGTAAAGTAAAATGGTAGTCATCTTGCTACTTACCCATAGAAATTACTTTTTTTTCAGCCAATACTTTTACTTAAATTGCTAAAAACGTATATCATGAAAGATTTTGTGCATAAAATAGTAAAAATATATAAATGTGATTTGTGGGTCATGGAGAAAAAAAAGGTGTTTAAAAATACGGATAAAAAGGTGACCAATATAAATAAAAATCAACAAAAGGACAAGGCTGTTATTACTGTGCATTCCTCCCCAAAGAGGTCAGTTTTTTTTATCTAAAAGTCTGATTAAACAAAGAGGTCAGTTTTTGTATCCAAAAATCAGATTAATTAAAGACAAATTCTTTTGACATTTTTTGTATCCATAATATCTGAGTTTAAAAAAATGCCAAAGCATGAGATGCTTTAACTCAAATGAAACACCAAAATGTCATTTGTTCAATTTTCAACATCTTTCATACAGTTTTCTGGACTTTTAAAACAATGGATTGCCTCTGTGTGCAAGGAGTATGTCCACAGTTAGCAAATCCACAACTCCTGAATTTAAATTATGGAGGTTTTAAGCTGTGCTTTACAAAAAGAGCTTCTTTTAACAAGAATTAAAAAAGCAATTTTCAAAATAATAATGATAGTGCAAAACATGTGCTAAATAAATTAAAATGTATTTATTTTCATGGATACCATGGTGATAAGAATGTTTGGGTAGTGTAATGGAGGTCTCAAGACCAACTCCTCGGGAAAACATTTTTTTCTTGTGTTCTACTTTTTAATCTGATGCAGCAATTAAAAGTCTTTTAATCCCATTTTAAAATAATTTTTTTTAAAAAAGTCACTACTGGTAGTTCAGTTTCTTGAATGTTGATATTTAAACATTTCAGCAGTTAGGGTTGATCCAAAAAAATTTCATCCACTAATCTCGAGGAAGTGGTTTCAGAAAATTCACTTGTCTCACATACCCAAAATTTAAATACACACCTGGATCAATGACATGTACAAATGCATGTACTTTAATTGACGGAAATTTCTTCAAAGTTCATAACCGTTTTGGAATATTTCCTTATTTGGTGTGGGAATTTTATTTTCTTTGGTAGATGTGGATCTCAGGTGGGTAATTTTATCAAGTAGCCTATACTGTAATACTAAATATACACAAGCACTATTAGTGGATGACATATGAGCTTTATGGGTGATGATTTCTCATCAAACTGTGCCGTATTCTTAATTTTTTTAATTAATTTTATATAAAAAGTGAATTATCACTTCATTCAGACCAAGGTAGCAAGTTTCCAATGTGTCAAACTGTGCCTTATTCTTAATTTTTATAATTCATATTTTTATATAAACAGTGATTTATCACTTCACTTGGACCAAGGTAGCAAGTTTTCATTGTGTCAACCATATTAATCTGATGATATGCTCCCATTATTTACAAAAAAAATTGGCAAATAAATATATTTAATTATAACCCACTTGCCTCTTGCCAATTTTATTTAACTTACCCCATGGGCCAATAATGGATAAAATACATATTGTATGTGTAAACTCTCTGTGGAGCAAGAAAAGTGCAGTATAAAAACACACTTATTCACTGTAAATATATGTTTAAAAAAGTGTGCAATATTTTGTGAATAAAATCTGTTTTTAAATGGAAGTAAAGTGACCACTTACTATATAATACATTACCACACACTATGATAGATAATTGATTCCTATACAACATAGGTACAGTCAAAGATTATCGTATGATTACTACTTGAAATAATTCTCTTAATGTTAGTTCATGGTTAATTATAACCAATTATAATTTTGGTTAACATAATTCATTACCTTATTATTGAGTTTGCATACTTTGTCAGGACATGGTCTTTTCAAAAGATATCTCTGTAAAGTGATATCTCTTCAACAATGGAGGTCCAATTAGAACTCTCATTAATAACATTACCATGAAAATGCAATGTAACTTAGAATTCATATCGGTGCTTTATCTTAATATTTTATCATGGGTTTTTATTCAAATGATCATTTTTTTAAAATCTAAATTTAATTCGGACCCTGTTTGTATTGTGTCAAGTATTTTTTCTATTATAAACACAGGGGAATTGTCTTTTAAAAATTGTTGGAAAGTGGAGGATGGTCATCTCAATGAACATGTCCTTCTGAGACAAAATTGTTATAAAAATGGACCTATCTTCAAGAATGGGTTTATCGTAAATGAGATACTGTAATAACAATTAATGTGGATGTTAAAAATGGCACAAAACAATCAGAAAAGCCAATCAAACATTGCAATGTTATGCTTTTAAGAAACAAATATTTTGAAAAAATGAATGATTCTGTGTTTCATAGGTTTGGTTTTTACCACACAGCAACACAAAAAGGTTTTTTAAGTGCCAAGGTAGTTGGAATGAAGTTCCTTGCCCAAGGACACAACATGGTAGCCAACCCCGTCGGATTTTATTGTACAATTCAAATCTGCACCATTTTGGTTACGCGTCTGACAGACTAAACTCTGTGCCACCATGACTCTTGCCTCTCTTAGTCATTTATTACGACTTTTAACCTACTGCACATTCTGTTTTTAAACTATGATTGGAAATTTCATTTATTTCAAAATCTTTCATCTCCGGAACTGATACAGCTGTTTTAGACCACAAGGCTACTTTCATGTGAAAAAAACCCAAAACATACTAAGAATACAAAATTGGAAATTTTTTTTTTTTATCTCTCAATCTCTCTCTCTTTCATCTTGAAACAGGAATGGTTATTGTATTTTATATATGGTATTCTGGGACATGTTCTGACTACCTGCAAGTCTAAAATAAATAAAAGAAACCTGTAAATAAATGAAAGAAACAATTTTAGTCTCAGTAAATAAACTTATCCTTTAGGAATGATGTTCAATTGTTATAGCATACAACTCATAGCCAGTGTTCAGACCCCAGTGTCAGCTTATTAGAACTGCCGTTTTTGTTAAAAATAGCTAAGACCTCACTTGTTGAAAATAAAAAGCCATGTTAAATAATAACAATATTATTATTATTATTATTATTATTATTAGTAGTAGTAGTAGTAGTAGTAGTAGTAGTAGTAGTAGTAGTAGTGATATTATTATTATTACATCCTAATTTTAAAAAGCATTCCTTAGTTTTCTCTTTATGAAACCCTTCATTCTGTATTGAACCTGATTAGTCCTAACAGACAAGAATTACTATATTTTCCTAAATGATCATTCACCAATTTTTAATAAGTATGATAAAAGCAACAAAAAAAAATAATTAGATTCCATGCTGAACAAGAATTATTTGTTTTTAAGAAACTTAAAACTTGCAACATGGATGAGTACACAAAGCCAATTACAACATGGTACATATAAGAAACATTGGTAGTATACCCGTAATGATTTCCTGGCATACGGTGGAGTGTGGAATGCTAATTGTAGTTCACTCTCATCAAATGGAAACTATACAGAACACAGATAATATCAACATAAGAAAACATCCATAAACAACACAGCATGGGAAAAATAAGATGTAGTGAACTAAAACAAATAAAATATAAGCTCACATCTCAGGATTGAGACAGATGAAACCAACATGGAAAGAATTTCTTTTTCATTTAAGCAAGAATCCCTTAAAGGTACTGTACTCTACTAGCTGAGAAAGTTCTTTGAGGAATTCTTCATAAATTAATTTGTTCTGTCCTTTTATTTTTTTTAACTTTTGAGTATTGAAACAATCTGTGATATTGTTGTGAAACTTCAAAATACAAAACTTGGTAACATAAATATTTTCTAATATGTTAGAGTTAATGTGTTCACAAGATAGGTACATAACAAACTTATTTATATAATGGCTTTGACCTTGAACCTGATATGATGACCAGAAGATCTTCACACTTGTCAAGATATCCTGACATGTGACCTATAATACTTTTTAGAATAAAACCCACAAAATTATTAAGTGGAATCATTTAATGTATTCTTTAGAGAAATCCACAAAATTATTGGTTTGATAAAAGTCAATTCTACCCCTCTGTGTTGCTCACAAGTTTATACAACTAAAACTCTTCATCAGGACCTTAGATCTTAAAATTAATATCAAGGTTTCCCGACTATCCCCTCCCTCATCTTAAAAAAATGTACATATACCCAAATGAGTCACTGATCACTTCAAATGTGACCATCATTTAATTATTGCATTTTTTTTTGAGTATTATTGATACTTTGAGTAAATAGACACACAGATTTGGGTTTTGGTGCCCTTTTAAGGACAGTCAGGGTCTTTTTCAAATTTTGACCCCCCCCCCTACACTTGATCTGATCTGGCCCTGCTATAGTAAGAGTTACAGCATGATTTTCAAGATGGCTACCATGATCATGAAAGTCTGTCAAGAATCATTTTTATTTAGAATCAAGAGGATATCATAGACTTTGTCTGTTCAGATAAAATAGCTACAATGTGAGTTTTAATATGGCTACTGTGTAGGTCTGATTGACACCATTTCATTTCAAACTAAGTACATGCCATTCGAAAATTTCATGTTAACATGATCATCAGTTCAGAAGTACTAACTACAATATGATGTTTAAGGTGGCCATATTTGAGGTCTGGTCAGCACTACTCAGTGTAAGAAGGCTTTTGTGAAAATTGAACATCGCAAGAACTATGAATTCAGAAGATGTAGCAATGATGAGATTTTCAAAACAGTAATCATGGCAGCCACATATCATCAAACACTCCATCAAGAACAACTGTACATTGTAAGATTGTTAGTCTTTTAGTGAAAATCACATGTTGTTATGGCCATCCATTTAGACTATACTTTACCTAATATCAGTACCATTTTTACTGAGGACCAACTAGACACGATAGTTTCTTTTAAAGCTTTTTATGTGAAAACCTCTTGTCAATAAAGTCCTATACTGAAGAGTAGTAGCTATCTTAATACTTTCAAGATGGCTTCCATAGCTTTTAAGATGGCTTCCATAGCTTTTAAGATGGCTACCATAGCTGCCATACTGGATGTCAGTTTAACATCATTTACATTAGAAAAACTAATCCTTTACTGATATGACCATCCATTAAGAAGGAGTAGTGATAACATGACTTTTAAGATGGCCACAGTGTTGAATGACATATTGGACATCTGAAGGCCAATATTTTTGCTTCGGAACAAATAGACCTTGGGATGAAAGTGTACTTAATGTTTCATGGCAACCATCTTTAGTAGTTTAGGAGGCATTGCAATGACAAACTTGTGCTAACAGACAAGTATTGGATGAAGGACAAGACAATGAACAGGCCATTCCTAACATGTTTGGTTCATGACCAGAAGAGATAATAAGTAGAATGTATATAAAGATAAAAGGACCAAGTAGACTTAAGATCACTCACCTTACTGACATCTGCCTAACAGGTAAATGAATGAGTAGTTGGCCAAGAAATCTTGACAAATTGGATATTTTCGATAGAAAGTTTATCCAATCATGTTGACTGCATATGAATTGAAAACAAGTTTTCAATATGTTCTCTCTAGTTTTTGTATCCATATCTGATGGTACATGAGCATCAATTATGGGAGTTCTGACAAGTCAATGCTTTAATAATGTGCAAATCAGAAAACTCTAACATGAAGTTTTGCACTCATACCCAATGACACCATCTCTACTGAATGATTCATTTAGAAAAAAATTTAACTTTTCAAAAACAACTGAACAGAATATGACCAAATCTGACAGGAATCATCCCAGTCTGGAGTCCTTTCAAATTTGCACAAATGATGCCCTTTTGCCATTCAATATGCCATTTTGTCATTCAATATGCCATTTTGTCATTCAATATGCCCTTTTGACATTCAATGTGCCATTTTGTCATTCAATATGCCCTTTTGACATTCAATGTGCCATTTTGATATTCAATATGCCATTTAATATGCCATTTTGCCATTTAATATGCCATTTTGCCATTTAATATGCCCTTTTGCCATTCAATATGCCATTTTGTCATTCAATATGCCCTTTTGCCATTCAATATGCCATTTTGCCATTCAATATGCCATTTTGCCATTTAATAAGCAATTTTGTCATTCAATATGTCATTTTGTCATTCAATATGCTTTTGCCATTCAAGATATGCTATTTTGCCATTTAAATTATGCCCTTTTGCCATTCAATATGCCATTTTGCCATTCAATATGCCATTGTATCATCCATTTTGCCATTCAATATGCCCTTTTGCCATTTAATATGTCATTTTGTCATTTAATATGCCCTTTTGCCATTCAAAATATGCTCTTTTGCCATTCAAAATATGCCCTTTTGCCGTTCAATATGCCATTTTGCCATTCAATATGCCATTTTATCATTCAATATGCCATTTTGTCATTCAATATGCCATTTTGCCATTCAAGATGACATTTTATCATTCATTATGCCATGTTGTCATTCAATATACCATTTTGCTATTCAGTATGCCAACATGTACTAAAAACAGAATCATTAAATAGCATTTTTTTAAAAAAATATGACCCAATTTGACAAATAGCATTTGGTCATAAAGGCATTTTAGTATAACATATGCTAAAGTCTCCAGCACTGGAAACAATTGTTAACTGCCAGCACTTCTGCATGAGAAACAAATTTTGAAGCTTTTTGTACAAAGTAACAAAATGAAAAAAAGGGGCCCCGAGTGGCCGAGTGATCTAAAGCGCTGTCTGTTACGGATCACTGCCATCTCACCTCTGTCTGCATGGGATCGAGTCTAAGATTCGGCTAATGTAGTTATGTGAGAAAGCTTGCCAGTAGCTTCTCGTGGGTCGGTGGTTCTTTCCGGGTTCTTCCTCCACCATCAATACTGGCCGCCATGTATAGCCTATATTGTGCTTAAAAATGGTGTTAAACCATAAAAAAAAAATTTAAAAAAATAAAACTATCTGAAAGAATGTTTCCAGAACTTGATTGTTTATTTGTTGATTGTTTGACTTTAAAATACTTTATATTGGGCTTGATATATTTACAAACTAAATGACCTTCTTCCCTCTATTATCAAAATTGAACTTGTTACAAGAAAATGTACAAATAAGATCACTGAAAACTATGTACAGATGGGTTCTCAATAATGGTTCACATTACATAAAAGTTTTTGTCCTACACATTTCACACTACATAAATGTATTTTGTCCTGACACGGTTCACACTACATAAAAGACAACCTGAATGAGCCTTATTATTATTATTATTATTATTATTATTATTATTATTATTATTATTTAAAGAATCTTAGATTAGCGTTTCTACAAACTAGTAATGTATGCTATCAATTAGACTGAAATCAAAACTTACTTACAGTTGATCTGACAGATACAGCTAAATGGTTCTTGTTTTTAGTTATGTTTGGAATCTTAGTAAGCTATCAGATAAAGCATTGCTTATTTGGTTATGAAATGTTACTACAGTATTAGAAAAGTCATCTTGTAAAATTGAAGGAACGTATAGCTGTAAAATGGATTTCTATAATTTGACCTTGGAAAAATATCGAAATTCATCTTATTAAGTTCAGAGATGGTTTTCTTCTTCAAAATGGATCTTAATTGATAAATATATACATTTTATATATGTATATGAATTTAATCATAAAAAGTATAATAGCCAAGAAGGCTTTAAAAAAGATATGTTCCATTGACCTACTGAAATGCTTTTGGTATGCTGTCCCAGCATTGCATAGAATATACACATGCTGCAAGATTACAACTAAAAAGCAGGGAATCTTCAAGAATATTCATATTTATTGATAGACAGCAATAAAATGTACAAAGAAATTCTTTAGTAATGAAGCACAAGGTATCTGGTTGGCAAATAGTAAACAAAGTAAAAGTCACTCATTGTTCGCTTCATGGGGAATGTGAGTCTGATAATACATTGCATTTTGGAAAGTACTATATACTATATAACCATGCTAACAAGGGAGATAATACATAATTATCAGCTGGTTATAAATATAATTAGGCACAGCCACACTTTTTTTTATAACCTTTCACCAATCAGAGACATATGGCATTATTGTTTATTTTGTCTGCAGCACTTATTCACCCCAATTAATGTTTTGTGCTGTGTTACTACTTGTTTTTTTTTGGGTTTTATTCCCCATGAAATTTAACATTGAATTTATTTTGGGCAACATTTTGAACTTGTGCACACATATACTTCTAACTCTCATTTCCCCTTTTGTTTTGTTCCTGGAATGCATTAACAAATACCAATGTGACCTCAAAAAGTTTGAACTGAGGGTCCACCTAGGTGTCCTTGGTCCTAAATGACTCAGCTGACCAGTAGGGATTGCAAGATTTGTGACCATGCTTATTTGTTATTTATTTATATTTATTTATACTTTGATTTAAAGTAAATGGAAAATTAAAATTAAAATCTACTTTACCTGTAGCAACTCAAATGCAGCCAAAAGCTCGCCTGCTTTATCCGATCCTCTTGTGACATCCCACCACTCTAGATGGGGTGGGAATTTTGGAGACTCATACTTCTCATTGCTCATTTTCACTACTGCTTTTACTATGGCTCTGCCAATAAACTCTGACTTTCCCTAAAAAAAGAGTGCAAAGAATAATTACTCTGACTTTCCCTAAAATATAGTGCAAAGAATAATTACAGCTCTACCAATAAACTCTGACTTTCTCTAAAATAGAGTGCAAAGAATAATTACAGCTCTACCAATAAACTCTGAATTTCCCTAAATCAGAATGCAAAGAATAATTACAGCTCTACCAATAAACTCTGACTTTTCCAAAAACAGAATGCGAAGAATACTTACAACTCTATTAATAAACTCTGACTTTCCCTAAATCAGAATGCAAAGAATAATTACAGCTCTACCAATAAACTCTGACTTTTCCAAAAACAGAATGCAAAGAATACTTACAACTCTATTAATAAACTCTGACTTTCCCTAAAATAATTGCAGATCTACCAATAAACTCTGACTTCCTCTAAAATAATAGACCTAAAATAATAGAGTACAAGAATCATAGGCTTTACAATCATAACAGCATAGGCAAAATGAAGACAAAATTCTCCTCAATCATAAAAAGTGTCTTGGAATTAAATATACAACTGTTTGATTTATGAGTCACATGGAATAATCAAAGAAAGTAAAGCTACTGTTCATACTTGCATATGTGTCCAACTGCAAACTGCAAAGAGCCTGCTACCACAGTAACCAGTGAAAGAAACAATATACCGTAGACCTGGATATATTGGTACATATGCTACTACAAATCAGAATATGTGTTGTTTGCAGTTTGATTTGACTTATACGCAAGTATATATGGTAATATAATAGGCTATGCCATTACTTACTGTAAGCTGGAAAAAATAAGCAGCAGAAATTTACAAGCTGGCAAAGCAACAACATCAATTAGAATTTTGGCATATTAGACATGTCATTCTGACTGATCATTTACACAACTAAAACCAGCATTAATACTCTAAGATTTAGTCTTTCCAGAAACTATTTAAGTAAACGTAACCAATTAAAAAAATTGCTACATACATTGAATATATATCCATTAGAGTATATTCAACAAAGATGTTGTCTATTTATTTATCGATATAATAGATGTTAGCACATAAAAATGTCATGTCCAAAATGTGGTCACTGTTGTTTCTGCTTGAATACTGTAACTTTGATTTCTTCTTCTATAATATTGTATTGCCAAGTTACCAGTCTATGATATTGTATTGCCAAGTTACCAGTCTATGATGTTGTATTGCCAAGTTACCATTCAATGATACTGGATTGACAATTTACCAGTCTATGATATTGTATTGCCAAGTTACCAGTCTAAGATATTGTATTGCCAAGTTACTATTCTATGATACTGGATTGACAATTTACCAGTCTAGATATTGTATTGCCAAGTTACCAGTCTAGATATTGTATTACCAAGTTACAAGTCTATGATACTGGATTGACAATTTAAGCTGGTAGCAGGGAATAAGTAATTAACTTTTTAATCATTTTATACTTGGCTGAATCTAAAAATAGCGACAGGTCCTTCAACAGGTCTCAAGACAATCATCATGTTTGCAAACATCAAATAACACCACTGACAAACTCTGTTAAATAAAGGCTGCATAGAACATAATGTTTCACTTGCTGGGAAAAAAAAGGCTCAGGTTGGCTGCAAAATATCTTGTTTAGCATGATGCATACTGATATTGCATGTTTTATGTTCAACAACACTGACCATATCAGATAGTCAATTGGTACCAACTGAACAATCTTTAAAGATCTTCATACCTTAATATTTTGTGTCAATTCTGTGCCCTTAGGAAACTGTATAAAGTTTGAAAATAATTTTTGTAATGCCTGCAAAATCTAATGCAGGATAACAAGAAATTTATATATATGAAAGTCTTTCATGCCAGAATACTTTCATAAAAATTTGGTCAAATTATCTTCAGTTTTTGAGAAGTCATTTAGTAGTCATTCTAATTTTAGCAATGCTAGCCATTCTTGAAAGTGGGTCTGTTCTATAACATTTGGTTGAAATTAGTTCAGTGGGTTTTCAGTAGAAGTTGAAATGGCAATGGTGGCCATATTTTGTGTTAGATCAACGTCATTTCAATAAATTGTATTGCTCTTTCATGCTTAAATGTTTTCTATCCAAATTATACAAACAGACATTTTAATAACAGATTGGCATCTTTTGTACCAAATTGAATGCATTTCAATTCAGGATGCTTTCTATAAAATCAAATCAAATTGTGTTGAGATGTTTTGACTCTAAAGAATCTGATTAATAGTTTTTCTGTTTTTAGTAATGGTGCATTTTCCTAAATTTAATTGCTACTGACCTTGTGGTTTTACAGAAGAAGCTTCAATAAGCAAATGTTGTCAGATGACACATGGATATTTGCCTGACACAGAACCATACCATAAGCTTACTTAGCGTCATTGATAAAAACTTTTAAATTTTAAATTGATGAGGAGGATGCTATTGATGCAAAAACATAGATATGTATGTCTTGTCATTGGCTAATGCAGGTAAGACAACAAATACTATCATTTATTTAAAAGGAAAACATAGACACACAGGTTTTACAGTAATGAAAGCCACAGGGATATATACATGTAATATTTACAGTAGCTGTCCATATTACTTATGCTCCTGCTTTTTAAAACCATTCCCATAGTCTTCTAAAATAACAATCATTTTCTTTTTAAAACCATTCCCATAGTCTTCTAAAATAACAATCATTTTCTTTTTAAAACCATTCACATAGTCTTCTAAAATAACAATCATTTTCTGAAGGTCATTCTAAAGCTAATTTAAAAACAATCAAACTGTATTAATTCTTTTTTTATTCTGTTCTATTCATCTGTAGAATGTTCAGTTGGCTGTTTTTGGAGCATAAGAGATGTTGACCATGGAACATCAAAATGTTAAAACTGCCAGGCACAACTCTCATCAAATTAGAGGTCTCAATACTGTCATGTACATTTTCATTAATTTTTAAACATATATTGGAAAATGAAACACTTTCAAATGTATTAAATTTCATAATTCTATTGCCCAATTAGCATGAGCATATAGGGATGGTATATTTTCCACATCCTCAGTTAACCCACTCTTAATATCTTTATGGATTAGAACTCTCAATTTGTATACAACTTATGGAAGTACCCTGAAGTGTTGCCCCCTTCATGTATGCATAGTACTTATGTTATTTTGTTCCCATGTTAACATAAAAATTATTGCATTACAAACCTTTGAAAAAACAACTGTACAACTTGCTTATAATATCTAACAAAAAACAACTGTACAACTTGCTTGTGATGTTTAACAACTCTGGTTCAAATCTCTGAATAGTCTGAGAGTTATGTTGCCAAAATTAAATTGCAGACAGACAGACAACCATATTGATATCAATATCACCCAGTATTATATGGTTGGTTGGTTGGTTGTTTTATAATGACACTTTCATCACTTTATTTGCCATATCATCCCAAGGAAATGAGACCCAAGTGCATATCACGACAGCAGACCAAGGCTTGTTCTGGCTGGTTTTGGACACAAGACCCATGGATTACATGTCAAATACTCTACCATACTGGGGGACTGAGGAAGAAAAGCTTAAGTTGCTATAGAAGTCTATGGGATTATAAGAAGTTGGAACATGTGTATCACGAGTTACTGTATTTTTAAGACATGCTTTTATTTAAATATATATGCTTTTTTACAATACACAACAGAACAGATTACAAACACAAAGTTTAATTTAAAAGATTAAAACCAAATGTTTATTATATATAGAGTCACAATGGGCATACAGTAACATCCTCAAGACTTTTAGAAAATATACTTCACCAAATCAGAAACAGTACTCCTAAAATGCTTGAAAATTCACTCATCAGCTTGCATAAGGACAAGCAACTCTCTTCCAGAGAAAAGGTATAAAAAAATGGTCCCTTGTCCTTTGTCCAAAGGTACAAACAGCAATTTAAGAATGTCCAGCCTCAAGAACAGTTACAGCATCTAATTTTTTTTGTGTAGATATGAAATTGGTAACAGATAGATGGACATATGAAGATAATAACATAATATGCTCTGCCATGCGGAAGGTATGTACAAAATATATATGCAAATATATTCACAAATTCTTCTGTACCAGTCAAATTGTAGCCTTGCTACAAACTACCATACTAGGAGAGTTCTGAGTTATGCATCCAAAGGTATGTCATTTTCCAAAACCTTTATTATCATATATTATAGATCTGTCAACTAAAATGTAATATCCTTACCTGGCCAAACTAATTGTTACAGTAAGATTTTCAAACCAAAATCTGAACTTCTTTACATTGACATTATAATGTGAATTACAAATTTGTGGGGTTCCAATTTTTGCTGGTTTTTTTGCTAAAAAGTGAAAATATGAAGACCACTGACCATTATAAATGGTCATCCTTACAAGAAAATAATGGGACCATTTTTCCATACCAAGAAATAAAGTATCAATGAATTTAAGTACCAACAAAGATCTCTTGAAAATAAATAGATTCCAAATAAATAAAAGCTGTTGAATGATGATGGTTATTCAACCTGAAAAATGATACGTTCAGAAAACTAACAGGATGTATTACAGTCATTCTCAAAATTACAGACGGCAGACATATTTTCCATGGAATAAACTGCCTGACTTGCCATGAAATAAAATATAAGATCTACAAATCCTCCCAGTGAGTTTCCTGTAAACAGTACTGACAGTATTCTTTGGATAACAATATTCCGTGTTCCATTCATCACCAATCAAAGGAAATAACACAAACCTCATAGCAATTTTTTCTTGTGCATATTAATGGCTGAATTGTTCCTTGAAAACCATCTTTTTATAACAAATATTTAAGAGACAACCAGTTAGAGGTATCTCTGCTCTAATTGTGTGCATGAGTTTTACATTTATATCTTTTTGCCAAATAAAGGACAGCCATATGTACTCACTAATAAGTCAAAATCATCTGCATGCAACACAGATCCTGGGTTTGAAGACAGATTTGACTTATAAGCAAACATAGAAATATCTGTTGCATATATAAAATATTGTATAAAACACAGTTTATTGTATCTGCTGCTGAAATGTATTATTTCAGTTACAAATTATCTTTTGAGAAAATTCAGAGCTATCAGCATCATTATCAAAGTAAGCGATATTCCAACCAATTTTATTCTATATCTGACATTAGAAATTAAATATCAAGTACTGACACTAGCTAATAAGTCGATTCCAGCTGAAGACATTGACCCTTCTCTGCTGCCATCAGGGTCTACATTGCTTTTAGATTTTACTGATTACTCCTAAGAAACTGCACAGACCCAGATTTGCCAGCACATTATGTTACAGCAGATCTGGCTCTCTGCAGTTTGCAGTTGGATTTGACTTATAATAATGTATATGGTAAATTATCAGTTAATATCTGTCAGGAAGAGAGTTCATTTGTAATTGTATTAACATTTTTGTTTAGTAGCTTGCACTTAGACTGATGTTTTGATGTGAGCCTGTCTATGGGTTCAATAGAAGTGGAGGAAGAAGAGAAAATGATATTCATTATAACCAAGTACTGCCAGTAACAAGAGTTCTCTGCGTGTCATATTATAAGCCTGACCCATGCTGAATAGTCCTATATAAAAACTCAAGAGAGTACTGTCTAATGGCTCTCACTGACCTTTGGTCAAGGTACACTGTCCTGAACTATACTTACTATGCAGAAATACTTTTTCTGATTATGTGGACCATAAATGTGGCCTTCGACCTCTAAACCCAACTCTAAAGGTTTCTTTAGTGCCCTAAGTGAAAGGAATTTACTGAGGATGACTTTGACCTTTGACATTAAAGCCTCCCAAAACAATAGGTCTCATCTAAACCTTAGGTGCAAGCCTTCCACAATCTTTGGTCAAGATACATTGTCTATAAGTAAAGTTATTATACAAAAATTGTTTTTCTTTTTTCAGTCAAAGTGGCTTTAATCTTTGCCCTTTTGACCTATAAATATATAGGCTTCATTCTTACCCAAAGTATAAGCCATCCACAAACTTTGGTGATAGTACATAATAAATAACTGAAATTTGAGTGCAGAAACCAATGCTGATTTTGCAGGCGTAGTGAAAAGAACCTTGTACCTTTGACCTTAAAATTAGTGGGTTTCTATCTTATTTCAAGTGCAAGCCACCCAAAAAATATGTGATATAAAAAACAAAATTATTATGCTGAATTATCTTTTTGTTCTTTCAGTCACAATGACCTTCACCTGTTGACCCCGGAATTTAAAAGTTTCTTTTGTACCCCAAGTGAAAGGCATCCACAAAGTTTTAACCTGGTGTGTGATGTAAAACTAATGTCATTGTGTGGAAACGTTTTTCTTCCTACAACCACAGTGACACTGACCTTTGACCTTTTGACCCTAAAATCAATTGGCTTCTTCCTTTTAGTACATGTAAATGTTAAAAAATTTGAGTTATTGTGTTGAGAATAAATAGAAAATATACAGATGGAAGTAGAGACATGAATAGACTTCACAATATATTACAATGTACCTTATGTTAAGCACCCCAAAAATTGTCGATGATATGATATAGATTAAGTCCACATTCTAAGCCAGCTGAAGCTGGTATCAAATGCTTCGAAAGTGATGGCAAGAGGTTGGATTGTACTATTTATGCTCACATTTATCTCTTGAGGTAAACTTAAAATTCAAAAGTAACAACAGATTCATGTGTTCACAATCATTTACCAAATTCATTAAAGGTATGGCTTTTTAAAACTATACCTATTAATGGCAGATATTAAAATTCTATCTTCTTATTTTGTGTTACTGTTGAAAATTGTATAAGGTGATAGTGCAAGTAAAACATTGGACTGCACTGGATATATATATTGAACATTGGACATTGGATATATATATATATATATATATATATATATATATATATATATATATATATATATATATATCCCATGGTGGATATCCATTGTATTGATATACAGCTCATGATGGATATCCATTGAATAAATATGAATATGTAGCCCATGGATATCCATTGTATTTTTTACATACAGTCTATTGTAAATATCCATTGTACAAATATATAACCAATGGTGGATATCCATTGTACAAATATATAACCAATGGTGGTGGATATCCATTTTGATAAATATATTTAATTTACATTGTATGCTTGATTTTTATCTGAGAGTAGAGCGCCTACTTTGCCTACTTGACTACATTTATTTAAGATATTTGTTAAGATTTGAGTTCAAGTTCAAACTTTCTTATGTGCTTAGAATATTCTGTTAGTGAACATGTTGAGAAATTGCTGAAATTTTTCATTAGTTTTTTGAAAATGTATTGTTTTGCAGGTGAAGTGAGGTGTGTGTATATATATAGAGGTTTCATAAACACATTTGTCATTCTTGTTTATGATCATTTATATATATGGTTGATTACCACTGCATGGAGATACATACAGTTTATGGTGGATATCCATTGTATTGACATACAGTCTATAATTGGATACCAAGGAAGAGAGAGGATTAATTACATAAACTGAAGAATATGAATATGCAAATCTGGATTTTCCTATATAAAGACACAAATTTACTGAATAGCCACTCCCCTCCAGACCCTCAACGCAACCCACTTTGCAGGGATTGTTGAGTTTTTCTTGATTTAAGTACCAAAATCATAGCGTATGTTTGTGGCAATGAAAACAACAGAAAAACGGAAAAGAGAATAAAAATAAAACTGAAATTGATAAAAAGATTGAAATTCTCTTAGTCCTAAGTAATAATGAGGAAGAGCTGATACATGGAAATAACACTCAAAGGTCAAAGATAAACTTGTAATCAGATGAAGGTCAAACTTATACCAGGTGTCAATTGAAACACTTTAGACTGTGCCCAGCTTATCAGTGTACACTGAGCATTTTGTCAATTATGAATAATAATAATAATAATAATAATGAGGACTTTGTATAGCGCCTAATCTTTCGAAGCTCTAAGCGCTTTACACCATCAATAATAATATGACTAGACTACAGATACAAAACATGATTAGGTCGCTAAAAATTTGTCCCTGCAGTCGAAACTGGTGAGTCTTAAGAGCACTCTTAAAAGGGACCACTATGTCTTTGTGTCTGATTTCAATGGGCAATTCATTCCATGTTGCTGGGCCCTGGTGTGCAAATGAACGTTGTCCATATGACTTTGTTTTCAACTTGGGAATAATGAGTATACGATTATCAGAAGAAGAGCGTAAGTATCTAGATGGTGTATACACATGGGTGAGGCTGGATAGGTATGTTGGACTGGAGTCTGTCATTGAAACATAGCACAGAGAACAAATTTTGTGTTTGATTCTGTATCGAATTGATAGCCAGTGTAGGGTACAGAGCAGTGGTGAGGTGTGCTCTGATCAAAGTACTCTAAAGATGATCCGTGCAGCTGTGTTGTGAACTTTTTGAAGTTTCTGGAGTAAATATCGTGATGAACCAGACAGAACTGAGTTACAATAGTCCAGTCTTGAAAGTACTAATAAACACACAAGTGTTTTAGTGGCATCAACTGAAAGATATTTACAAATGGAACTGATGCATCTCAATTCAAGATATGCAGCCTTGCATATGTTCATGACATGTTGGTGCAATGTGAGAGTACTGTCTAGAGTAACGCCTAGGTTCCACACTGACTGTGAGAATTTAATGTTGGTGTTGCTGATATTTATTGTCTGAGGTAAAGGATGTGAATGAGAAAGTCTTTGTGTTGTGATCAGAATAGCCTCAGTTTTATCATCATTCATCAATCAATAGATTATAGGTGAAGGTCACAGGGTAAATAGCTTGAAGCCTTTGGTAAATATTACTAATGATTCCATTAACATTCAAAAACTAATTCTTGTATGCTTAGGTCTGCAAAAACCTTTTATGCTAAAGATAAAACATTATAATTGGATGGGCAGGAGGCAAATTTAAAGGTCATAAAAGTTTGGGGTTGTTTAATATTGTCTTGCTAACACCACAGTACATCATCACAAATGATATAATAAATTTACTTAATTAAATTGCACATGTTCATAATGAAAAGTGAATCTAATTTCTTGTTTGCTAAACACCCAAAGGGACTTAAATATCAGGTGCATATAATTTGATGTGAGCATTAATACTGTTAATATATATTACTCACAACAAGGATTAATGTAAGAAATAGTTTTGGGAAAGAAACAGTTGCTGCAAAGAACAGTTGCTGTCAAATTAGATAGAGCTTATATGCAATGCTATTCAAGCTCTTCAAGAAGAAAATTACTACACCATGCCAATGTATACTAAATTAAAGATGGTATTTCTCATCATCAAGAAAATGACCACACCATGCCAATGTATACTAAATTAAAGATGGTATTTCTCTTCATCCAGAAAATGACCACACCATGCCAATGTATACTAAATTAAAGATGGTATTTCTCTTCATCCAGAAAATGACCACACTGTGCCAGTGTATACTTAAAGATGGTATTCTCATCATCCAGAAAATGACCACACCATGCCAATGTATAGTAAATTAAAGATGGTATTTCTTATTACTTAGCTCTTACTTGCAGTGTTTAAATTTAACTTTTACTTCTTAGTTTTGTGCAAAACAAACAACCTGTATATGTTTTACACAGGTTTGATTTTGGCTGTTTGTATCATATATATACCAGACTGAAATCTTAAAGGTTTTATTTGTTCACAATGCCAATGGCTGTATTCCTTCTATTTATTACAATGTCAGTGGCTGTATTTCTTTTATTTGTCACAATGTCAGTGGCTGTATTCCATTTATTTGTCACAATGTCAGTGGCTGTATTCCTTTTATTTGTCACAATGTCAGTGGCTGTATTCCATTTATTTCTCACAATGTCAGTGGCTGTATTCCTTTTATTTGTCACAATGTCAGTGGCTGTATTCCATTTATTTGTCACAATGTCAGTGGCTGTATTCCTTTTATTTGTCACAATGTCAGTGGCTGTATTCCATTTATTTGTCATGATGTTAGTGGCTGTATTCCTTTTATTTGTCACAATGTCAGTGGCTGTATTCCATTTATTGTTCACAATGTCAGTGGCTGTATTCCTTTTATTTATCACAATGTCAGTGGCTGTATTCCATTTATTTGTCACAATGTCAGTGGCTGTATTCCTTTTATTTGTCACAATGTCAGTGGCTGTATTCCATTTATTTGTCACAATGTCAGTGGCTGTATTCCTTTTATTTGTCACAATGTCAGTGGCTGTATTCCATTTATTTGTCACAATGTCAGTGGCTGTATTCCTTTTATTGTTCAGAAGGTCAATGACTGTATTCCTTTAATGTTGATGTTTAATCAAAGATAGATTTTAACTTTAAGCATGCTGAGTCTATGCAATAAATTTTGAAATTTAACAAACATTTAGATTTCATTAAATAATGTAAAAAATAAAACCAGTGCACTTCATTTCTTTTTGCTCAATGTCCATGGCTGTATTTTTCAGAATGACTGATTTGCATGACCATTATTACTTTCTGTAGAAAATTACCCATGTCTGAGTCCCTGATGCCTGAATACATAAGAAATGGAAAAAACATAATTGTATATTTTATATACTGGAATTTATACTTCTCAGTCACTTTAACTCCTGTGATTTTGCATTTGTAAAATCGATTAAAGTGCAACATACATACACAAAATAAACTTTGAAGACACAATTCTAATCACCTATTTATCTATTTACACAACTCTAATCACCAATTTACCTATTCACACAACACTAACCACCTATTTAAAGAAATGCATTAAAAACTGATAGATATAAGGCATATGAAACAAAAATGAGTAACTGTGTAGAAAAAGGTGTCCCTCTTGTTTACATTGTTACCATTAAATGTAAGTTGTCCAGAACTTCAATGTTATTGCATAAAACTCACTCTCAAATATAAGCTTCATACATTTTCAAAGCAATCACAAAAAAAATGAATAATGTCTATAGAGGCATGGATTTCCCCTGGTCATCTTCCAAATACCCACAACGTTGACAGGTGAAAAATTTCCTGTTGTCACAAAAAATGTGATTAAATATTAGTATCTAACAATTAATCACAAAGTATTGGACATTTGATACTGACAATATCTTTTTCAACACAGAATGTCCAATGAAAATTCCATGTTATGTCACATAGTTTGACTCTGATTTGGGTAAGATTATCGGTGTTCACATCTAAAGTGTGTCAGTTACTGAGCATTCCAGTTGTTGGATATTCATCTGAAGGGAGGATTATTGCATGCAGAAATTAAATATTTATGTATTTGTGACCACACATATGCATTTTTTATTTAGAACAGTAGAATACAATAGACATAGACAAAGTTTCTTTAGCATTGGAACTGCATCACATAATAAGAAACATGAACTCTTCTTAGCTATTTTACTGTGTAAAAATGCTGCGGTTGGATAAATTTCAGTCATTTGGGAGACTGGTTTATGTCAACAAAGTTTATTTACTACTACAAGTTAACATTTAAACCACATTTGAATATAGGGTAGATTACATATTACAGGTATACATCCAGCCCCTTTGCCATACCTACTATCAGTTAACCAATACCCTTAGTTTTATTTGTTCTTTTTGTTTTAGGGTTATAGGGTTTTATAACATTTTTCAGTACATGATATGTGATAACTGGTTTTATACATGGCATAATGAACCTGTGGGATAAATTGGATATATTCAGACAGATGTTACATTCCCCCCTCCCCCCCAAAAAAAATCCATTTGGCAAATCAATTTAAAAAATGACTGCCATGATGTTGATAGTAATAGTAACAACAAATAGTTTCATATTCAGAGTTAGAACAATTCACAAGGTTGCAACTAGTCAATAATGAGAATACTGTGGAAGAATTTCATGTAATTATTGGATCAACCAGTATCACACAAAGTGATATGTTAACATGATGTCATATCAAAAATATTAAACTGCACATACTTTAAGTAAAGAGTACCAACTATGTGATAACTGGTTGTATTACATGTACATGTATTTATGGTGACAAATAAAGCAGTGAAAGCTGCATGCCTTTTTGACTTTTTCAGGTCTGAATTTCATCAGCAAGCAACATGGACATAAAAACAGGGCACCTTTGAGGCATCTGCATGTTTAAAACTTCGGTGGAAGGAATACAATACTGAGAATGAGAAAACTCCCAGGTACTTACAACTTTATCCTGGTCAAATATCTCAACTATTATCGCAGGTGGATTTTCTGAAATCTCTTGCATCAAGCCATAAATGGTGACTTCATGCATGATCAACATTTCATCCCATGTAGGACTCAGGGTTTCCTCAATGACCTGGGTTGTTACACTCTGGTCACCAAAGGCGATCCTGGCAAAAGGATCGGAGAGACCAGATGCATCAGAACCAATCAGACTTCTTGCCTGATACATGTGGGCTCGTAACTGGAATACTTGTTTCTCTGCAAATGAGATGTGAAAAAGAGCATCATGAATGGTACATTATACAGCTGTTCCACTTTTAAAATCCTCTATGATGAAAACTTACATTTTTGTGCAAACATTGCTTTTGACCTTTCAGTCAGGGTGACCTTTACCACTAACCATTTAAACCGCAAATGGATTTCTTTCTTTCTTACCATTAAGTGTAAAGTCTGGTTGAGGTCTATATTCTTGTGTGGAACCATTTTTTCTCTTTCAGTCAGTGACACTGATCTTTGACCTTTTCATCCTCATATTTATAGGGTACTTCCTTACTCTACATGCAAGTCATCCCCAGAGTTGGTAATTGCAGACCTTTAAGTTACAGAGAAGAAAAAAAAATCTCAAAATGATCTAAAAATCAGACAAGGTCTTTCTTTATAATCATCCACAAAGCTGGGCAGTTGTTATGAAGAAATCATTTGTTTTCTTTCAGTCACAGTGACCTTGACATTAGCCTTTACCCCCACCCCCACCCCAGCAATCAATAAATTTATTTTCCTTATTACTCCATGTGCAAACCATGTATGAAGTTTGGTAACTGTAGATGGCAGACAACCTGAGTTATTGTGCAGAAATGATATTGGTAATAGACTTATGGTGGGTGTATACTTTCTGGGATGGCCATAACTACACATCTTCACCAGAAGTTTCAAAACATTCCTTTCACAAAAAGTATTCAAGTCTTTTGTAATTTTATGAAAATGTCTGCAAGACAGTAAAACAGGTTTCTACAAATCTGTCTGGACTCTATAAATGAATTTGTTGCATCCATTATTATTATTCGGTTGTTCAAATTACCATTTCCTCACCCTGTACATCTTAGCAGGCATCCTTTTAAATATATCAACAGTTACGCATAATTCAATCGTATTTTAAAACCCAATCAGTCAGATGATAAAGATATAATGAGACCTGACAGATTTTTTTGTGCACTCAAAAAAAACATGCTTTACTTCAATTTAAGAATTGTTCATTGAATGTCAAATTTAGATTACTCCAATCTCATTGCTGGTTAGAATAATAGCCATTATTTTCTATTAAGCCTTCCAAGATGGAACAGTGCCTCCAACATGTTTGTAAATGATAACATATTCAGTTTTGATGAAGTAATGAGAAAGTATGTGTTCTTAATGATGACAAGAATATCTAATAGTAAGAACTGTATATTGAAATGGATTATGTTGTCTGAAATAAAGAATTCTTATACATATCTTATATTATACACCTCTCCTTTGTTTCAGCATTCCTGAATAAGACACATACCCTCTTATAATGCAGGGGAAAGGTGTGAATAATTTTTTTTTTTATAAATAATATTAAGCATAACATAAAATAAAACTAAAAATATAATAGACTCCTATTAAAACTGGTAACTGAAACTTTAATACATCACTTGTTTTATCATCAAAAATGGTGGTTGATGCCTACAAATATGAATCAATATCATGAAAAGACTTGCAATATGAACTCGTATATTTGATACGTGATCTTTCAGAGATTGATTACCTCGAAAATAAAGGTAATTTATACAGAATAGTAAACTATTTCAATAAAAAAAGCTATTCATTGACAATTATCCAGGTATTCCCAAAAATGGCAATGTCTCACAGTAACTTTCACCCTTGCTTATTTTGCAGCCATGTTTAGGAGTCATACTGTGTGTAAATTATCAAGGAAGAGTTGTCTCTGATTTGTGTGTGAATTATCAAGGAAGAGTTGTCTCTGATTTGTGTGTGAATTATCAAGGAAGAGTTGTCTCTGATTTGTGTGTGAATTATCAAGGAAGAGTTGTCTCTGATTTGTGTGTGAATTATCAAGGAAGAGTTGTCTCTGATTTGTGTGTGAATTATCAAGGAAGAGTTGTCTCTGATTTGTGTGTGAATTATCAAGGAAGAGTTGTCTCTGATTTGTGTGTGAATTATCAAGGAAGAGTTGTCCTATGATTTGTGTGTGAATTATCAAGGAAGAGTTGTCTCTGATTTGTGTGTGAATTATCAAGGAAGAGTTGTCCTATGATTTGTGTGTGAATTATCAAGGAAGAGTTGTCTCTGATTTGTGTGTGAATTATCAAGGAAGAGTTGTCTCTGATTTGTGTGTGAATTATCAAGGAAGAGTTGTCTCTGATTTGTGTGTGAATTATCAAGGAAGAGTTGTCCTATGATTTGTGTGTGAATTATCAAGGAAGAGTTGTCTCTGATTTGTGTGTGAATTATCAAGGAAGAGTTGTCTCTGATTTGTGTGTGAATTATCAAGGAAGAGTTGTCCTATGATTTGTGTGTGAATTATCAAGGAAGAGTTGTCTCTGATTTGTGTGTGAATTATCAAGGAAGAGTTGTCTCTGATTTGTGTGTGAATTATCAAGGAAGAGTTGTCTCTGATTTGTGTGTGAATTATCAAGGAAGAGTTGTCTCTGATTTTTGTGTGATGTATCAAGGAAGAGTTGTCCTCTGATTTGTGTAAATTATCAAGCAAGAGTTGTCCTGATTTTTGTGTGATGTATCAAGGAAGAGTTGTCCTCTGATTTGTGTAAATTATCAAGCAAGAGTTGTCCTCTGATTTTTGTGTGATGTGTCAAGGAAGAGTTGTCTTCTGATTTGTGTGTAAATTATCAAGCAAGAGTTGTCCTCTGATTTGTGTGTAAATTATCAAGCAAGAGTTGTCCTCTGATTTAATGTTATATTTCATCATTATGCAGTTAGCTTCCTAATAACTGTACATGTACTATAACTATGCTTGCACTAGCAGTGTTTAACTGTAGTTTATGTTATACAGCAAGAAGAATGTACATCAGTGTTTAACTGTAGTTTATGTTATATGTTATACAGCAAGAAGAATGTCCATCAGTGATGGAATATTACATGTTCTGAGAAATGGACTGCAAAGTTGCTATTAAACAGTCAAACATGAGACAGGATTGGTCAATAGGTCATTAGAATTCTGAAATGAAATAATGCTAGACAAGTAAATAGTTCTAGCAAATGTCAATTGTCTATAAATATTCTTTCATGTACAAAAAGTTGAAAATTGCCAGACACAGTTTTCACAACATCACTGTCCACCATATGTTTGACCGCAACTTAGACTTTTCATGAAATCTTTTAACTAGTTAATTTTCTACTTAAATTCTTGAATTCTGATTTGACTTTGAATTATTGTAATGAAGTGATATCAAGGATTTTGTTTAACATAAGTTAGATTAAAATTTGAAGGAGCAAAGTGATTAACTTTGCAGCAGATTACAGATTTAATCTTTTTTATTGTAATGAGCAGTGATTAATTAATGTCCATGACAAAGATATTATCATATATACTGGTACTTCTAAAACCAAGAGTCCCTTGAAAGGACTCATGCTTTACACACACTTTATTTCCCCAGCAGCAATTCAGGATAGCACCCTATCATTTTAACTTTTAAGGGTTGAAGCTATCTCTGATATTTTTTAGTAATAACATTATTTTCAAATTAGCCACTGTGGCAGTCATTTGGTATGTTAATATCTGCCCCATTTTCAGTCAGGAACAGCAAGTCTTTAGGTGAACACCTAATGCCAATACAAGAAAAGTAGCAATAACAAGAATTTCATGAGAGCACAGTGGTGTTGGCTACATGGGGTCAGACCAGCACTATTTTATCTGGGACAAACCAGATATGATAAGAAGTCATCTGCTGAATGTCAATATGACTTTGTGTTCAGTCGGAGTAGCAATAACAAGATTTTCAAGAAAGCTACCATGGTGGCCATATTAGATGTCACATTGGCAGTTTTCATTTGGATTTGGGACCAAGCAGACATCATAAAAAATCTTTTCATGATAACCTCCAATCTGGAAAAGCAATAGCAAGACTTTCAAGATAGTTGTTGTGGAGGTGAAGATGGATGTTTGAGCTGAGCTGCATGCTTGTCATTTAGGATCATCCAAATCTTGTAATAAATCTTATGGTGAAAAGCACATGTTGATATGACCATCAGGTCAGGAAATATGCCAATAACAAGACTGCCAAACTGAATACTGTGACAGCATTTTATGATGTCCAAGCATTATCATTTTCACATGGGATTAGTTAAACATCATAAAAAGTCTTAAAGTGAAAACCAGATATTGACCAATCATTCTGGTGGATTAGTATTAATAAGATTTTCAAGATGTCTGCCTTGGTGGCCATATTGGACATGAAATTGGTATAATTTTCATTTAGGACCAACTTGACATCATAAGAGGTCATTGAAAATCCTTTCATGAGTAGAATAAATAACAAGACATTCAAAATGGCCATTGTGACAGCCATATTGGATGTCTAAGTGATACCATTTTTACTTAGGATCAACAACACATCATGACAATCCCATGACCATCGATTCAAATGGAGCAACAATAAAAAGACTGTAAAACTGGATACAGTGGTAGCCATATTGGTTGTCCAACTTTCACAGCTTCCATTTAGGATCATCTGATAACTGTGTAAAGTTTCATGGAAATTCTCAAAGTATTTAAGGAGTTACAATACCTGTGCCTAAGGAAGAACAGACAATGACACAGATAACATGCCATTCTGAAAGCTATTGTGGTTTATGACTAGCAGAGCAAAAACTGAATGATTTGCTTTGAAGACCACTTGAATAATGGGCTTACCTGTGTAATGTATGAAAGGTGGTGGTGCACAACTCAGTCTGCTGGCATTCTTGATGACCTTGGTTTCCTCATATCCCTTTGGAAGCCCTGACAAGAAGTCTTTCTTGTGTTTACTAAGGCCCAGCCAGAGAAGCACCTGCACCTTTGCCTGAATTGTCCACCCTGCTTGACTTACTGCTTTCTTCCCTGGCAACTGTAAATACAATGAAAATGAACTGTAAACTGCAGAAGCATATATAAAATTCTTTAGATATATTCATATTTAAGTTTAAATCAAGTTATTTACACATCACTATTACTCAATTATTTCATCTTGTTCATTTATTCAGCTGCTCTGCTTTTCTAATTACCTGCAGAAAAACACATGAGTTCTCATTACAGAGCCCTCAGTATACTGCATGAGTTCTCATTACAGAGCCCTCAGTATACTGCATGAATTCTCATTACAGAGCCCTCAGTATACTGCATGAATTCTCATTACAGAGCCCTTAGTATACTGCATGAGTTCTCATTACAGATACCTCAGTATACTGCATGAGTTCTCATTACAGAGCCCTCAGTATACTGCATGAGGTCTCATTACAGAGCCCTCAGTATACTGCATGAGTTGTCTTTACAGAGTCCTCAGTATACTGCATGAGTTCTTACTCAAGATACTACATGAGTTCTCATTACAGAGCCCTCAGTATACTGCATGAGGTCTCATTACAGAGCCCTCAGTATATTGCATGAGTTCTTATTACAGATCCCTCAGTATACTGCATGAGTTCTTATTACAGAGCCCTCAGCATAACTGCATGAGTTCTCATTACAGATACCTCAAGATACTACATGAGTTCTCATTACAGAGCCCTCAGCATAACTGCATGAGTTGTCTTTACAGAGTCCTCAGTATACTGCATAAGTTGTCTTTACATTGTCCTCAGTATACTGCATGAATTGTCTTTACAGACCTCCTCACTATACTGAAAATTTAAGTAAATTCATCATGCAAGAGACCCAAAAGCTGTAAAGACTGGTATACAAAAAAAATGACAGTTAATTGTACATTTTTTTAATCCTTTTAATGTTCAGTAATGCCTTGAGATACCATGTACTGTGCAGTCACACCATGTATTACCTATTCCAGGCACACATGATTAATATACCCAGCACAACCCCATTAAAGATTTTGCATCTGTAACAAATATATGACAGGCAAATTGCAACTGGAAAGTAGACAGTTGATCATTAATTCCACAATTAAAACAAGTTGCAGTTCAAGGTACACACATCTGATCAAAAATATGTCATATTAACTATTTATCAACCAATGTTCCCATTATCATGTAGTAGTGAAGAACTTAAGTCATTGACAATTTTTACAATACAGCTGGAGTCCTTTGATAAAGTTAAACGTAAATGTTATTGTCTTGAGCCAGTGCTATTCATTACTATCAAGATTGCACCAGAACAGTGGTAGGTGGGAACAGACTTTGAATACACCCAAATTTTCACATGACTGGTATAAGAGTCAGGCATTCCAAATATCTATGCTATGTCTCTAGAGTAATGTCCAAATTTTAATCTAACAATTATTAATCTAACAATTATCTCCTCATGTCCTCTCTATCTATTAATTGTATCAGAATTTTAATCCATCATGTCCTCTCTGCCTTTTTTAATTGTGCCAGAATCTTAATCCATCATGTCCTCTCTGTCTCTATTAATTGTGTCAGAATTTTAATCCATCATGTCCTCTCTGTCTCTATTAATTGTATCAGAATTTTAATCCATCATGTCCTCTCTGCCTTTTTTTAATTGTGCCAGAATCTTAATCCATCATGTCCTCTCTGTCTCTATTAATTGTCAGAATCTTAATCCATCATGTCCTTTCTGTCTCTATTAATTGTATCAGAATTTTAATCCATCATGTCCTCTCTGCCTTTTTTTAATTGTGCCAGAATCTTAATCCATCATGTCCTCTCTGTCTCTATTAACTGTCAGAATCTTAATGCATCATGTCCTCTCTGTCTCTATTAATTGTGTCAGAATTTTAATCCATTATGTCCTCTCTGTCTTTCTTAACTGTGTCAGAATTTTAATCCATCATGTCCTCTCTATCTTTATAAATTGTGTCAGAATCTTAATCCAACACATGCGCTGTCTACATGAATCTTAATCCATCATGTCCTCTCTGTCTCTATTAATTGTGTCAGAATCTTAATCCATCATGTCCTTTTGATCTTTATGAATTGTGTCAGAATCTTAATCCATCACATGCTCTGTCTACATGAATCTTAATCCATCATGTCCACTCTGTCTCAGGAGTTGTTTCAGAAGCATCACCTAACTCTCCTCCATGTCTCCTAAATTTGAACATCCCCTTACAGAAACAATTTAATCTGACTTATTCATGGTGCATGTTTGTCATATATGGGACTTGAAGATTACTGACAAAAAATATTTATATATGTAATGAAGTAAAGTGAAATGTTAGTCCATGCTAGTGTAAATACAGAATAAGTGAACACACTGATATTTGCTTTACCTACATTTAATTTATATGAGTGATACAAGTCATTTTTAGGTTGTATAAGTGAGATATGAGTCATTTATAGGTTGTATAAGTGAGATATGAGTCATTTTTAGGTTGTATAAGTGAGATATGAGTCATTTATAGGTTGTATAAGTGAGATATGAGTCATTTATAGGTTGTATAAGTGCTTGGATCATTTTTAGGGCACCTCGATCAGAGAACACCTCACCACTGCTCTGTCTCCTACACTGGCTATCCATTCAATACAGAATCAAACACAAACTTTGTTCTCTGTGATACGTTTCACTGACAGACTCCAGTCCAACTTACCTATCTGACCTCACCCATGTGTATACACCAGCAAGATACTTATGCTCCTCTTCTGACAATCATATACCCATTGTTCCCACTATGAAAACAAAGTCATATGGACAATGTTCTTTTGCACACCAGGGCCCAGCAATGTAGAAGGAATTGCCCATTGAAATTAGACACAAAGATACAGTGATCCCTTTTAAGAGTGCTCTTAAAACTCACCTTTTTTGACTGCAAGAACAAACTTAAAGACCTAATAATGTTTTGCACCTTAAATATTTTCAGCATTTTTTATGTTTTCCAATTGCATGGTTTTGTTTTTTGTTTTTCTGTCATATCATTATAGATGTTGTAAAGTGCTTAGAGCTTCTAAAGATTAGGTACTATACAAAGTCCTCCTCATTACTATTATTATTAAATTACTATTACATGATTTGTAAACAAGGACTTTTGACCACACATTGCGTACATGATTTGTAAACAAGGACTTTTGACCACACATTGCATACATGATTTGTAAACAAGGACTTTTTGAACATCCAACAATAAATTATTTTCTATAATTTCATTTAAAACATTACTCGGCACCAAACATTAAATGTTTATATTTCAATAAAATGACAGAAAATAGTTTAATGCTGGCCATCGGAAAATTAATTGACATCAAAAAGATGTTTTATAGTAAAACTTCTGGAGCCTGAAAGATGCCATTGCAATTAAACTAGGCCATGCTTCTGCTTCCAGAATTTAAATCATGGCAGTCTGCATCAATGGGATTATGCTATACTGGCTTGTTTCCTATGGTGGTTTGGTTTTGTTCTCTATGTGCTTTCCAGCACCTTGTCATATATACAGGTAAGTGCAATGCCTAATTCACAAATGAAATACCTAATTAGCATATCAAATCCTAATCCTTCACTTATGTGTAACTCATAAGTGACCAATCAAAAAAGAGAATAGCCACTTAAAAGCCCTTTTATAAGTAATGAATATTGGTGACCTATAAGCCATGCACAAGTTATTTACCTAAGGGTCTTTGTTAATCTGAAGAATCCCTTCAGCCATAACTACAGCTTTTGATTTGCAATAATTAAAAGTATGAATCTACTTACTCTTAAGAGCAGAGTTTGGACTTTGCCACAGTCTTTGCCCCGTTCCTCATCTACTACAGAGTATATAATGTTTCTGGCTGGAATTCTTTCGTATGCAATCCTCTTGTTGCCGCTTATCATCCACAGAAAGATGTCTGGCAGGGCATGTTGGGGCTGAGAAACACAAGAACATGCAATTATCTCTGGAACATCATTATATAAAAAATATATCACTGTGACCTATTTTCAAATTAATATATTTCACGTCATTCAGACTGGTTTTATCTGCATTGACATGTACAATTTTGTGATGCCAGATGTACTTTAGCACTGAAATTTTATCTGCTATTTGAGTATGGTTTTGGTTTGTTTAAATATTTCTTTCTGCCAGTATTTGGTACATAATTGTGTCATATTTGATCATGTAATAATTATACTTGTTTCCTGTGTTCAAATGTACACTCTACATTTCTGAGTGATTTTGAAATGACCTCTACCCTCATTCTCTGGTAAATGTTCACACACAATACATTGTTTAAGGCCCTTGCATTATAACATACCGAATAACAGTACCTAATACCCTTGTATTATAACATACCTAAAAATAAGTGCCTATTGCCCTTGTATTAGAACACACCTAGTAACAGTACCTAATTCCCTTGTATTATAACATACCTAATAACAGTGAAAGGCCCTTGTATCAGAACATACCAAATAGCAGTACCAAATACCTTTGTATTAGAACACACCTAATAACAGTACTTATTAATACACCAAATGCCCTTGTATGATAACCAGATTTTCTAGCTCAGGGTAGTGGGAGTAAAATAATTTGCAATAATTTTAGTCTACAAATTACAGAGTAATGCAAGCAATAGACTATATAATAAATTTAGTCTACAAATTACATAAGTTTAGGTTAAGACCATTCAACAGCTTTTAGGACCAAAGATTAGGCTTGTTGCAGAGTGACACAGAGCACAATATTACATCATTTGGACAAAACATTAGTACATCACAGGTTAACACCACAGCAGAAACTTGGTCAACTCAAGACATATAGGGTAAGTACTGTCCAAGGTATGACTCAAACCTATGATCTACTATTGATCCTGAATCAGAATTACTTACAGCTCAAACCTTTCAAATGTATTACTGTCTCAATGCCATTTGGACTGCCAGGTTATCTAAACTTAGTTTTATTTTCATTGAAAATTAAGTTACAAATTTGTTGACTAGTGTTACGGCTCTATGGTCACAAACATATTAAAACCTAACAAGCAATATAATTATCACAGCTGCATATGAAAATGTAAAGAGGAACCTACAGTATAATGAAGTGAATCCAAATTAATCCTGATAAAAGTAAATAAAACTCCAAAGGAATAAACAGTTGGGTATAAATTTCAAAACCAGAAATGTACTGGTTCACTAAGAATTATGACATGTATAGGCCATATAGCCCATCTCTACAAAAAAGAATGCAGCTCTTTAACTTATGCACCAAAGCCAATTAAGTAAAAGAAAGAAAAGTATAAGGAAGTTAGAGACTGGTTTTCCTCCATGTGGCAATTTACCATCAAATTTACTATTCTGTGGCAGTGGTATTACCCAATCAAGAGGAGGTAGCAATCCAGAATCTGCAATTGCAATCACTAGATCAAACTGCTTCTCATATCATATATGGACAAATGCTTGCAATTTCATCATATGTTCACAAATTGTAAAATTAAACCTCATATATAATGTTAAAGGTGCAAATAAACAAAACCAAAACATTCTAATAATATTGCAAATCTCATTTCATTAATGAAATAGGATACATGTAGTTTTCTGAATGACACACCAATGCAGCCAACATTGGCTGTCCTGGGTGAGCAATGAACCTGTGACACTTGAATTACAAGTCAAACACTCAACCACCTGATCTATCCTGATTCTCTAATATTTAAGGGCTTGAAATCCATCATTATATATGGCACTACCTCTTCAGATAGTTCCCTAATTTTAAAGATGTACTGCTGGGTACTCCTCATCTTCTCTTTGATATTGTTTTTGGTGGTGGTCGCTTTCATGGTCCTAGCCAGGGTAGACAGGTGATCCTGTAAAAAAGAAACTTGTAATCTATAATATTTTCCATGTATAAAAATTGCCCCCAAAATTCATAAAAAATGAAAAGAGAACAAAAACTGTCAACATCTACCGGTATATTAAAATCACATGATTTTAAGACTTATTACATCAATTAAATCATGAAATTTTATTTTGCGGAAATACAAAAAAAAAATGAAATTAAATTAAATAAAGTGGATATGACATGTTAAAACAAGAGGCCTGAGATTGCTCACTGATATCTACCCAAAAGTAAAATGCAAGGGGAGATAATTATCATGTTTGCTGACATTTAATGGTTTATCTCTTTTAAGTAACAAATGCATGGGATTTTCCTTAGTGGGGGGGGGGGGACAAATTGTCCTTTATAAGCAAAGCCTCCAATGTTTAAAAACTTCAATCCTCCATTAAAAAATACAGATTGAAAATCTGACTTTGATCATATGCATTATATGTATCTATTTCACTAATGCTGTTCAGTTATTACCAATCGAAACAATCATATAGAACTGGGAGGGAAAGCATTCTAAGGATATAGTAATATGGTAAATCTGAAACTAGCATGTTCATTGACGTGAACTTTTACTGAACAATTAAAAACTTATCAAATCTAAAAGATCAAGAATTTCTGGCATGAGTGAGAAGAGGAAACCAGAATTTATGGTGATAATGTTGTTAAGAGCACAATGTACAATGAATTAAGTATGGAGTAATTTTGTGTGGGAAGATGGTCTATTCTTTGTACAATGAATTAAGTATGGAGTAATTTTGTGGGAAGATGGTCCATTCATTGTAAAATGAATTAAGTAAGGAGTAATTTTGTGATGGAAATTAGTCCATTCTTTGTACAATGAATTAAGTATGGAGTAATTTTGTGTGGGAAGATGGTCCATTCATTGTACAATGAATTAAGTATGGACTAATATTGTGGGAAAATGGTCCAATCTTTGTACAAAGAATTACCGTATTTTCGCGCATATATCCCGCGGGTTATACCAGATTTTACAAACCCCGCAGGGGGGGGTGCGGGTTATATAAGGGTGCGGGCTATATCACAATTTTTTTACACATAATGATATTTTAACATATTGTTTGAAAAACGTAACTACATAACATATATTGTTCTAGTTTTGTTTTGTTAGGGTTGGATATTATGGCTACTACGGTGACTTTTCAACAACTTACGGTATCGGGACCAAATCAACATTTCGGGATAAAAACTTAAATTTCGTATCCGTCACGTTTTCATAGTCAATATTTTCTGTTTTCAATTGAAATAACTACGGTACCTAATTTTACCGCTGTGCCACGATCCACTGCTTCAGGTCAGCTTCAAGGTGAGGCCACTTTGCTTTAGGTCCGCGACGAGCACGTTTTCGTGGATTCATCTTCTCCAACGTTCCTTTTCTTTTCTCCAACCTCGGATTACACTCTCATCAATATCAAATTTTGTGCCTGTGGCTCTATTGCCATGCACTTCAGCATACGCAATGGCAGTTAGCTTGAAGTCGGCTGTGTAAGACTTTCGTTTCGGCATTTTTTAAATTAAACAGAAAGAAATTATTTAAACTCGAATCTACACTTCACAAGAATACAAGATTATTTAAAAATGTCCGTGTTTATGTAGCCTGTAGTTGAGGCACAGCTCCTACGCACACAAGCACTGTGTACCGTGTTTTTCCTGACTTTTATTGAGCAAAGGTCGTCGGCTTACTTTGATGATGGCGCCGCTAAAGGCTCCAGTTAAAGGGTGAAACAAATACCTGTTTGTTATTGCTGCGGCAACTTCAGATAATTGTAGAACATTGAAACAGATTTGTTTTATTTGTTTAGTATATATCAGTGCTTCAAAGGTAATCAGTTCTCTTTGAAGTGTCAGCAAACGTATTTTTTCTTCTTCCATCTAGTATTTGTTTTTAAATTAGTGTCATCTGCTTGACTGTACTCATTTTACGTTTCCGCCTTCTGCGGATTCGGATTTTGACTAGTCAGTTGCATAAAGTAATAAGGCCAGATATCATCATTAGCGGATTATGATATAACAGTGCACTGTTAGTGTGGTTTGCCAGTATGAGACAAGGACTTGTTATTTTAACAATATATTCCAGTACATTGTTTCCTGTCATGGTGCCTTTGATTTTCTCTACTCCAAACGCAAGACTGTATATACGGTTTTTATCAGCCAAAATTGGTGTCGCCACAAATATCACCAGATGGTATATTTTGTCACCAAAACGGAAAACAGAATCGCAGTTTGCTACATCAGCGAAGCCCTGTGATCCTGTAATTGATTTCATTTCCGATTGTAGCTGTATAAATATATCTATGGTTGCGGGTTATACAAAGGTGCGGGTTATGCCAACGAATTTTTACACAAAACCCCAAAACCCGCGGGATATATGAGGGTGCGGATTATCTGCGTGTGCGGGATATATGCGCGAAAATACGGTAAGTATGGACTAATTTTGTGGAAAGATGCTCAATTCATGAGACAATGAATTATGCATGGACTAATTTTGTGGGAAGATGGTCCATTCATGGGAAAATGAAATAAGCATGGACTAATGTTGTAAGAAAATGGTCCATTAATGGTGCACCTTTCTCTTCATTATAGTAATATCTTGAGCACATCTGTCTGCCTTATTTATGAAATACCTCCAATTTGCTAAGTAAATGTTCTTTGTGGGGATTTTCCTGTAGGGTTGGTATAACTATAGTGGGAATAATCATACAAAGTTCAGCTCTGTATTGCCAGACTTTAAACTGATTTAGTTTCTCCATTCTGTGATGAATCCATACATATTGGTCCCTATTTTCTATAATGACCAACAAGATAACAGAAATAATTTTTCTCAAGGAGTAGCAATAATATTTTTAAGATGGTCACTGGGGCATTCACATTTAATACCAAATCTGCACTATTTTCATATTAGGACTGACCAGATAATATAAGTACATGTAGTCTGTCAGTGAAAACTCCATGCTGATGTGACCAGCCATTTTGGTGGATTGGCAAAGATTTTCATTTGTACCACCTAACCCTGGGATGAAAGTGTGTGGAAGTTTGATGGCAATGCTTGAAAGTATTAAAGGAGGAGTACAGAAAAAAAACTTGTGCTAATGGGTGGATGGACATTGGATAATGGACAGCTGGACATCATAATAAACCTTTTTGTGAAAGACTTATGTTGATAGTACCATCCATTTAGAAGAACCATCAATCACATGATTTTCTACGAAAGAGCAACAAATTGAATCTGAAATCAACATGGAAATAAAGATAAAGTTTAATGTAACAATATTAATGACTGGTCAAAAAAAATAACAAGCTCAAATTTGAGCTCAAGAATTCTGTGAGATTTCAATGTACTTAAGTAAAGTACTGACCAACTCCCTGAGTAGTAACTTGTGTCGCTCTTTGTCTAGTCGTGTCTTTCCCGTTGCTGTTCCTCCACCAGTTCCCTTGACTAAAGACACACACTTTGAACATGCAGCTCCAAGCTCTTCAAATACACCTCTCAATCTCCTCTCTGGAAATGGTTGTTCCTGGTTAATCATCTCATTTACTTCAAGAAGCCCATCCTCCTGAAGAATTACAAACCATAATTATGTAAATTGGTTTTGTGAAGGAGTTGTTGGTAATGGTGATGGTAGTGATGATGCTACTGATATTGTTGTTGGCAGTCCCGATGATAATGATATCAAAGATTACATCGATGATATTAACAGACATATGCATCAGTGAGGGAGTAACGTATTCATAGATAACATTCAATACAAAATCTTTCCTACTTATCAACTTATCAAATTTATAATTTTTAACACAAATAAGTCCTTAAATTTTAGAATCTATTACAGAAATTTATATCATATGTTAGTATTAGAACTTCAGTCATTACAATAATAAACAGGTAATAACTTAACTATATTTTCTTTGTAAAGTACATATATTCCCACTGCAGTAATAAACAGTACAAGCCCAAAACATTAACAAAACAAGAAAAACATCTATGCATAGTAGGTGTCTGAAATTTCATTTGCCTAGGTGAGTTTAGAGCAACTGTGTTAACAAGGTAAGTCAAAGCACAAAATAAAATAAAACCTAAAACAATGTACAGGTATTGCACACAGATCTTGTGGGGTAGCCAGATTTTATTTTTCCAAGATCAACTGTTTTCAGCAAAACTATAGAAAGAAAATGCAAAAAACTTGTTAAAACAATTAATAACTAGTAAAATGTCAGAAATTTTCTTAGATCAAATACCAATACCTGATCTGCATCACACTGCAGTACTAATTATTAAAAAAACTGGTTTAACTCTTCCAAAATGTATTGTAAACACAGAGACTGGTTTACATGAATATCATCTGATTATGACCTTAATATTTACATATATTAACACCATTCTTATTCAGAAATAGTTATATTTTGTTACAGTGTTTCAGTTAAATCCCCATGTGGATACAAATTCATTCAAGAGATGTAGCTACATTATGACCTTCAGGGTGGCCATTAAGGCAGGCATATTTTGAAGGTTACATCAAAGTCACTTTGATGCAGGAACAGTTTCGTATTTTAATCAAGATCAGTAAAATGATGGAATGGTCATCTATTCTGAAAAGTAGCTGTTACAAGATTATTCATATTTTGAGGGGTGATCATTTTTATTTAGGACCTTCAAATACTTTGATGTATTTTAGTCTAAGTTCCATGCTGATATGACCACCCCTTTTAAGGGAAGTGATAAAAAGAGTTTCAAGATGGCCACCATAGATCACCTCTATTTTTATTTAGAGCCATCAAGACACCATAAAACCATGACTTGTACTGCTCCAGACAAATGTTTTACAGGTTTTTAAGATGCTATGAAAAAAATTCAAGAACATTTCAAAGCAATCCCTCTGATGGAAGAATTTATCAAGGTTGCACAAACTGTGAATAAGTCTTGTAGTGTTGTTGCTGTTGCCATAGGGTTTAATGCCATTAACATTAACAGAGTCTAAGACTCAAACCCATGCAGGCAGAGGTGAGATTGTAGTAATACAGAATGGTCAGCACTTTTGACCACTCGGCCAAACTGGTCCCCAGTCTTGTAGTGACCACAATTTTCATTTAAAATCCAATACATTTGATAGACCCATTAGTAAAATCTCAGTATCTAACAGAAAAAAAGCAATAAGATTTTCATGATAGCTATCATGGACAAGAAATTGGAGAGCTCAAACTGACTCCATTTTATTTTAGGTTTGGTTTGCACTTTACAGCACAACAGCACAATTAGGCTATTTAATGCTGAGGAAACTAGAGTCAAATATTTTGCCCAAAAACACACCATAGTAACTGACCATGGCTTGTCTGAAAGCAGGATTCAAACCCATGCATTTTTGGTTACAAGTCCAGGATCCTGACCACTGAGCTATCATGGTTCCTAGTATCATAAAAAGTCTACTAGTGAAGATACTATGTCAATACAATCAACTGTTTAAAAGAAGTAATACTAACAAGCTTTTCAAGATGGCCACCATTGCAGCTAAATTAAATGCCTGATAGACACAGTTTTTATCAAGAAACAGCATGGTAAGAATTCCTTTATTTAATACTCCATGTTAATACAGTTGTCCATCCTGGAGGAGTAGCAATAACAAATATAATCATGATAGCCACCATGGTGGTTACATTTGATTTCAAATTGACACAATTTTCATTTAGAAGCAGCTAGACACAGGAAAGTTAAACAAAGGTGATAACTTTGTCAATGTTTTTTCAGAAGATGTTGAGAATTCCGCAAATGGATAGATATTTTTATTTGAAACTCCATACCTCATTTGATTTCAGTCTGTCATGTTCTTCAATAATTACTGAGTGGAAACAAAATTGATCATGAATATATGTGATCAGACGGATGGACATGGGTAACTCTTATTGTTCCCTTGATAGAATATGATAGGAACAAAAGAAATCGGTTAATATATGTAACAACTGCTAACCAATTTTTCTGTAATTTTAACCAAGATGTTGGTATTATACAATCTCCTCCTATGGTCCTCAAACATCTCTCTGACATAGACACAGGGCTTGTCTTCATAGTATGGCAAGTGATAATATACATTATCCCTCGATATGGGTTTCATAGGTGGCACTGTGCTCTGCCACTTGGGAGCATCACTTGCAGTGGTCTCTTCTGGATTGTTTTCACCTTCTTCATCAGTTGACTCAGTATCCTCACTGCTGGAGCTAGCTTTTCTCTTCTTTGAGGGTGGGTTATAGCCATCCAGGACATTACCAGCATTTCCTAAAACAGAATTCCAGATAGCCTTGAAGGTTTATTTTTTAAATGCTTTAAATTCATTTAATTTAATGGCTACTAATGTGATGGATAAGTAAAAATATTTATATTGGGTACTGGTACTTGAATTTATGTTGTGAAGCAACAAGAACATATATGATATTGATATCTTACGAAAAGTGTTCAAATCTACCAGAATTTCAGAAAGTGACCATGATGTGAAGTGACTGACTGTAGATTTTACAGTCCCCATGCATTGAGCACAAGTCCATTGAAGGTTACCTCTTTCCTCAGGGGATACTACTACCCATTAATAGCTGTGTCAACCAATATATTTCAAGTTTATGGCCTCAACAATGCTGACCAAAGCTGGACTTAAAATCATGCAATTCTGAGTTTACAGTACCTACACATAGATCTTACTGCTTCTTTATCTATGAAGTTATAGTTTCTCTTTCAAATGCAGTAACCCAACACATCATTCATCTTGGATAGAACTACAGTGAACTTTACCCAAATTTTTTGCTCTTGGCAACCTCATAGTACGTTTGACCTACAATAAGAAACATATGGGATTTGCTGGTAGTGTCATTTGTCTCCACCTGTCTAGTAGAACACTTAGTGCATGAGCTCCAGTATAAAAAGTCATCACCAAAGAACAATGGGTAGTTTTAATATTAACTCCAAACCCTGCCCACCATTATTTAAATGTGAAAATCTACGCTTCAATATACATAATACTTTCAATAGCATGTGCCTGGCCAAAACTTCAGTACAAATTTGTTCCTTTAAAATATAGTCACAACTGTGCTTTTGAGATGCTATTTCAATTTTGTTTTCTTGGTTTCCATTTTAGCAACATTGGCCATATTTAATAACAAACCAGCATCATTATCTAAACCATAAACCCACACCTCAACATTATCAACATGTTAGCAAATTTGTATTACAGGATGTCACATCCCAACATTAGCAAAAGTTTAGCAAATTATTAATATAGGCTGTCACACCCCAACATTAGCAACATTTTAGCAAATTTGTATTATAAGTTATCACACCCCAATATTAGCACATTTCAGCAACTTTGTATTATAGGATGTCACATCCCAACATTAGCAATATTTTAGCAAATTATTAATATAGGATGTGTTATGTATATTTGATTTAAATAATTGATTTATTTTTGTCAGAATAAAATTTGACATTTTGGATTAAAAATTCATTCATTGGGAAATTTTTCTAGAAATTTTCACTCTATAAGTAAACAACAGATGCTAACCTCATTTTCTGACCTTGCTACAGAGTGTAAACAAGGTTTTAAAATGATTGGTTGATTCCAAGGACAAAATGGAGTAAAGTATAAACATCTTTCTAATTTAGTTGGGTCATACGATGTTTGCATGATTTCTTGAATGTGAGATTGTTCTGAGAGATTCTGAAAGGTTGTGACCCCTATCTTGTTTACATAAAAACAGGTATATAAGTGATGTTTTGGAGCTAGATAGTTAGTACTTAGTCTGGGCTTTGGAATACAAAGATATCTGTGTTATTGTTTGAGTGTAAATTATTTTAAATTTGTTTGGGATCAAGAGGAATTTATTGTTTTATTTATCTAGAAATTACTTGTGCTCATTTGGATTATTATAAAACTAAAACTGACTTCATCATATGACATCGTCGTCCATATTGGATTACATCGTCAAGATTCAAACCGGGAACTATTAGGACATTTATTTATCAGGACTCTTGCAATTCCACTAGTGGATTATTTTGCGAATTCTTTTTGGATTAATTTTTGGACTTGATTCTCTAAAATCGTAAGTTTTATTTGTACTTAAATTTTAAAGCTATTTTCACTTTTTTCCATGTTGCTGCTTATTCAAGCCTAAGCACATAACAGATGTCACACCCCAACATTAGCAACATATCAGCAAATTTGTATTATAGGTTGTCACACCCTAACATTAGAACATTTCACCAAATTTGTATTATAGAATGTCACATCCCTTAGCAGCATTTTAGACAATTTGTATTATAGGTTGTCACAACCCTACATTAGCTTTTTTGCATATTTATGTTATAAGATTTTTAATGCCATGAAAAGAACATCCCACCATCACAACCCCACCACCATTTTCACAAAATATATTAGGTGAATCCCTTATCTTTTCATATGAGAAAACTACGGTACCTATGCTAAGCTCAAAGTGAATAGGTTTGTCTCCCATCTTTCTGTCTATCATTGATCCCTCAAGGATGCATCCGAACAGGAAGTATTCTTCTTGGTGACCTGCTGCACTCTGAGAAGGATATATATATATATATATATATATATATATATATATATATATATATATATATATATATATATATATATATATATATATATAACAATTACAAATATATTTTACATAATCTTATGTATTTGATGCCCCTGGATAATACAATTTTATTCTTAAAATTAAAACCTGAGAGGCCTTGAAAACATCTACCTAGGGGAAAAAAACCCACACAATACCTACATAATAAACTGCCAATATAAATGAATTATATTCAAGTTCTACATGTATACTTTTGAACACTTCATATTTACTTAAAATCAAATTATTATTCACATATTCTGAACATTCATTTTATTTCATGGACATTCATTTATGAAGAACTGTATACATTTGTTGTGTACTTTAAAACTCGTGGATACTGTCTTCACAGTTCAGTCTATGTTGTAAGAGTTAATAAATTGGTAAACTGAAGCAGACATGAAAACCCTGAATGCCAGTTTGCCTCAAAGAAACATTAATCCCAGTAGTGGTATCTCAAAAGATTTGATTCTGTAAACTTAAGATTTTTACAAGTTTTTTATATGAAATTTAGCAATCATCACTTCAAGTAAACAAAGATATTTTTCATAATTCAACACCCTATATCAAGGGCAATAACTCTGATAATCTTAATATTTACCTCAGGTATAGGCTGAGCTGCCTCCACTTCAACTGTGGCTGGACCACACTCTATACTATCAAGTATTTCTGTTTTAATGGCAACAAGAATCCGACCCCTAAAGGATACACCTTCCCCTAGCCCGTCATTTAGGTGAGTGTGCTCATCTAGTAAGCTGTAGTCCCTTGTGGACCCATATAGATTGACCCAGGTGGGACCAAATGTTGGCATAAAACCTGAAATTGTACACAGAATCAATAAAGCTAAATAACATGTTTATCTTCAACCACCCTATGTAAAAAATGGAACAATACAAATAGATAACACAATGAAATGCAGCCACCTCAACGTTACTTTTTTAATTTAATCAGGAGTAGATTCATTGATACTGAATATATTTGTCATTAGAGAGAAAGACACTTCCCCATGATCTCATTGTCAAGTACCCATATGTGATTGATTCTACTTCCTTCATAAATCTAAAGACATAAAATGGTAAATGTGTTCTCTGTGATACGTCATTTGCAAAAACAAAATGTTCCATGTTGGAAACCATTGTTTGCATCTCTCCCAAAGAAAAGTAGCATTTTAGAGATCATTACATGATCTATCATATCTGGAATAATGCTGATGAATATTAACAAGGCACAATGAATATTAATAAGACACATTAGTAAATCATTCTGTGGACCGATTGTGTGGTAACAGAATTGATCAGTATGTATAAAACGTAACACAGATGGACAGAGTAAACTCCACAAAACACAATTTTCTAAGTGGGGGCATAAAAAGGAATACATTTCCATGGTTTGGATACAAATCAACAAGTTCTAGCTGAATTTTTTAAGTGGGGGCATAAAAAGGAATACATTCTCATGGTTTGGATACAAATCAACAAGTTCTAGTTGAAATTTTTAAGTGGGGGCATAGAAAGGAATATATTTCCATGTTTTGGATACAAATCAACAAGTTCTAGTTGAATTTTTTAAGTGGGGGCATAAAAAGGAATACATTTCCATGGTTTGGATACAAATCAACAAGTTCTAGCTGAATTTTTTAAGTGGGGGCATAAAAAGGAATACATTCTCATGGTTTGGATACAAATCAACAAGTTCTAGTTGAATTTTTTAAGTGGGGGCATAGAAAGGAATATATTTCCATGTTTGGGATACAAATCAACAAGTTCTAGTTGAATTTTTTTAAGTGGGGGCATAAAAAGGAATACATTTCCATGGTTTGGATACAAATCAACAAGTTGTAGTTGAACTTTTTAAGTGGGGGCATAAAAAGGAATACATTTCCATGGTTTGAATACAAATCAACAAGTTGTAGTTGAACTTTTTAAGTGGGGGCATAAAAAGGAATACATTTCCATTGTTTGCATACAAATCAACAAGTTCTAGTTGAATTTTTTTAAATGGGGGCATAAAAAGGAATACATTTCCATGGTTTGGATACAAATCAACAAGCTCTAGCACTAAATACTCTTACACTTCTCCAAGTAAAAGTTTTGTACTGTTAGTATTATACTGTATTGTTGAATTATCATGTGTACTGTTATTATATACTGTGTACTGTTAGTATTTTACTGTGTATTGTTAGTATTATCCTGTGTATTGTTAGAACTCTACTGTGTATTGTTAGTATTATACAGAGTACTGTTAGTATTATCCTGTGTACTGTTAGTATTTTAATGTGTATTGTTAGTTTTATCCTGTGTACTGTTAGTATTTTACTGTGTATTGTTAGTATTATCCTGTGTATTGTTAGAACTTTACTGTGTATTGTTAGTATTATACAGAGTACTGTTAGTATTATCCTGTGTACTGATAGTATTTTAATGTGTATTGTTAGTTTTATCCTGTGTACTGTTAGTATTTTACTGTGTATTGATAGTATTATACTGTGTATAGTTAGTATTATTTTGTGTACTGTTAGTATTATCCTGGGTACTATTAGTATTTTACTGTGTATTATTAGTATTATAATGCATACTGTTAGTACCATCCTGTGAACTGTTAGTATTATCCTGTGTACTGTTAGTATTATGCTGTGTATTGCTAGTATTATACTGTGTATTGTTAGAGTTATCCTGTGTACTGTTATTATATACTTTGTATTGTTAGTATTATCCTGTGTACTGTTAGTATTATACTGTGTATTGTTAGTATTATCCTGTGTAAAGTTAGTATTTTACTGTGTATTGTTAGTATCATACTGTGTATTGTTAATATTATCCTGTGTACTATTAGTATTATACTCTGTATTGTTAGTATTATAATGTGTACTGTTAGTACCATCCTGTGAACTGCTAGTATTATCCTGTGTACTATTAGTATTATGCTGTGTATTGTTAGTATTATACTGTGTATTGTTAAAATTATCCTGTGTACTTTTATATACTGTGTATTGTTAGTATTATCCTGTGTACTGTTAGTATTATACTTTGTACTGTTTGTATTATACTGTGTACTGTTAGTATTATCCTGTGTACTGTTAGTATTATAATGTGTACTGTTAGTATTATAATGTGTACTGTTAGTATTATACTGTGTACTGTTAGTATTATACTGTGTATTGTTAGTATTAAAATGTGTACTGTAAGTATTATCCTGGGTACTATTAGTATTTTACTGTGTATTATTAGTATTATAATGCATACTGTTAGTACCATCCTGTGAACTGTTAGTATTATCCTGTGTACTGTTAGTATTATGCTGTGTATTGTTAGTATTATACTGTGTATTGTTAGAGTTATCCTGTGTACTGTTATTATATACTGTGTATTGTTAGTATTATCCTGTATACTGTTAGTATTATACTGTGTATTGTTAGTATTATCCTGTGTAAAGTTAGTATTTTACTGTGTATTTTTAGTATCATACTGTGTATTGTTAGTATTATCCTGTGTACTATTAGTATTATACTCTGTATTGTTAGTATTATAATGTGTACTGTTAGTACCATCCTGTGAACTGTTAGTATTATCCTGTGTACTATTAGTATTATGCTGTGTATTGTTAGTATTATACTGTGTATTGTTAAAATTATCCTGTGTACTTTTATATACTGTGTATTGTTAGTATTATCCTGTGTACTGTTAGTATTATACTTTGTACTGTTTGTATTATACTGTGTACTGTTATTATTATACTGTGTATTGTTAGTATTATAATGTGTACTGTTAGTACTATCCTGTGAACTGTTAGTATTATACTGTGTATTGTTAGTATTATACTGTGCATTGTTAGTATTATAATGTGTACTGTTAGTATTATAAGGTGTGATGTTAGTACTATCCTTTGTACTGTTAGTATTATACTGTATACTGTTAGTATTATACTAAGTACTGTTAGCATTATACTGTATTGTTTGAATTATCATGTGTACTGTTATTATATAATGTTTACTGTTAGTATTATACTATGTACTGTTAGTATTATACTGTGTACTGTTAGTATTATAATGTGTACTGTTAGTATTATAATGTATACTGTTAGTATTATACTGTGTACTGTTAGTATTATGCTGTGTATTGTTAGTATTATGCTGTGTACTGTTAGTATTATAATGTGTACTGTTAGTATTATGTTCGTATTATACTGTATAATGTTAGTATTATGCTGTGTATTGTTAGTATTATACAGTATCCAACTATCCTTGCCACAGTACAGAAACTACTCTTCTGAAAGTATTCAATGACATTCTCTCTGCTTTGGATAGTGGAAAGATTATAGTCCTCACTCTCCTAGATTTATCTGCAGCATTTGACACAACAGACCATGATATATTACTTCACCGTCTCCAGCATGTATTCGACATTCAGAATTTAGCCTTACAGTGGTTCAAGTCCTACTTAGTCAACAGGACACAAATTATATCTGTAAATGGAATACACTCCAGCCCAGTTGACATATGTTGTGGTGTTCCACAGGGATCTGTTCTTGGACCTGTTCTCTTCATTCTGTATACTCAGTCGCTCTCAAGTGTCATAGATCATCACCCAGTGTCACACCAATTGTATGCTGATGACACCCAAATATACAAGTCTAGCCACCCAACTGAAGTTGATGCTACCATCCATGGAGTAGAGAGGTGCATTTCTGATGTGAATCATGGATGATATGTAACAAGCTGCAGATGAATGATGACAAAACTGAGGCTATTCTGATCACAACACAAAGACTTTCTCATTCACATCCTTTACCTCAGACAATAAATATCAGCAACACCAACATTAAATTCTCACAGTCAGTACGGAATCTAGGTGTTACTCTAGACAGTACTCTCACATTGCACCAACATGTCATGAACATATGCAAGGCTGCATATCTTGAATTGAGACGCATCAGTTCCATTCGTAAATACCTTTCAGTTGATGCCACTAAAACACTTGTGTGTTCATTAGTACTTTCAAGACTGGACTATTGTAACTCAATTCTGTCTGGTTCATCACAATATTTACTGGAGAAACTTCAAAATGTTCAAAACACAGCTGCACAGATCATCTTTAGAGTACCTCGATCAGAGCACACCTCACCACTGCTCTGTACCCTACACTGGCTATCAATTCGATACAGAATCAAACACAAAATTTGTTCTCTGTGCTATGTTTCAATGACAGACTCCAGTCCAACATACCTATCCAGCCTCACCCATGTGTATATACCAGCTAGATCTTTACGCTCTTCTTCTGATAATCGTATACTCATTGTTCCCACAGTGAAACAAAGTCATATGGACAACGTTCGTTTGCATAACAGGGCCCCGTGATGTGGAATGAATTGTCCATTGAAATTAGACACAAAGACACAGCGGTCCCTTTTAAGAGTGCTCTTAAAACTCACCTGATTCGACTGCAGGGACAAACTTAGAGACCTAATTGTGTTTTGTATCTTATATGTTTTCAGCATGTTTTTTATGTTTTCCAATTTCATTGTTTTTGTCATTTGTTTTTCTGTAGTGTAGTCATATCATTATTGATGGTGTAAAGCGCTTAGAGCTTCGAAAGATTAGGCGCTATACAAAGTCCTCATTATTATTATTATTATTACAAGAAAGTTATATATTCTCATGCTGAAGAAGAAATAAAAGGTTTTCTTTGACCAATGTAGTTGCTGACTGAAATTCCAGCAATAAGCTTTACTGGTAAAACGAATAAACTAGCCATGATCCAAGCTCTTGTAAGAAAAGTGCCTAAATTTACCTTTTTCTCCCTCATTTTCAATCTTCGCAAGGTCTATGAAATGAGTTCCAATGACAACATCATTAACTTTGTCACTGTCACAAAGCTGAATTCTGAGTCGCCTACATAGCGGTGGGAACATCTCTGTGAACACAATCTGCTCATTCCATACAGGTTCATAACAGCCTTTCTTCACAGTTGTTTTGCCCTAGAATTCATTGAAATGCTCAGAATATAGGTATCAGATAGATGCTAGATAAGATTATGCAGATTTAATTGAAGGATAGATTCTACAATTTCCCAAAAAATGTAATTTACTGCCCATGTCCAGTCTTACTTGAGTTTTATGTAAAAAGAAGCATGAATGTTTGGTCATTTTATAAATTTTGGTCATTTTACAATTTTTGGTCATTTTACAATTTAAATTAGAAATATGTGAGCACAAACTAGATGTGCTTGCTTACATGAGGCAGCTGAACAGCAAAATTCAAAGTTAAACAGGGGCCATAACTCCATTAAATTTGGCAGAAATTTTAAAATCAAATTTCATGTATACAAAATGTTAAAGTCTATGAAGTCTAACAAAAGCAACTGAGTGGAAATGAAATTCAGATTGGACAAGATGTGATGTAATTGTACATGATGTGACAGAATAGACTGGGCAGTCAAGTTATTGAGTGGAATTTAAATTAGTAACAGACAGACAGACAAAATGAACAAAACAGATAACATAATAGACTCTGCCTTATGGAAGGTATGTATAAAAAAAATCAGTCTAACTTCAAATTATTTATTGGATCTTTGCTGGGAAATTATTGAACAAAATGTGAATTTCAAAATATTAATCATAGACTTACCTTGTGCCCTGCAAATGAAACCTGAACATAGGGATCGACCAAATCCTTTCCCTCTCCTGTCAGTGCTTTCTTGACATTAGCCATGATGCCTGTATTCATCTTGGGAAGCCCATCAGCACGGTAAATCTTGATGATAAACCTGGCTTGTTGTCGATCTGCCGAAACTCCCTCTGGGAGAAGAAGATTCCTGAAAAGTAACAACATGTAACAATATTTCTGATCCAAATTTATTTTCCTTGGAAACAGGTGTCTGCTATCTTCTGGAACAATAATTAAAAGTGCTCGAAAGATACAAAATATTTTTTTATGACATAAATAAATTTGTATAATTAAATATATAATTTCTTAGATATATGTTAATATTCTTACCTGTGGCACATCTACAAGAACCATGGGTAAAAGTTTAGAATGTTCTTTCTGTGGATCTTAGATTTTTAATTTGTTTTCTAGATATATTTTACTGTTTTCAAGTTTGACATGTCTATAAAAATAATGTATGGAAGCTTAGAATGTTGTTGCCATGAATCCTGGACTTTTAATTTGTTTTCTTTATATATGTTACTATTCTTACCTGTGACAGGTTTACAAGAACTATGGGTGGAAGTTTAGAATGTTCTTGCATTGGATCTTGGATTTTTAATTTGTTTCTAAATATATGTTACTGTTTTTAAGCATGGCATGTTTACAAGAACCATGATCAGAATTTTAGAATGTTCTTGCTGTCAATCTTGGATTTTTAATTTGTTTTCTAGATTTATTTTACTATTCTTACATGTGGCATGTGTATGAAAATCATGGGTGGAAGCTTAGACTGTTGTTGCTGTGAATGCTGGATTTTTAATTTGTTTTTATGAGGTGGTATATATAACAAGTGATGCCAAATGTCTGCACTCTGAGAAGTGGCTGGCTTAGATGCCTTATCAACCATAAAATGAACATCAAATCATTTCTATGGCAATATATTCATCTATTTCTTTTTTTATACTCACTGTATGTTATCAGCATTTTAATATTTAGAATATTTTCTGGAACAATGGTAAAAATTGCAGAATTTAGAGAAAACCCCAGAAATGAAAAAAAAAGCCATGTCTTGGGGAAGAAGGGTCTTTTGCTTTTTAAACATCAAATAATCTTTCTAATTGATTGATAACATCTCTGATGAACACTCTATAGCCAAGTTTCAATATTTGAACAGTAATAAAGTATTGATTAGAAAAGTGTTAAATTGATTATAAATAGCCTGATTATTGTTATGGAAAAAGAAACTTACGCTTCAATGTCGTCATCATCTTTATCTGTTCTCGGTGGAACCTGCAAATATGCCAGATACTATATTTAGCATTCATCTACTCATTGATTGGGATTTATCCAAAGAATTTTCTACATTGGTCATACCCAGTCAGCATTCCAATCAACACCAGAATTGTCTACATTGGTCTTACCTAATCAGCATTCCAATCAACACCAGAATTGTCTACATTGGTCTTACCTAATCAGCATTCCAATTAACACCAGAACTGTCTACATTGGTCTTACCTAATCAGCATTCCAATCAACACCAGAACTGTCTACATTGGTCTTACCTAATCAGCATTCCAATCAACACCAGAATTGTCTACATTGGTCTTACCTAATGATCATACCAATCAACACCAGAACTGTCTACATTGGTCTTACCTAATGATCATACCAATCAACACCAGAACTGTCTACAGTGGTCTTACCTAATCAGCATACCAATCAACACCAGAATCTGACAACTCAAAAAGTAATAGATGATGTCTACATGTAGGGTAAATGAGTCATATAAACATACTCCAAGAATACGTCTACTGATTAGTTTCCTAACCAGAAAGTCATGCACAGAAACACAATGAACTCATAAAGCCACAGCATTTCATTGCAATACAGTAACTATGTTTGATGATGTTGATCATGTTCTTCATATATTGACCCTACTTTGTATGCAAAGTGATAGATCAATATGTACCTTTGAAAGCAATAAGAGTGAAGAAAGGAATTTCAACCAGACTAATTAATTAGAAGGTTTCTATATGTCATGAAAATTCGTGATAATTTCAAATCTGTTTGTCAACATGTATATTATAAAACATGGAGAAGCAAAATATTGAAAATGATCAATGCTGCAACAATAAAGAAATCACCACCAATCAACTGGAAAACAGCTGCAAAGAAAAGAACATATCCAAGTTGCTTTGTCATAAATCAATTGATGTCCATGGTTTATACACAACATAAGGCAATATCAACCAACCATACTTAGGATAATATATTACACAAAGCCATACCTATCAACCAAACAAGGGTAATATATTACACAGCATAAGGCCATACCAATCAACCTATCATAGGATAATATATTACACAAGGCCATACCTATCAACCAAACATAGGATAATATATTACACAGCAAAAGGCCATACCTATCAAAAAATCATAGGATAATATATTACACAAGGCCATACCTATCAGCCATACATAGGATAATATATTACACAGCATAAGGCCATACCTATCAAGCTATAATAGGATAATATATTACAGAAGGATATACATATCAACCATATATATGATAATAAATGTATATTACACAGCATAAGGCCATACCTATCAAGCAATCATAGGATAATATATTACACAAGCTAAATACAACCATACCTATCAATTTTACCTAGGTTAATATATTACACACAGCCATACCTATCAACCAAACATAGGGTAATATATTACACAAGCTAAATTAAAATGATAACTATCAACCAAACATAGGGTAATATATTACACAGCATAAGGCCATACTTATCAAGCTATATTACACAAGGCCATACATATCAACCATACATATGATAATATATTACACAGAATAAGGCCATACCTATCAAGCAATCATAGGATAATATATTACACAAAGCCATACCCATCAACCATAAATAGGATAATATATTACACAAGCTAAATTACAGTGATACCTATCAAGCAATCATAGGATAATATATTACACAAGGCCATAACTATCAACCATACATAGGATAATATATTACACAGCATAATACTATACCTATCAAGCAATCATAGGATAATATATTACACAAGGCCATAACTATCAACCAAACATAAAATAATATATTACACAAGGCCATACCTATCAAGCAATCATAGGATAATAACACAAGGCCATAACTATCAACCAAACATAAAATAATATATTACACAAGGCCATACATATCAAGCAATCATAGGATAATATGTTGCACAAGGCCATACCAATCAACCATAAATAGGATAATATATTACATAGCATAAGCCCATACCTATCAAGCTATCATAGGATAATATATTACACAGCATAATACATATACCTATCAAGCAATCATAGGATAATATATTACAGAAGGCCATACCTATCAACCATATATATGATAATAAATATATATTACACAGCATAAGGCCATACCTATCATGCAATCATAGGATAATATATTACACAAGGTAAATACAACCATACTTATCAATCTTACCTAGGATAGTATATTACACACTGCCATACCTATCAACCAAACATTGGGTAATATATTACACAAGCTAAATTACAATGATACCTATCAACCAAACATAGGATAATATATTACACAGAATAAGGCCATACCTATCAAGCAATCATAAGATAATATATTACACAAGGCCATACATATCAACCATACATATGATAATAAATGTATATTACACAGCATAAGGCCATACCTATCAAGCAATCATAGGATAATATATTACACAAGCTAAATACATGTACAACCATACATATCAACCATACATAAGATAATAAATGTATATTACACAGCATAAGGCCATACCTATCAACCAATCATAGGACAATATATTTAAACAAGCCAAAATATAATCATACCTATCAACCATACATAGGATAATATATTACACAAACTATAAACATCTATAGCTAACAACCAAACAAATAATACAATATTACACAAGCTATATAAGTCTATTCCTAACTGCCAAACAATTTTTACAAAATATTATACAACTATACATAGACTATATACAACTATATACAACTATACATAGACTATTGCCACACTATCAGAGGAATACCTCTGACAGGAATATTTACAAATTATTCTACTTGTAAAATAGAACTTGCAAACTAGTAATGAAAGCATCCAAAATGTAATGAAAGTCATAAGAATTTTAACAGAAAATAAGGAAATACTTTTTATAAAATGCTTATGTGCAAAGTTTAATTTTTTCTGTTTTATTTTTGTTGGTTTCAACTGCATTTTCAACACATTATTGTCTATAGCATGTTGAGGAAAGGAAGCAAAGTGCTGTTCCCATCGACAAGGCAGCCAACATGAGATGGACTGGGTGGGAATCCAACCCAGGACCAGCTACCCATCATCCTTTGACTATAAGTCCAATATTCTAACAAATGAGTTTTTGCAGCTCTCTCAACTCAATCTAAAACAAAAGATCCAATTACATGTCAAGGTCCAATTACATGACAAGATCCAATTATATGTCAAGGTCTAATTATATGTCAAGGTCAAAATACATGTCAAGGTCAAATTACATGTCATGATCAACATGTCAAGAATATACCAGTATTTCATGCAACAAAATAGTCCAACAATCTCAATTTAAGATCAATTTCAGCTTACCATCTTTCAGTTCCAAACAAATAAAGAACTTGCTAAATACAAGTTTTAAAAAATTAGGGAACACAAATTTGGAGCAGAATTCTAATGGAAATTGGAAAAGATGAGTGATGGGGTTTTAATTTGAATTTTATTTGAGAAATGACTGTTATTCAATTATATTAAATTGTTGTTATTTAAATTTCACATTTTGTGTATTCATTAATTTAACTGTCGGCACTGCTGACTGGGGGCTTGGAGCTTTGCATCTCTCTATCACTACTTCAATTTCTGACAAAAATGAGCCAGGGTGGGTCTGCTGTAATAATTTAAATAATATTGGAAGCACCCCATACAACCTAAATAAACAAAAACCTTCACAACTACCATAGAAAAAACAAAAAACAAACACCATGAAATTAGAAAACATAAAAAGTGCTGAAAACCAAAAGTGTGATTGATGGAAGGAAGGAAGAAAAAACAAATGAAATATTCAGTATCCTGAAATGGCAGATCTGTGAATAGCAAGAAGCACAACAACACCACTAGGCTAACACATTCAGTGTATATCTATCAAAAACATGGTTATTAATATACATAAATTATTTACAACCATACACACCGGAGGTTATGTACCCCACATAATATGTACTCGAAAATGCATCAACCACTGTAATGAACATTTATTGTGATATAAGACAAATTTACTGTTAAGCAAACTCAGTAACTCTGCATAATTATAAAAATGAAGGTACATGTCAAGTAGCTGCTACATTCTAAAAGCCTGCATCTATGAACTTATTGATCACTTAGAAAGACATAGTAGGAATGCTAGAAAAAGACCGCAGATATAAATACTAGGCATTCTGAACAATTGATCATCCATGGTTGTTTTTATGTCATTATAATAACTCTATGATTGCAAAGACTTGATGAGATGAAGTTCAATGGGCAATTCATTCCACGTTGCTGGACCCTGGTATGCAAAACAATTTTGTCCATATCAGCTATCATCACCAATAACAATAGTATTAGACTAGAAATTGACTATTTTCTTCAAATTATTTTATTGAAATGTTTATTATAACTAAAATAATAATAATAATAATAATAATAATAATAATAATAATAATACATGTATTTAGAAGGTAACTCAATAACTACAGTTACCCATCATTTTACATAAAATGTGGAAAACATCATATACAATATTTGCAACATAATTTAAAGTGTCAGTGTTGTATGGCAATTGCCAGATGTTAAATATACAAGAAAAATGGTTTTCTTTAAATAATTTTCGATAATCACTCTTTAAGCTGTTTTTAGAAATACTTCTCAATATGAAAGCACCTGAATATTGCAGAGTTTTTTGAAAGATATCTAACTTTGGCTTGGGAAGTCAAAGATTCCAATCAGGAACAGATCTTAATCCATAAACATACGAGTCTATTACAAATAATGAATAATTCCTAAGATATTGTGGAGCAATTTATGGAAGAGACTTGTACAATAATAATTTTTGGAAATCGATCCTTCTAGATTAATATAGATAGAAGGCCACGTTTCCTAAGCATAATTCTTGCTGCTCACATTTGTAGATTTAACAATCTGTCAATATTTTGTTTGGCACAATCTCCCCAAACAGTGTTACAATATTTATTTAAAAACAGCAAAATAAAAGCCTCTTAACAGAGACACCTTATTTTATCTTAGAAAGTAGGGTAACTTGTTAGTTAAGAGCTTTACATGCATTGCCAACGTAATCATTCCAAGGCAGAAGTCTGTTCAGATGAAAATCTAAATGTTTATGACTTGCTACATTCTCAATTTCATATCCTTTTAAAGTTAACTTCAAATTTGTTTGGTCTAATTTGTGCCTATCATTGGAAGTTATCAGGATACATCCTGTTTATTACCAGTTATATACATAACATTTTTGTAACACCAATCTTTGATTTTGTTCAAGTCATTGCACAAGGTTGATTGCGCAGCATTTATGGAGGATCCATATGATGAAGGGTAGAGTCATCAGCAAAAAGATAAACATTGGATACACTTGCAATGAAGGGTAGAGTCATCAGCAAAAAGATAAACATTGGATACACTTGCAATGAAGGGTAGAGTCATCAGCAAAAAGATAAACATTGGATACACTTGCAATGAAGGGTAGAGTCATCAGCAAAAAGATAAACATTGGATACACTTGCAATGAAGGGTAGAGTCATCAGCAAAAAGATAAACATTGGATACACTTGCAATGAAGGGTAGAGTCATCAGCAAAAAGATAAACATCGGATACACTTGCAATGAAGGGTAGAGTCATCAGCAAAAAGATAAACATTGGATACACTTGCAATGAAAGGCAGAGTCATCAGCAAAAAGATAAACATTGGATACACTTGCAATGAAAGGCAGAGTCATCAGCAAAAAGATAAACATTGGATACACGTGCAATGAAGGGTAGAGTCATCAGCAAAAAGATAAACATTGGATACACTTGCAATGAAAGGCAGAGTCATCAGCAAAAAGATAAACATTGGATACACTTGCAATGAAAGGCAGAGTCATCAGCAAAAAGATAAACATTGGATACATGTGCAATGAAGGGTAGAATCATCAGCAAAAAGGTCAATGTTTAAAAACCTTGCAATGAAATGTAAAACCATCAGCAAAATCAGTGACTGGGTCCACGTAACAATGTGTTGGCCATTGAACAGTCTGGTTAAATAGAAATATATAAAATTCACTACATGTTTCTATCATTTTCATCATTTTTGAAAGAGTGGGTAGTGTAGATAATGGTCTATAATTTCTAGAGCATCACTGGCACTTTTTAAAAAATAGGTGTCACTTTTTAAAAAATAGGTGTCACTTTTTCAATTTTGAGCAGGTTAGGATATCCATTTGATGGCACTTTTTAACACATTAACTCCTGGAGGTTTTTGCTGTTTTTGCATGAAATGCGAGTAGGAAACACATTTCTATAATAGCACCCACTTTAGCGTATCCTATATGACCTTGATGCTACAGACCTTGGCAGTAGGCTACTATCTCCTGCCCCTTAAATGCAGCACTAGGGGTTAATGTGTTAAAAAAATAGGTGTCACTTTTGCAACTTTGAGCAGGCTGGGATATTCAGTTGCTGTAATACTGATGTTGATTATATGTAATTGACTTGGCTACCACAGGTGCAGATAATTTACATATTCTAGGTCCAATTCCATTTAATCTTCTAGCCTTGTTTATATTTAGCTTTTCCAATATTTTTTAAACTTCTTGCTTACTAACATAGTCCACTGTAAATGGTTTTATATTTTATCATTTCTCATTTAGAACAGTAGGTTCAAAGACTACACTTTTTCTTTGAAATTAAATGGAGACACAGATCAAAAGCTTGCTGACTAAATTTACAATATCCTTACAGAAGTCACTATATCACCAGCATATCTGACAATAATGGGAGTGTCTTGTGGGAATTCAGTTCATTTAAATATTTTCTCACATTATAAGATTTATTATTTCCTCAATGTTGTGTTTGAAGGATGCCAGTTCACCTCTTCCAATCCTATCTGTAATAGCATTCCTCTATTTCCTGTAGTTTTCCTAGACTTTAGGTTTATGAAATTTGTCTCTTGTGTACATTACTGATTTCAGGTGATAGCCAATTTAGTTCATTAGCTGTTTTACTTGCTTTGCTTTCAGTGGTGCATGAATATTCAAGATTTTGTTGAAAAGATAATAAAATATTTTCACAGCAATGTTGCAGTTGTTAAAAATATCTGAACTATCAAACAGTTCTTGTTGCAGGTCATTTAGGAATTTTCACAGGTCATTTTGGAATTCTTTTTCATTAACATTTTCTTTTGAAGTCTCTGTATGTTATTTCCAAAGTTATGCTTTTTAGATGATAGTTACTCGATAAACATTAAAAATGAATAATTCAGCAAATTCAATTATTATTGACACACTGTTTTTTTGTCTGTGTCTTGTTTTTATCATGAAGACCTATTCTTTGCATATCTAGTCATATAATTATCTGTTAAAAACATATCAACTTGGGAAGTATTATTATCAATACCATCATTACTCACTTATAAGACATGTCCAAGAATGAGCATAGACCCTGATCCGCAGGTGTATTATACTATTATGCTATGGCAGAACATGATCTTTGTGTGTGTGTGTATGTGTCTCTCTCTTACTAAGAGAGAGACAGAGAGCAAGACAGACAGACAGACAGACAGAGAAAGAGCGAGACAGACAGACAGAGACAGAGAGAAGTTTATAATGGCACAATTTCAAAAAATGATTTCCCAATGTTTTTGAAATCGAGCAGCTCTATGGCAGAAGAATAAACATTTTACATGCAAAAGACACAAGACAACACTAAACACAAAATCTAAAAATATTTTTGTATATTCCTTCAAGTTAGATTCACTTGAGAGAATTTACCACAAAAGATACAAAATTAACAATTATAAAGATGCAGGTAATTGTGTCAGTCACATAGAGAACTATGTTTTGACTAAATTCCATATATGGACTGAAAGATAGTCACAGAAGATTGATATATACGAATATGCTAAAGATAGATAGGATACAGATGCCTATTTTCAACTCCAAACCTTGATAGAGTCTCCTTTTCCTATCACAGCAATGTCACATTTTAGGTACCCCTTCAGTCCTCCACTCATATCTTCAGGGTCGGTCAGCATTGCCCATTTGTGATAAAACTGATGATCTAAAAAAATGAATTACTTTTTTAAACAGTCTTGAAATTGTATATTTTCTTGACATTAGTTGGGTATTTTCTGACTTCATATAAAAAAATTAGATTCATTCCTAGTTGTGCAACTGATTTAAATATTCATTATTGACACTGTACATACACTGTACATACAGTACTTGTGTTTAAAATTCTTAGATAAACTTATGGTGTAAATGTGCATTATTCTATTTGCTTATTTTGACCTATCTTAAGGTATTATTAGTATTGGATATATTGTATATTCTCCCAAGAGGCCCTCTTAAGAAAAGTATAAGAATCTGCATCATACAAAATATAATAGTAAACATGATTTATTTTAACATATTTTTAGTATTGTAGATACTAAATTTTAATATAATCTATTAGTAACACATACATACTTGTGATGTTTTTCTTATATACTGTAATATTTTATGTAGATTTTACATGTAGTGGAAGCTTGTTCCACAAAACTGTACCAGTGTACAAGAAGCTTTTCTTGAATTATTCTGTTCTTGGTTTGCCTTGATAAATGTTTCTATGTGATGTTTATCGCAACTGGTAGTGTGTTGAAAAAGGCCTGAATAAATCCTGGATATACTCTGGTGTAACTCCATGAAGACATTAATATCTAACAGCCGCCTTGTGAAAATCAATCCTTTCATATATTGCAAGTCATGTTATTTCTGTAACCAATGCTTTCGATGAATAATCAATATATGCATCTAACATAATGCATGCTGTCCTCTCCTGAAGTTAATAAATTCTGCCAAGCTGAAATTTAGCACAATTGCTCCATAAAGCTGAATAACAATCAATTTTTGGAAGAATATATGCACTGTAGTATATCTTGAATCTAGTAAGGCAATTTTCGAAGACAGCGCTTTACAAAGTTTGTCATTATGGCCATGCCATTAATAAACCCAAATGGCTGTCATGTTTGACATTTTCTAATTGATGATTATTTATTGTAAGAAAATATCTTGGGTTGTCTAATTTATATAGTTGTTGTGATGTCCCCATAATCACATATTTTGTTTAGCCTTCATTTATTACTTTCTTATTTTGCCGTGTCCATCTTTGAACTCAAATATGGCCTAAGCCTAAAAAACATCAACATATAAACTAGATGTATGGCTGCATCATTTGCAAGCAAATTTGTATTTGCGAATTAATTGCTTACTGGTAGATCATTTAGCAAAATAAGAGGAGAGCGCCAAAAACAGAGCCTTGTGGGATCAATGAACAATTAGTATGTGTTTCTTAATTAATATTGCAAATGGGTACTTCTTGAGAGTTTTGATTTTGATAGATCTAAACCAGTTTAAAAAAGAATTATCAAAACAGTAACAATTCATATTTTGCAGCAGAATTCCATGACCAATTAGATTAAAGGTCTCCTTAAAGTCAAGAAAAACAATCCCAGTCAAAGATTACTTATTCATTTCTTGTAGCCAAAGATATATGGCTATGTTGGGACATTCAAAAGTAAGTCATCTTTATATTGTTTATGCACTAAGTAACATGATCATGTGACCAGTATAATAGCTCTTTACAGTCACAAAATTTTCAACCTTTCAAATAATGTTGTATTCCATCAGCTATCCTTTGCCATCAGTTGTGCTAATGCTGTTATGTCTCTGTCAAGCATGCAAAGCCCAATACAACTAACTGAGAGGAGACCTGTGTTTTGTTTATGTACTTGTAAACATCTTTGAATATGGCTTTAAATGGAGTTGATAAAGACCTTTGTTTCTTGATGTAATTGTAAACATCTTTGAATATGGCTTTGATCAGAGTGTGCATGCTCTGATAAAAGATTACAAAGATTGCAGGCAAAAATTGATGACAAAACAGAAGTTACAGCATTGCTAATTTTCATACAAGCATATACAAGTGTCTATTCTGACATAATTATTTCAATAATCATAATAATAATAATAATAATTGTAAAAATTGTAATAATCAGCTCAAAATTTAGCTTGTTGTTTGAGATGGGTCTTTGTTCACACATATGAACACATATTTAGCAGCAATCAATATTGACAAATGTGTGTGTGTGTGTGTTTGTGTGTGTGTTTGTGTGTGTGTTTATACATCACTGTTTGGTGGGATCTAGTTATCTACATCACTGCTTGATGTGATCTAGTTATCTACATCACTGCTTGGTGAGATCTAGTTACATGTATCTATATCATTGCTTGGTGTGATCTAATTATATACATCACTGCTTGGTGTGATCTAGTTTTCTACATCACTGCTTGGTGAGATCTAGTTACATGTATCTATATCATTGCTTGGTGTGATCTAGTTATCTATATCACTGCTTGGTGAGATCTAGTTATCTATATCGATGCTTGGTGTGATCTAATTATATTCATCACTGCTTGGTGAGATCTAGTTATCTATATCATTGCTTGGTGTGATCTAATTATATACATCACTGCTTGGTGTGATCTAGTTATCTACATCACTGCTTGGTGTGATCTAGTTATCTACATCACTGCTTGGTGAGATCTAGTTATCGATATCACTGCTATGTACAATCTAATTATCTACATCACTGCTTGGTGGGATCTAGTTATCTACATCACTGCTTGGTGTGATCTAGTTATCTATATCACTGCTTGGTGAGATCTAGTTATCTATATCACTGCTTGGTGAGATCTAGTTATTGATATCACTGCTATGTACAATCTAATTATCTACATCACTGCTTGGTGAGATCTAGTTATCTATATCATTGCTTGGTGTGATCTAATTATCTACATCACTGCTTGGTGGGATCTAGTTATCTACATCACTGCTTGGTGTGATCTAGTTATCTACATCACTGCTTGGTGTGATCTAGTTATCTACATCACTGCTTCGTGTTGGTTAGTTATTTACATCACTGATTGGTGTGATCTAGTTATGTATATAACTAAGAAAAGCTAAAGTTTCATAGGGTGCATGTGGTAGTTTTAAATAATTATTTGCTTCTAGCTTTGCATCCTGGATATAATTTTCTCTACAAGAAACAGTGGCAGAACTACAAGAAACAGTGGCAGGAATGTATTTGCATTACAAGGGAAGTTGGTGAAAAGACACAAAATAATAATAATAATAATAATAATAATAATAATAATAATAATAATAATAAAAATAATAATAAAAATAATAATAATAATAATAATAATAATAATAATAATAATGTTTGATGTCAATAGAAGAGGGTGAGGCTGAGCAGACTGACAATAAAGAAATGGATGAGCAGCAGGTTAAACAAAAGCACTTTCAGACTTGAGGTTTTGTTTAAGTCAAATCTGACAAGTGTTCACATCTGCAGCATCAATATTTCTCTTGATGTTCATATTCATTGTAAGTCCGTCTTTGATTTTCACTCAGTAGATTGCATTTCAATAGTTCATCTCTGATTTGTAGTCAGCAGGCTGCATTTAAATAGTCCATCTCTGATTTGTACTCAGTGTGATGCATTTCAATAGTCTATATGTACTCCATAGGTTAAATTTCATTAGTCCATCTCTGATTTGTAAGCAGAAGGCTGCATTCCAATAGTCCATCTCTGATTTGTACTCAGCAGGCTGCATACCAATATTGCATCTCTGATTTGTACTTGGTAGGATGCATTTCAATAGTCTATCTCTGATATGTACCGGTACTCCTTAGGCTAAATTTCATTAGTCCATCTCTGATTTGTAAGTAGAAGGCTGCATTCCAATAGTCCATCATTGATTTGCTCTCAGTAGGCTGTATTTCAATAGGGACCATCTTTGATTTGTACTCAGTAGGCTGTATTTCAATAGGGACCATCTTTGATTTGTACTCAGTAGGCTGTATTTCAATAGGAACCATCTTTGATTTATACTCAATGCATTTCAACATAACATATGAATACAATTGTAGTTATAACCAAAATGGTAAAAGGAGCAAGCTAGATGTCTTATACCCTAATAAATTCATCCCAAGTATGCTAAGACTATAAAGTATCAAGGGGTTTAGGAAATATACGCAGATGAAAACTTTAACCAAAACCTCACCTACTAATGCTGATATTGGGAAGTGACTGCTATGTTTTGCTTCCCATTTACATACAAACTTTTAAAAGCTTTTATGCGCTTGTGTTTTATTAGCACATATTAACAGTGAATACTAATAATAAAATTATTTTGTTGATGCCAATTATTACAATTATTTTGTTAATGCCCATTAATACAACTATCTTGTTATTGTCCATTAATAAAACTATCTTCTATAGTTTTAATGTTCAAATTTATCAACCAGATTTACCAGTACATTTTGTTCACACAGAGGCAATGAAACAGTTTTAAACAAATGTCCTTAAGTTTACCTTCATAATTCACCTTTGTATAAACATAACCTGTTCAAAAGGAACAAGACTGTGTTCCCTTAGATCACATTTTCATTTGAAAATCACTTATAATATGTCTTCCATTTAATCAAGTTTTCTTTGTGTTACAGACTGGTTCCATGTATTTGCTATCAAGTCTGTGCATATAGAGAGGAGAAAGATATACTCACTGCATAGGGAGAAAACAGTTATTAATTAGCACATTTTTTTTACTTTAACATTACTTATCAAATGTAAATTTAATTTTTTTAAAGTTATTATTTTGTTTTGCTGATGTATGCACAGTCAGAACCTCATTACTGTTAGATTAAATAATAGTTTTTGTTTTTTCTTCTGGGGCCAAACTAAGGAATTCTATTCTAACCTATATAAGGTAAATCAACTAAATCATCCAATAGCTTTAAGTAGGCTCCGAGTCAGCATCTACAGAAACAATAATTAATATGATTTTGTGTAATTCAGTACTACAATATTTTTAAACAATGTTCTTTTTCACGTACTTGTGTATAATGCCTATACTTCAGGTTCACCACTAATCATTCTATAAATACTGTACTATAATGAGGCCATTTATGTGTTTGACACTAAGTCCTTAGATAATTCATGTTTGATAGTAGATAAGGCCTTAGATCATTCATGTGTTTGACACTAAGACCTTAGATCATTCATGTTTGACAGTAGATAAGGCTTTAGATCATTTATGGGTTTGCCATTAAGACCTTTGATCATTCATATGTTTGGCACTAGGTAAGGCCTTATATCACTCATGTGTTTGACACTAAGGCCTTAAAGCATTCATGTGTTTGACACTAGCTAAGAGCATTAGCTAAGAGCTTAGAGCACTCATGTGTTTGACACTAGCTAAGAGCTTACAACATTCATGTGTTTGACACTAGCTAAGGCCTGAGATCATTCATGTGTTTGACACTAGCTAAGGCCTGATGCATGTGCATTTTGCATGTACATTAATCTGTGCTGGTAAAATGCTTTCCATCAAACATGGTGAAATTTTGATGTTTATATTAAAAAAGAAGATATTATTTACAGTGTTCTTTTCTATTTTAAGTAGCGGTAGCCATATTTGATGGTGGATCTAAAAAACATTTAAAGGATTTTGTGCCAGGTGGTTCTCGGCTAAATTGGCCAAATAATAGATCTTGCATTGGCATCATTTGGAAAAATTGGAAAGGACTGGATGACAGAATCCTTTTTAAAAATTTGGTGCCAGCAAGCCAGGAAGGTTTTGAGATGCAGTTGAAACCAACAATATGTCAACAAATAGGATTAAAAAAAATCATATTTGATGAACACAGGGCCAGAACATATGCCATCAGTCCAAATCAGCTAATTAAATGGTTCTCTCTTTTTGCATTCATTGTTTAGCTTGGAAATTAGTGGTTGAGTACCAGTCTGTACACATAAATATGTGAGTGAGTGATTAGGATTTTTAATGTAGCTTTAAAAAAAATTCAGTCATATCGCTATGATGTCTGCAATCAGGCAGTTTATAGTGACGTCTAGCACTGGGACATCACACAGCAGACATGTAGCATGATGTCCCACCCAGCCACATTATCCTGACACCAGGTTGACCAGTCCTAACACTAACCTCTTAATGCTGAGCGCCAAGTGAGGCAGCTGTAAGTACAATTCTTGTAAGTCTTTTGTATGACGAGATGGCTGGGGATCGAAAGCACGACCTTCCGCTTCCATGGCAGATGCTCTAACTACTAGGCCACCGGAGTGGTATCATATAAATATCAAATAAATGCATAGTGTTGGTTTAATTCTAGATGCTGGAATATACTTTCATTATTAAAATAAATTTTCTGTTTAAACAAAATCCATGTACTTATCTATGTATGTATATATATTTTTAGACTCTTATTATTTGTTCACAATAAAGTAGATGCAACAGAAGTAATATGGGACATAAGAATTATTTATCTTAGAATAATCATTTCTGTGATACTATAAATCAACCCTAACAAAATTTGCTATCACTAACACACTCAAAGCTGTTTCTACTCCCTTTGGGTTTCAAAAGATAGTGGGTTTCAAAAGATAGTGGGTTTCAAAAGCACAAAATATTTTGATTTTATTAAAGTAGTATAAATTCTGTTACATTACAATTTCACTAAATATCAGAAAAGTGTTCTTTTTTTAAATTTCTGGTTGCAGTATTTTTTCAATGCGAAAAAAATAAAATGAACAGACAGTAAAAAGAACCAGAACTACATTAAATTCTCAGTGAAACTGATACAACCTTAAAAAAATCTTCCTATTTTTGATTACTTTTTTTTATCATTACATTTGTTTTTAAATAATTAAAAGAAGTATTTTCTTGTTAGTTAAGAGCTGTAAATCAAGATAATTTACATCTCATTAAAGTTTACTATAATTAATAAATGGTCTATGTTTGTAATGTAAAAGTTTATTCCATTTTTGATTGTCTGAATGTCTCCATGATGAAATATATTTTTTTTAAAAATTATTTTCCTTAGGTACCATTGTTACACTGCACTGCACACTTCAAAAATAATTAGTTAATTAAATTCCCTGAGGACAAAGTTTATCATAAACATGTACACATCGATTTTAGAGCTTTGGGAAGGTAGTGTCACCTGTGTTTGGGATCCCAGGTGACAATACCTACCCTAAGCTCCAAAATTTGGGAAACAAACATTTTAAAGGGACAAATAAACATTGATTCACATAATGCATTAGTAATGCCCTAGTAATGCTAAAATAAAATAATATTATTTGCTAAAAATGAGATAATCTTATTTCCTAAATGGTAATAATCTTATCTGTTACATTGAGATAATCTTGTTTGCTAAAATGAGATAATCTTTTTTGTTATAATGAGACAATCTTATCTGCTAAAATGAGATAATCTTATTTGCTATAAGAGATTTGCTATCTGAATCAGTTGTCATCTACTTTATACTATCATCTGTTTCTTAGAAATTTAAATTATTATAATTAACATTTTACCACATGCTCAGGTAACTCATAAATACATCAACATGATCGAATATCTCATTAAGCTGAAATGAGTTGCATTATAGAAGCTTACATTCTGTATCTTGATCTCTTGTTAAACTACATTGTTTACATTATCTATCAGCATTTGTCAAAGTAAGTATTTTTTTCTGAATTATGTTTCTGTTCAAATTTAATAAATCATTTATTGAATGACCAATTCTGTATTTACATTATTTTTAACTGCACTGTAGTGATGTATCTGAGTCAGTTTAGAATCTTTTGTCATTAATTTAACCTCAAACTTAATTAAATTTTCATGGACATGGGTATGATTTAACTTCAAAAATATTTTACACTAGTGGCTGTCAAAGACGTTAATTACAACTAAATTAACTACCACAATCTTGAATGTTTTCATTGGCAGATATATTTTAAAATGGATAATAATTTCCATCTTACATTTTTTTATCACTTTAGGGACTCTGGCGATTGTTAGTGCCAATTAAGAATGGATGTCCACTAAAGAAACTTTGCTAATGATATTTCATGTTTTTATAATGAAACCCATGCTCCTGTGCTCAAGGTGGGCAACTGGTTCTCATTGACCTTGACATCTGGTTTATGTATGCAGTCTGGAACTAAACATATTGTAACCTTGACCTTTGGATCCCAAAATACAGAGGTTTCTTTCTTCCCCTAAGTGTAAACCATCCACAAAGCTTGGTTAAGGAACTTAACTAAATTTTATCTCAGTCACAATGAACTTTTACCTTTGACCTTTTAACCTCATCATCAACAAGCTTTTGAATTGCCTTTAAGTGCAAGCCCTCCACAAACTCTGCCCATCATACATGGTCTGGAACTGAAGAACAAAAGCCATGTTTCTTCTTTGTCACACAGACATTAACCTTTGACCCCCAAATCAAAATGCTTCTTGATTTTACCAAAATTGTAAATATAATTCATAAATTTTGAGTGAAGCTACATGATCAAATGTTTCTGTGCATAAATCATTTTTATTAATATTTTCAGGCAGTGACCTTGACCTTTGACCTGCAACTCAACAAGCTTCTTCTCTACTCCAAGTACAAAACCAATCTACAAAAGTTAAGTTTAGGTCTGTAATCCATAACTAATATTATTGAGTAGAAACTCTGACTTTTGTGCTAAAATTTAAACACATGGGTTTCTTCCTTAACCCAAGTGTAAGCCAGCCACAAAGTTAGTAAAGACAGTTCATGTAAAACTAAAGCTACTGTGTAGAAAAAAAGGTAATATACTTTTGTTTACATAGATGAATGTATATATGGGCAAGCAAAAATGCTTTGCCTTTGTTTGCATTTATAAAAATTGATGATAAGTGTTTCCAACATGTAAATAAGTTAATTTCCAAAACAAGTATCAAATTATCTTATGTTTATAGTGAACTATACTTTGATAAATGTATCCTCTCTGTTTTAAAATGTAACAAATCTATTGTTTATCTATTAAGATATACCATTCTAGAATGCAATTTAATATCCTTCTTATGTCAGAAACAGAAATACATCATTTGTGAACAGAGATTGAAGGGGTGATTGTTCTTTAGCATTAGTTTTAGTTTATTTTAAAATAAACTGTTTACAATTCCAGTCTGTATAATAGTTACAGCTGATTGCAAAGTTTGTAATATTCTTCATTACACCTTCCTGTTTAAAATTCTGTATTATTTATTTGCTATATCTAAAATATTTTCTTCCATATTTTAAGTGTTGAAAGAAAAGAATGATGAAAATGGGTTCAAAATAATGCATGAAGGATGAAGCTCACACACATACTTTGTTATCCAAACTTGGCAACAGAGACCATTGATAAAATTAAAGTGTACCGGTAGTCTCTTTCAACCAGACACTTAAGTGAGGCCATGAGATCTTTGCCATATGAAGATTTCGTAACAATAGAATGTGACTTTCCCAAAGATTGAAAAAGTGACTTCACTGGCTGATGGCATAAGGTCTTCCATCATTGTGATATCAAAATGACTTCAGATTTCACATACATATTGACATTTTGATTCTAAATTATATCACTGAAAGGTTTCCAATATTATTTTGATTCGAATGAAGGTGTCTCGAAGAAACATTTTGAGATGGGAGAAAGGCCTTTAAAATTTCACTGTACAAACTTTTACTAAAGCACCTTCTATCTGTAACAGAGGTTTAATGTCATTTTTCAGCACAGGATAGGCTATATATGGCAGCCAGAATAATTGGTGTAGGAAGAATCCAGGAAAACCCTGGTAAATATCACCAACCACCGTGAGTAACAGACTGCTTTCTCATATACCCACATTGGCCAAGCCCAAGACTAAAACCCATACTGACAGAAACATAAAATTTTATCATACCCTCCTATCTCTTATATCAAAGCTCTTACGTAGCCATTGCAAGCATCTGGTTGAATGAGATAAATTCCAAATGTTGGTAAGAACAAGACAACATCTATGATATTATAGAAAAAACTAATTTCGGTAATACCTGGTTGTGCATAGACTGTGCTTACATCCAGTTTATAGACACCAAGTGCTTTGTTGGACCTGAGAAGGCGACCAGACTGGCAAACCTAGTCACCATGAGAGATAAGAAGAAGAATAGGGATAGGGAAAAAAATTTGAACAGGTTTACTGTAGACATGCAAATTGATTGAATTAAAAAAGACGGCCTGGAAAATCCACTCCTCTGCATCTAACGTTTCAAAAACCTTAGCACAGTAAAATGCAAATAATACAAAATTATCAGGTTTTTTGTGCATGGAAGTAATTCCATACCTGTTCCAAAATATGTTTCTGATGAAAAAGTTTGCTTTGAATTATCTTTCATAAAGTAGCAATACTGTATTTTACATTCAAAATGTCACATAAGATAGGATCTTTTGTTAAGATGGTGAAATACAGTGTCAGATACTATGTAAATTTGACATCTGGAATACACACTGTATAAGTTTCCTGATAATTTTGTTTCTTCATGTAAAAACATCAAAAATATATTGTTAAGTGTACAAGTTTGGGTTAAAATTAAATTATACAAATTATGCAATTATTGTAACATTTTGCCCAATTGTCCAAGTCAGTGTTTTCATTTTCTCAAAAGTTTTAGAAGCAGAACAAGGATTATTAAATCATGGGTCAAAACGTTTAGCAGTGGACAACAATTATTATATCTCTGAACCAAACAGAGAAAGGGCTATTGACAGAAATTGCTTAAATTAGTACACTGGCACTATCACAATGTAATACAGAAGTAAAACCAGAATGTTTCTTCAGGGCTTTAATTTTGCAAGGGATGATATTCTTTTTGTACCATGCTCACTAAAACATTGTACTATTTTACATATTGTTTATTAATTATTAATTAAATAATTAAAATGAAACTACTAAAAACATTAAACTAGTTTAATTTCTGGTAATTCTGGGAGAATGTGCCACCATATGCAAAAAAATACAAATGAATTCACGTGTATATTTCCATGAATATGGTAGCATATTGCAAATTTGCTGTGTATTTATGTAATGCAATAATACAGTGTAGAGAAATACTGCACAGTCTGAAAAATGCAGATTGGAGAAATACTGCAGTGAAAAGCTGTAGTAATATACCGGTAGTACAAAATATACTATAGAAAATTCTAAGACAGATTAAAATAATGCACATGGTAGGTACTTTGTAAAATTTCAAGAAATATCTGTCTAGACCCTCGAAGCAAAAGGAAAATTAAGTCCAGCCATGTAAACAACTCTACTTTAAAGCATATCTGCATGAGAGATTTGCATTTGTTTCACTTTCTGTTCTTGTTTTTAAAAAAATAATATTTTCCTCCTCACATTTTTTTAGATTCAGTTGACTTTTTAATTTTTTGGGAAGTTTTGTTCAATGAATTTGTAAATCAACTAATACAAACATTTCATTTGATATAAACCTGTTTGCAAAGTGATAATGACATATATACATATACTGGTTTATAGAAATTGTATTGTCCTAGAGCAGAATAAAACACGAGGGTTTATTTATGGGCAAACAAAGAAGAAATATCTGTCTTTCATTCAAGATGAAAATGTTCTTGGATTCAGAATTTTTAAAAAATTTAAAGTATCAATAAGCTACAAAGTCGCCTAATGCTGAAAATTACTGCCAATTATGTAACTGAAAACTGAGAAATTCGATTTGGCTCAATATCTAAAAAAACAGTCAATATAAATCTGACATGATAAGAGACAACATGAGACAAGAAAGAAATTACTTAAGTTGCTTGTTAATTAAAATCTTAGAGTAAAATATTGTGAATATTACTAACTAAATGGATTAGCAAATGAAAGACAAAGGAGTTACCTCCCCTAATAAAACTAAATTGTTTTGTTTTTAATGGTTTAACACCATTTTTAAGCACAATATAGGCTATACATGGCATCCAGTATTAATGGTGGAGGAAGAACCCGGAAAACCCACGGAAAGAACCACCGACCCATGAGAAGCTAATGGCAAGCTTACTCATGTAACTACATTAGCCAAATCTTAGACTTGAACCCACACAGACAGAGGTGAGATGGCAGTGATCCTTAATGGACAGCGCTTTAGACCACTCGGACACTTGGGGCCCATAAAACTAAGTAAATTGCCAAGGTAGTCTAGATAAGTAGTTATCAATGTCAGGTCATGACCCAAATCAGGGTTGTTGGAAGTCCTGATCAGAGTCATAAAGGGTCATCAGAACAAATATATTTTGGCTATATTACTACTGAAAAGTGGCATGAAGGTTAGAACTTCATGTTTGTGGTCAAGTTAGGGTGATAGCAACAACAGGTTGGGAACCACTAGTGTAGACAATATTGGAAATAAATATTTGAAGTTTGTGAGCAGTCAGACTTTGCATCTATACATTCAACAGCATAAACTAAGAAGGCTTCCCCTCCCCCCAAAAAAATAATTCTGGTTTGACTTAAGTATTATAATAAAGATAGTGAAATGTAAAAAATATATATAATCTATTCAAGCAGATTAAGATAAATAACAATATGAGATTTTTTTAAAGAAAGAAATGACAATAAAAATAATGAATAATGAACGGTTAAGTATTAAGCATCTTACCAAATAAACTCAAGTCAACTCCATGTGCTTACAATTTTTTCATAATTTATACACTACCAGGCAAAGATGATAGACCAAATAATAGTTACCACTGATTGTGATGATAGAAACCTATTTTACAGAAATCAAATGAGAAGAATAGTCTTTAGTAAGGTAACCTGCCAATCCAATGCAAAATTGCATACAATGTATATCTTTTTCAATTATTAAATTCATCACCCATCTTGATGACATTTAACTAAATCGATCAAAATAATAATCTGATACAGAAATCATTTAAGCAGTAAAAAATTCAACCAATCAGATGCAGAAATCATTAAGGAACTGAAATATTCAACCAGTCAGATACATAAGTCATTTAAGCACTGAAAAATTCAACCAATCAGATGCATAAATCATTTAAGCACTGAAAAATTCAACCAATCAGATGCAGAAATCATTTAAGCACTGAAAAATTCAACCAATCAGATACAGAATCATGATATTATTATCTGTTGCTCTTGCTCATAATCATACTCATTCAAGATCTTGATGATATAAGCCTATTTAGCAAGTTTGATCATAATCTTGGTTTTAATAGGATTCTGATTAAGCTTGGCTAAAACATTGTATGAAACAAGTCAATCAGAATTAAAACCACCTCATTAAAGATCTCACTCATAATAAACATTTGTTTCATAGTTTTATAAAATAAACTTATTTACTATGTTTTACCAAAACTGGATAAGAAACGCCATCTTACAAGCTTAGCCAATCTCATTCATGATAACTGTATGAATGTGCTTTTTCATCTGAAGTCTTGATGACACAAGCTATAATTCCAAGTTTGATCAAAAATCTGGACTATAAATATGGATCTGACAATATGGCCTCCAGTGATAAGAATATAATGTTAGATCATGTCATTAATATTTGTAAATCTTGTTCATTATTGAAATCTATGATGATCTTGTTAATATAAGCCAGTATTTTAATATCTAAAATATGGCCTCCAAGGTATTAACAATGAATCGATGATAGTTGGATAATGGATCAGGGCCTTACTGTAAGTTTACCATACATATGGAGACTATACGTCTCCAGGGTAGACAGACAAATAAATATGAAGAAATGTTTACTACAGTTGAATCATTGTGTTTTCACCTCTAGAAATTGACAGGAGTTCATTTGCATTCCAAGTGCAAAAATGGTAAAAGGATATATAGCAAACATAGATAATGAAGTAGTCCGACTAGATGAAGCCATAGTATTAGGATGCTGGAAGAAAGACAAAACTGTCTGCAATAAGACTTCGGTATGTTACTTATTTCAAGAAAAACTCATTTTTAATACTATTTCACTGTGAATTTAAAATTCTTATAGTATAGGTACATGTCTATAAATATTTACCTAGGTTTATGAAATATATATATTCCCAGTTTTTTATATTGCATGTCACATAAAAATTACAGAAAACAAAAATGTAACAGATTTTAACATGACAGATTTTTAGATCTCATATATATGAAGGTACCATCGTTGACCCAAATATCCAGGCACTAAAATATAATTACCTTTCTGTCTGTCAGAATAATTTACTGCATGATATCATTTTATAACATAAAGATTATCTTTGACAATGGAATGTATCACTGAACTAATACATATTAAAATGTCTCGTACCTCTAAAAATCTGAAAGATGACCCATATTTTCCTTGAATAATGCTTGAAGGAATCTTGACACAAAGCATCCAGATATGGCAATCATTATTGAAAGAAGTCCGAATCACTTAGACTGGTTTAAGAATTTAAATCTGAAATGCCCTTTTCTGAACTTTAATCGTGGGTATGAAGACTACATCCCAAAAAAGTCACCAAGAGGAAATATATAACACAATAATGTTGAGACTAAAAGAACTTATTAAATTCACATGAGATGTTGACTACTTTATCAAAAAAAAATGTAAACCCAGTTTAATTTAATGGAGAAGGAAAACAAAAATAACCCGCATACAAATTTAATCACTTTATAACACCCAAATTGATCCATTTAGCGAGAATTGGGATAGATATGAAAGACTGCTTTGTTTCCCTTTGTTAAGCTGAGGCTCTCCAGCAGTAAAGATAATAGAAGCATGCAACAACATATTGGCTTATTTTAATGCTGATAGCCTTGCTTTTAAATTTATCAAAATGATCAATTCCTTTAACTGTCTAAAACTGAGAGATTGTCTTTCTTTTATCTTTACCTTTAAATCGTTTTGCAGTCCACCTTGTTTTGGGAACTGCTTAATCCTGAGTTCTGAAGAATGTCATTTATTTTTATTGCTAAATACCACATGATAATAATGAAAATCAAAACAACTTCAAAACTGAGGGTTTTTTCTTCATTGCCAGCTTCCATACAGGTTAAACATTTAGTTTTTTGGTGTTTGGATACTTTTTACCTTTAAAAGTAATTACTAATTTTGAAAATATAGTGTCAAGAACATTGGAAAGTTCAACTTTTTGGGTATTTACAGGAGTTATATATTACTAATTCATACATTTTTAAAACGGAATTAAAAAGCGATACTTGTCTTTCATATATTCTATGGGAAGGATTGTATTAAATTAAGCACCCACAACAGTGAACTGTGAACCAACCAGAAAAATGAGTTTTCCTTAAAATATTTAACAGTAAGTGGAAGAATACAGTTTAAAGTGATCGATTTGCATCTACCATGTGCCAAGTAAATAGTTCCGACATCAATCTTGAAGGCTCCAACTAGGGTCCCAGATCTCAGGAAGTTACGAGAATGAAGAACCTAAATATCCAAAGCAAAAAATTAAAACAAATCTTTAAGTGAAAAAAGCCCATGTCAATATGATCATCCATTCAGGAGGAGTATCAGTAACAAGATAGTCAATATGGCTGCATTGGTGGCCATATTGGATGTCAGATTAGCACCATTTTCATTTAGGACTAACCTCACATCATACAAAATCTTAAAGTGAAAAACACTGCTTATATCACGGTCTATTCACAATAATTAGTGATCAAAAGAATTTCATGATGGTGCCTTGGTGGCCATTCGGTATGTCTCAGCAGTTTAATTTTCCTTCAGGACCCTCTAGAGACCTCACAAGTCTTAAAGTGAAACCCCATGCTGACAATATCATCCTTTCTGAAAATAAACAGTTAACACAATTTTTAAATTTATTTTCTATGTGGCAGCAATACTGGATGCCAGATTTGCACCATTTTCATTTAGGACCAACAAGACATTATATATATTTATGAGAGAAAAAACCATGGTCAACATAACCATCTGTTTAGAAGTAAAGGTACTGCGATGTTCAAAACAAGATAGTAAATAACTTACCATCAGAGTTATAATCTTGTCAAACAGCATTGCTGGTGCCATATGGAAGTCAAATACAAAATACTGAAATAGATTAATGTAAAAATATTTATGTTGAACAACACTGGGCAATATAGAGAATTCTAACAGCTAAATGAAACAATTATAACATAAGTATCATTTTCTAAGTGTTTATCTGTCTATTTATAAGTCTCTCTGCATTCTGCTTTCTCTCTGTTCCTCTCGTGGTGCATTTTACAAAGTATACATGTAATGGGTACAATTGTAGGCATGTTGCATGTTAGATTGGATAACTTAAGTGGTAGAGGACCAGTCTTGTGTTAGGGATGTACAGGGTTTTAAACTCCAGTCTCCAACTGTGAATTTGTCCCTACTACATTTAGCATTATTGATAGGATTCCACATATCCACTTCCATCCAACTAGAAGGTGATGTTGGACCCTGAAACACTCGGACATGTCTCAAACATGCAAGGAGAAAGTGTAATGGGTAGGACTGGGCATGCTGGACAGCTCAGGTGGTAGAACACCTGTCTAGAGTTAAGGAAGACTTAGGTTTGTGTTCCAGTCTGGCAGTGAATAGCCACATATGTGGTAGAAGGGCAATAATCTCATTCAAGTCATGTCTTTAACATTTCATGAATATTTTGTTGTGCAATATTGATCAAGTTTCATGCCAGTCCTACATCAGTCCCATAGTGGGTACCATTTTTGTCTCCTAGTTTAAAATAAAACCAAACAACTTCCAATGACTAATTTTACTGCATGACTTGATCTGCAGTGTAGACATGAAAACAGGACCAGTTTTCACCACAGCAGAAGATCCCATCTTCAGTACAACAGTACTGAATGGCAAATGTTTGGTACATAATTTAAGACAGAAAATAGCGTAATGAAAATAATTAAAAGAAGAAATTTCAATAAGAACTACAAATTTCACATTTTATGAAATGAATATACAGGATGAGACCCTTTTCTTCAAATACATTCATGTTGTATTTGACAAGTTTTCAATATGTGTCTGTTATTCATATGACAAACCACTGAGATTGAAGTCAAGAAATAATACAAAACAAGCACATAGTCTTGGAAACGTCTTTTATCATATTTATAATAAAAATAATTACAATATACCTGCAATATAGAAAACAAGACTAGTTTTCAATACAGCAAAAGGTCACATCTTCATTAACAACATGGCTGAATAGAAAATTCACAGCTTGGAACTTTTCTTGTGCACATGCACATGATGTGATTAAAGTTTAAGGACCTTACACTTGTTTATTGGATGACTCATACAAACTATTGGAAACAAAGACAATGTCTACTTGAAATAAAATACTAATATCTGCAACTAATATCTGTTGAGATTATACATATATATCAATTAATTTAAAAAAATTATCAAGTTAAAACACATTGAAATGATTAATTTATTAACTTTTTGTATGTATATGTTTTTATGGGGTTAATCAGAGGTACAATGAAAAGGTTAGATCATTATTCTGTAATATCATACACAATAGAATATAATGGAAACCCCTATTCATACTGAAATAACAAAACGGCAGTATTTGACACATTAATTACTGAGTAGCCAGAATTGTATGTAAATCTGAATGAGAGACTGAAACTTTATGATTAGGAAATGAAGCCAAATAATTACAATTTACACCTATTAACTTACTTCATTATAATAAGGGCAATTAGTAGATTCCTTCACACTGGTGTATTTCTTCTGGTCGCCAATTTGCACACATACCAGTGGATCCATGTTTAATCCTGCCAGCTGACGAGCTTCAATGATTGTCACACATACCTGCATAAAACAATACATTCCTGTATAAACTCACTTATTATTATACAAGTCCAACTGCAAATTGCAAAGACACAGATCTGCTTGTAATGTAACACAAATTCTGTTTGGCACGAGTGGTACTTTCTAATCCTGATTGCGCTTTGTGAAATAGAGAGAAGGTTTCAATAAATTTATAGACCATAATGACCACATGCTTTTTAAATAATTTTGACAAGATAGGTAGAATTCATATTGGGTCTATAATATCTTGGATCCTCCTTTTCACCTTTCTTAATTATAGGTGTAACCATTGCACATTTCAGTGTTTCTGGAAAATTACCACTCATTATACTTAAATTTATGATATGCCTTAATGACTTTGTTATTACTGCTACAGCAATTTTAAGAATTTGTGGACCAATACCATCCAATCCAGAGGATTTATTAATATTCACCTCAATTAGCACATAAAAAACATCAGCTTCACTAACATTAGCTATTGAAAAATAATTATCATCAGTAATTTTATCTCTTATAAATAAAAGGAAGAGCATCAAGTTCAATTGGGATGTTAGTCTGGTTCTGAATACTGTTACTGGATATGCTTATGAAGAAAGTGTTGAACATTTTCGCAATGTCTTGTACAGGTATTGCTGTACCATCATTTTGCTTAAGTCTTGGGGAAGACAACTGTTTTGGGTGATGGGTTCAACTCTTTTAAATGTTTCCAAAATGTCTTGGTACTCTTACTTTCATCAATAGCCTATTTACAGCAGTTCTTTTTTACCTTATCTATCAGGTGCTTAGCATTATACCTCCATTTTCTACAGCTTTTCATATATTTTTTCATGTAGAAATTATCTCTATGGTGCCTAATGTCATTGACCTCAAGGGTAATCCACTTGGGTGTAATTTAGCATTTAATACTTTTTTGTTTTAATTGGGGCATGCTTGTCTAAGGCTGCATTGAACATCCGATACCATTTATCTAAGACAGTGTTGACATCAACTATATTGCAGACTGATTGAAAGGGTGTGCAAACTAAATCATTTAAGTTAAGAACATTTCCTCATCAAACTGTTTAAAGTCCCTGTATTTTATTTCAATGTGTTGACCATTTTTAGATGATTTGGAAGATGTCTAGTTATACAGACTGGGTAGTGGTCACTCAGTGTGTACTCTGGCACATTTATTTCACTTATGTTTTCAGGTTTATTCATATAGACATAATCAATGATAGTAGCCTTTTTATCTGTTACTCTAGTTGGGGTGTTAATTGATTGAGTAAAGTTGTAAGTTTCAAAGTTACTTATATACGTTAATGGTGGAGTTTTCATGTAGTCAGTGTTAAAATCACCTAATATGATAGTTTCTAAATCTTCCTTTAGTAATGCTTTTTGAATTTGCAATTAAAATCTATCAATCCAGTCAGCTGTGGAACTAGGTAGTCTGTAAACTGAACATAAGAGTATTGGCTTTGATTGGGCATGGGTAACTTCAATCCAGATACTCTCTACCCCGATAGTCTCTAGATCAACATTTCTGTTATAACTAATGGAACTGTCTACATAGAGAAGAATACTCCCCCCATGGATTCCTATCTTTTTTCTCAAAGTTGAAGCACTGTATTTGGAGAGTCAAATCATATGTATCATCAGAAAGAAAAGTTTCACATAGACCCAGAATATTGACTGATCTAGTTTGCTGTAATAATAATTTAATCTCATTCAGTTTAGGCAGGATGTGTTGAATATTTAGGTTGATTGCTTGCAGACCTCTTTATAGGAGGCCAAAGATATGACAATTTTGGTCAGAAGATCGATTTTTAGACAAGGTAGTATCAATGTATTTTTTTAGACTTGACAGGTTTCTTTTCATCGCCTTGATTGTTTACATAAGCATATGAAGAAGGTAACATACAAGATCCATCTGTTGTACAATGACCACATGTAGTGGATACACAAGAGTGTTCAATATGAGACTGATGTACATACATTGACATTGATATATTAAATTATATTTAGAAGCCTCAGAGGGAGAAATAACTTGAACAATATCACATAGTTGTTTACATGTTAACAAGTTGCACTTTGTTCACATATCAGATAGTACCTGAAACCTGTTTACAGAATTATAATTATTACATTGAAAAATATACACATATTCTAATGCATTTTGTTGCTAGATATGTGTTGCATAGGCCGGTACATCACTGCCTTCTACCTACTGGTATGTGCACAACTTTTACTTACGTCTTAGTTCGTTACAAAGATGTCAACAAATTTGTTTTCCATGCAGACACCGCTGTGTTACATGACCATGCTCTCCACAATACAAGCAGTTTTCTGACTCATGCCTAACCCCTTTTATAAGTTTTATGCACTGGTCTATATTCCTCAGGAACAAGGCCGTACCTCTGTTGGATAAGAGGATTTGGTTTCGCTTGTATAATTTATTGTCACACATGTCCTCTATCATTCTTGGAAACTGAATTTGGATTCCTCATTTATCTGTACAAATGGGTGGGAAAAACATGTGCAGGCAAAAAGGATTACTAAAAAGGATTACTAAAAATTAGTTTCACATGTGTGGAGTTTCAGAATTTTCCATACATAATAGTTCATGATCATGACATTTCTTTTTGGTATGATCATCTATTCAACGACCCAATGACAATTACTGATAACATCTGGTCACAAATAAAAAACCTGATAATCTGCAATCTAACAGTAGCTAAGTGACCATGTCTCTACTCTGCTAATGTCAGAATGAGTGATGACCATGTCTCTACTCTGCTAATGTCAGAATGAGTGATGACCATGTCTCTACTCTGCTAATGTCAGATAGAGTGATGACTTTGTCTCTACTCAATGTTGGAATGAGTGATGTACATGTGAGTGATGTACATGTCTCTACTCTGCTAATGTCAGATAGAGTGATGACCATGTCTCTACTCTGCTAATGTCAGAATGAGTGATGACCATGTCTCTACTCTGCTAACGTCAGAATGAGTGATGACCATGTCTTGACACTGCTAATGTCAGAATGAGTGATGACCATGTCTCTACTCTGCTAACGTCAGAATGAGTGATGACCATGTCTCTACTCTGCTAACGTCAGAATGAGTGATGACCATGTCTCTACTCTGCTAACGTCAGAATGAGTGATGACCATGTCTCTACTCTGCTAACATCAGAATGAGTGATGACCATGTCTCGACTCTGCTAATGTCTGAATGAGTGATGACCATGTCTCTACTCTGCGAACGTCTGAATGAGTGATGACCATGTCTCTACTCTGCTAATGTCAGAATGAGTGATGACCATGCCTCTACTCTGCTAATGTCTGAATTAGTAATGTCTTTGTCTCTACTCAATGTTAGAATGAGTGATGACCATGTCTCTACTCTGCTAAGAATGGCAAGGCAAGAAAGGATTTGGTTCTAAATAGGGTAGTATAATATTTTTTACTAGATCCCTAACTCACCTGAAAATCCTGAGCTTTTAGAGAAAATGGTTCTATTGACTGAGCCTTGGATTTTCTGAAAGTATATAGAATTCTAAACTGAGACACAAAGATCTCAATGCTAGAACATTCTGGGAAGAAATCTGAATAATTGCTCAAATGAAAATGACTATTAAAATAGGTCAGAAATGATTTTTGAATGTTTGAGATGTCTCTAAAGAGGAGTATTTCTGTAATTAATTACAATCTATTACTCCATCCTCTTTCAGTTTACTTAACATTAAAATGCTTTAATGTTGTCATCATGGTTAAATTGTTCAAATTATCATTATTATAATAACTGTACCACTAATAATAAATATAAAAAATGTACCACATCATGATTGTATGAAAAGCATTTGAAATGATAGCAAGGTTGATTTTTAATGTGTGCAGATCTAGATAAGCATAGCTTCTGCATATTTTCTTTTTAATAATGCATCCAAATTATGCAAAACAATTTAACTTTAGGATTTTAGTTAAACGTACTACTCTTACTGCAACCACACAGTCCATGTTTTATGATTGTGCATTTGATCAATCCAACTATCAGAACTGGTTGAAATGACAGTACCCAGTATCAGATTGTTTTTGAGAAGATTCACTCAGATAGAGCAATGCAAATGAACTCACCCATAGTACAATAACCTATCATAAGCAAGCAGCCCGTACACATCACCAATTCAGTCAGGTACATAAATGTACTGGATTACCATTTAAGGCCTGATGTTGCCAAATAATTTCCAAACTGGGGGTGGGTCATGGGTACATGAATTCTTCAAGAAGATAACTGTTCTGTGCATATATCAAGTAGAACTAATGGAAAACCACAAATAATATTCAGAATATTATTCCATGGCTTCATTAGTGGTCATTTTTTTGCAGTGTTAAAGTCTACAAAGGCTTCATTAGTGGTCATTTTTTTGCAGTGTTAAAGTCTACAAAGGCTTCATTAGTGGTCATTTTTTTGCAGTGTTAAAGTCTACAAAGGCTTCATTAGTGGTCATTTTTTTGCAGTGTTAAAGTCTACAAAGGCTTCATTAGTGGTCATTTTTTTGCAGTGTTAAAGTCTACAAAGGCTTCATTAGTGGTCAATTTTTTGCAGTGTTAAAGTCTACAAAGGCTTCATATGTGGGTTATTTTTTGCAGTGTTAAAGTCTACTAAATGGGTCATATTATTGCAGTGTTTAAGTAAATGAAGGTTTCAGTGATAATTAAATTGGATTTGCGGATATAAAATCAACATTAAAAACTGCAAGTGTCCTCTAATACATGGCTCCATCTCATAGGTTAATTTATAAGATAATGTCAGCATTTATTTTCACGATGAAGCTAAATCATCAAAATTGTACATGACAGTGACAAAATCCAGCAAGTTTTCACAAGATAAATATAGACTCACAAACTGTACATGACAGTGACAAAATCCAGCAAGTCTTCACAAGATAAATATAGTCTCACAAACTGTACATGGCAGTGACAAAATCCAGCAAGTCTTCACAAGATAAATATAGACTCACAAATTGTATATGACAATGACAAAATCCAGCAAGTGACAAAATCCAGCAAGTCTTCACAAGATAAATATAGTGTCACAAATTGTACATAACAATGACACAATCCAACAAGTCTTTACAAGATAAATATAGACTCACAAATTGTACATGAGAGTGACACAATCCAACAAGTCTTCACAAGATAAATATAGACACTCAGGCTCAAGTCCTTCAGTGATGAGACATAGTTTGCCGCTTAGAACAAACAGTTTAAGGTAACTATTTACATCTATTTAACTTTAGCTATTTGACATCCCATGAAATCTTGTCAAGAACAATCTTATTCTACAATGCATGATTCCTAAAGAATTGTGGCCAAAAAGTTAACTGTGCCATAAATGGCGCATAATTTCTGAACTTTAAAGTTTTTACTTTTGTTTCATTAGTTTCATGCATGTGAATTCATCCTTCTTAGAGAATTCAGCCTAACTTTGATGACTGTTGTTTCAAAAAAAAAATTCTTGTCCTCATGTTTAAGAAAACATCTGACTCAATGTTCACAACTAAATAGTGAAACAAACATTGTGTATTTAGTTCTCCTTGTCTAATACCTTACTGGCTATATAATTGATAACTAACTTTTCATAAACAGCTCATGACTTTTCCAAACACAGTGAGTATATGACTTGTAGGATCTGATTTGTCATGTCTGGAAAAGCTGTATCACAATGAAAAATAATTTTCTTGTCAAGTGTTTTTTCTGAATGCAACATTGGATCTAAGACCAGAAATATGAATAGCAGGCAGATCTGTACAAAAAAATCAAGTTATACTGTTTCATGCTCTTTTGTATCTATTAAAGACTTGTTCATTTATGATTAGAAAAAAAAAACTCAGATTAGAAAATCTCCCCTCCCACCATTTTTCACAAGAAGTGCGGCTTCACCACATTTCATTTTTGGAATAGACAATGCACATATAATATATTGCCTTTTAAGACTGAGCATGCCAAACAATGATGACCCCTCGCTGGTCTCATCTTCTTCCAACCCTTTATCTCCAGCTGTCCCAGATAACATGGAGGCCACCTCAGCTGCTTTAGCATCCAGGCTATTGTCTGCAAGTAAAACAATTATTAATAATACAGTGGTCATTACATATATCATAACCTCTTCCATAGTGAAAATGTGACCTCATAAGAGGGGTGCCCTTTCTTGTGGAAATCAAGATATCAAAACAAAAAATTGTAGTTTTTATGAGGGGATAAAACAAATTCTCATGATACCCAACTGAATGAAAGAAATTCTGTTCTCACATTAGGGTAAATCCAGAATATTCCAGATCACTGTATCAGCTAGACTGAAAGAATCACACACATCTCGGGCCCTGTAATATAACCCCCATATATAAGTGAAAGGTCCTCTTCATATATTTGAAAGAGCAGTCTAAAGAGAGACACCAGTGTGGGGATTTAGGAGGGAATCTGGCATTAGTAACAGATGAGAATTACATCATTAAAATTAGCTTAGTAGTATACCTGTTGCTATTGCATAACTGACTTTGTCAGTTTGGTGGAAGGTTTGATGATTCTAAAACTGGTGAATCAGAAACAAATGCAAGGAATACTGTTATGTATATTTAATTGTTTGTTTGTCAGATTTACCATTTTGTTTAAATGCTATTGTAATGTAACATTGTTTACTGAATTTGACATTTTCTTGAAGTGAACATTATAACTAGTTTGCTGACCTTAAAAATCAGTGACAACTTTGGTAAACAATATTTCTATTTTTTTTAAAAATCTGCTTTATTAAGAATCATTAAGTTGAGTCAAGGTCATACCTGGACTACATGATATAAACCATGTGTCTACTGGTAAACAAACTTCAATTTTTCCAGATGAATAAACTCTTGACCACCATCTGCGAATCTCTTTTGCATCTTAGACTTGTTACCGATGTTTTGATAAGAATTCTATCAGTCTTCTTCAAAACATTTGATACGTTAAGTTGTATAGTGTTGAGACCAATTTGGGCTGAAGTTTATAAAAACTGGAGTAATATTTTCTGTGTTTCAACAAGAGACTGTTGACATATCAGTACAATCCAGGTTATTACAGACATCATCGCTTTCATCTTGAATTTCATCGGATTTGAACTGAGATTCACTTTTCATTGATAGGATTTGTGTTTATTAATTCTTGCATTATTTTTTGGATTTAATTCATAAAACTATAAGTTCATTTTTCTTAATTTTCACTTTGTATTCTAGGGAAATAAATTATTTCTTAAATTATACAAAGCTTGTTGTCTTCACTCTTTTTTGTCATTTTTTTTTTAAGAGCATAGACTCGTAACAAAATTCACACTCAAAGAAGCACAGGATAATACTTTAACATGGGTCACTTTATGAATAGTGATAATTGACCTCAGTGAGAAAATGTATTCACACTGAAGGGCTAATGAGAAAAAGTAAATTGAGAAAGTAGTGTGACTGCGGCTTTTGTCACATGTCCAAAACAAGAATGGCCCATGAGGTCACAAAGGCGAGAGCCTTATTAGCTTTAATTTCATGATAAGACAATCTTATCAGTAAGGGTCTGATAAACTATCCTGTTAGTTAATGAAATTCACCTGGAAATGGTGGAAGTTAAAATATCAGGTAGACCTTAAATGGCTGCCAAACAAAAGCATAAAGAAATAACTGGAGCTAAAAGTCTATCTTGTTCATCCCCAGCTAATACTGGGGATGTCAGCTAGATGTGGAGCAACCAAAGGACATTGGTCTTTTGCTTAAAAACCTGGTTGGCAAATGAGAAAAACTGAATCATAATTCCCACGGAACCTGATACAGCCCTGCTATTTGGATTGGGCATAGAGCTCACTCCTTGATCTTGCTAATGCTATAAGACAAACAATAAAATGTCCATGAGAAAAGGGTCACTCCAAGTAAGATTCAACCAAATGTTTCAGGAAGGGAGAAGAATTATTTAAGACATAAGAGAGATTCCAGTCAAGCAAAAGGGAGCATAACACTGGCCCCTACAATTTGTAATACCTGATCCAGTCTGCAAAGTTAGAATTTGTCATGATCACAGAGTTGTTGAAAACTTGAGCATGTTGGAAAGGGCTGTTCAATATCATGTAATAGTAGAAACCATGTAATGTTTCTCTTCAAAAAGGAAGTGAAGAAAATCAGTCACTATGCTCACAGAGGGTCATCTAGGATTTACGTTTTCCATGACACCAATCAAAACAGATTCTCCATCTAGCATTACATACCTTTGAGATTGATCTTCTCCTGGACTGAATGATATATTTGGCAACATGACTTGAAAACCTTTCTTTTTGGAGAGATCATTTAAGATGTGCCAAGCAAGAAGGTGGAGAATCTGGGGGCTGCTGTGCAGTAGGGAACCTCTGTGATGTGACAGGAGTTCCCCACTCTAAGGAAAAAGTGTTTGGTTTGATATATTTGGCAACATGACTTGAAAACCTTTCTTTTTGGAGAGATCATTTAAGATGTGCCAAGCAAGAAGGTGGAGAATCTGGGGGCTGCTGTGCAGTAGGGAACCTCTGTGATGTGACAGGAGTTCCCCCCTCTAAGGGAAAGGTGTTTGGTTTGTCCACCAGCAGATCAAGAAGATCATTGAACCACTATTACTGTGGCCACTAAGGGGCAATCAAAATGAACTGAGCCATGGACTACCTGACTTTGTGTAGGATCTGTAGGATCACCCTGAGGAAAAGGAAGGGAGAACAAACAGACAATCACTTCAGGCTTTAGGTATTCACTGTCCAGGCCCTCTGGTTGGGACTGGCTAAATCTAACAGGGGAACTTTCATTCAGTTTGGTGGCAAACAAGTCTATCAAGGCAGATCCCCCAAGATGGAACAGGGGATCTGCAATGGATTGGTGGAGATACCATTTCATAAAAACTTGCTATGATGTCTAGAAAAAGCTTGATCCTTGCGAAACCTTTGAGAGAGCTCGTTAATCATAACTGAGTAGGGAAACCACATGAGATCTGGTCCCATTTTAAAGTCACCAGAACTTGAAGTCTGAGACACAGTTCACTGGGCAAGAGACAATAAACATTGTTTACTACTTTACTGAAAGAGAAGATGTTTCATCTCTGCAAACCTTTTTTGATGGATAAGAAGGGGACCTGAAGGGAGGCAGTATCACATTAGCCAGTTCTGTATCAACTTGTGCTCATCAATGAGGACTGAATGGGTGTCTTCATCCTAATCTTGTCCACAAAATGTGAAAGAATTAGTTTAGTTAGATCTAGTTTAGAAGATGTCTGAAATGTTGATTCACAGGTTTTAGAGAGTGAAATTGAAAAAATTGAGAAACAAGCAGCCAGGTTTGTTACATCTGATTATGACTATATCCCAGAAAGAAAGACATCCATATTGATCTAGTTGTTATGGAAACTATTAAAAAAAACATAAACTGGAAAATAGATGACCAATCTTCTACAATGGTTTTAAAAGCATAAAAGCAAAACTATCCTGCCACAATAAGCAATCAAACCATAATGAACCAGTATAAATCAACACTTAATATGCATGTATGCATAAACCAATAGCTATAAATTTAGCTCCATCACCAAAACAAAAAAAACCCTGCAATTCATTACTACAAAATATTAATCACAATTTTTGAATCCTCATAAAACTGAAAACATTTCAAAAATTAATTCAGACATATTTTTACCACTATAAGAAGCTAAAGTAAGCCTGATGCTCCAGTCACAAATGTCATTATAATGTAGCTACAAACTGATCAAAACCAAGATCAAAGTGTTACCAGTCACAAATGTCATTATAATGTAGCTACAAACTGATCACAACCAAGATCAAGGTGTTACCAGTCACAGATGTCATTATAATGTAGCTACAAGCTAATCGAAACCAAGATCAAGGTGTTACCAGTCACAGATGTCATTATAATGTAGCTACAAACTGATCACAACCAAGATCAAGGTATTACCAGTCACAGATGTCATTATAATGTAGCTACAAGCTAATCAAAACCAAGATCAAGGTGTTACCAGTCACAGATGTCATTATAATGTAGCTACAAGCTAATCAAGACCAAGATCAAGGTGTTATCAGTCACAGATGTCATTATAATGTAGCTACAAACTAATCAAAACCAAGATCAAGGTGTTACAAGTCACAGATGTCATTATAATGTAGCTACAAACTGATCACAACCAAGATCAAGGTGTTACCAGTCACAAATGTCATTATAATGTAGCTACAAGCTAATCAAAACCAAGATCAAGGTGTTACCAGTCACAGATGTCATTATAATGTAGCTACAAACTAATCAAAACCAAGATCAAGGTGTTACCAGTCACAAATGTCATTATAATGTAGCTACAAGCTAATCAAAACCAAGATCAAGGTCTTACCAGTCACAGATGTCATTATAATGTAGCTACAAACTGATCACAACCAAGATCAAGGTATTACCAGTCACAGCAATAAATCAAATTGGCAGGAAATTTATTGATTTCAGCAGACTATATTCAATCAATATTCAAAAATGAGGAAAATTCTTGAACAATGATGAGTTGTATGTGGATATCAGCACAATGTTTGTTCAGCTTTTGTTCTTGCTAATAAACTCCTGTTGTTTCATTCCAACACAGCTGGAATTTATTTCTGTTTGAGAGAGATAGAGAAGGGGAGGAGAGACTAAAAGTAATTAACATTATTGATACTAAAGCCAAATATTCCATTTCATTCTAATAAATTGGCCTTGGCAAACATTATAAACTGACTGCAAAGATGCAATTGTTTCCAGATACATTACTCAAATTGTTTTTGTCTTTTCATTAAATGATAACTGTATATCATGCATCTATTTTTGATTTTTTTTCTTCTTTTGTACACAAAGTATTCCATCAAATGTATCTGTTTTCCATGAAACTAAAAAGATTAATGTCTGTTACAAACTTGAAAGTGTTATTTTTGAGGTGCTAATTAAGCACACTAAACAGACTCAAGTTCAATTTAATTTACTAACAGAGAGAAACTTTGCCAATCCTTATTTGCCATTACACATATCTGACTGAATGCAGTAAATCATCTGATTGATATCCCTGGAGGATATAGTCTTATCAATTATTCTTTATAATCTGAAGTGCATTTATAGGCAAAGAAGTAAAGGGGGCTCAAATAAAATATATAAAAAGTATGGGTCTTATTATTTAATTTCCGCCAAAAACATGCTGGAGACAGTGAAATAATATATCATGGTCTATTGTGCCAAATGCTGCAGACAAATCAATAAAAGAAACAAGAGATCTAGGTGTTCCTTAGATCACTCACATGCCTGAATCCTGCTCAACAGCAGTTGGTCATGAAATGTGGGTTATCTGGTAGTTGAATTCTTTCTGTAAATATTTCTTTAAATTAGTTTTACTAATTATTTTAAAAAAGTTGTTTGAAAGTTACCATATTTTCTGGCTTATAAATCAATGCTTTTTGACTTGAAAGTCAGGTCTTCGTCTTTTACTCCAAATTGACTTATATATGGATTATGTCATTGAAATTGTATCAACTTATATTGATCATAATACATAGAAGGCTATTAAAATTGCTCTATAATCGGCATATTTGAAAACAGGTCATATAGAAGTACAAATTATTGCTAAATTACTATGTCATTAAATTGTTTTAAACTAATATGACTACATTTATATTTAAAAGTTTTGTCATTATTTAGTTTGCATTCTGCATGTATTTTCTTATTTCTCAAACTTGAAATAAAAGAAAACAATAACCGGTACAAAAATTCCCAGGCCACAAAACACATTTATAGTCTATACTCTATACTCTACTGTACTAATTCAAGCATATTGTTCATTCCTGCTTACATTTTAGCATCTGGTCTTTTGATAGTTGATTTTCCAGTATACTGTTGGATACACACGAGCAATTACTGGTATAGCTTTTTCATTGATCCAATTCATCCACAAAGGGATGTAATCCATATTAACTTGATCATTCATTGATTATTTATAAAATACCATAGATTATGCTTTCTACTAAATCCCCTTAATCTGAAAGTTTATAATTTTATTTGACAAATGTCTCAGATAAATATGGTTTAAACTAAACTACCATATTTCATGTTTTAAAAAAATTCGTACTTGACAAAATGATTATTGCTTTTAAGTGTATAAAAAATTGTATGTATAAAAAATAATTATCATTTTGTGGTTCTGAAAAATAAAGAGATCATTCCTAAACAAATATTATGGAGCACACGCAACTTGACAACCATATGGTACAAATGCACAAAGTAAATGTACATTTTCTGTCTCATTCTGCTCTCAACTCGAGAATCTAATTACAGGGATGTCATTTCAATTTTTTTCAGGGGGTGGGGGCAAAACTACTTGACAGGCTTGTTAATTTTTGTACATAGGTTACAGCAATTTTACAGCACATGCAAATTTGGGGGTGGGGGTGGCAGATGCCCAACTCTGCCCTCCCCAAATGACATCCCTGTCTAATTTTTAAAAAAATAAAAGTACTCAAAATGATTTTTGTTGTGATTAGTGAACAAAAGAGAGAGAGGATTATCTTTCAGTGTGCAAGCTCATCTGCATTTAGAGCATATGTAGCTGTTATGTTGTGTAATGTTGGCAAAATGATAATCCTACATGTAAGACATATCACATGTTATTATGTTTAAGTGCACACAAAAGTCAAAACATAAATATCAGCGTCGAGATCTTACATGTAGGACTAGCAAAATGATTCAAATGGTTTGTACATGTATCAGTCAAGAGTCCACATTGTCAAGAAACTAATCTAATTATCAAATTGCAACAAATAAATAAAGAACTTAAAATCACAATTTAGTTAATGCAAGTGAGCGCACATGCATGTGTGTGTGTGCATGCGTGAGAGAGAAGAAGGAAAAGAAATTGTCCATGTACAAGACCGTATTTATTCAGGGCTCTTTTTGTTTATAGCTTTTGCAAAGAGAAAAAAGACTATTTTGATTTACCTGACAATTGTGATAATCCTCATGTATTACGACCATACTATATTCCATTATAAATAAAAACCACTAAATCGAGAATTCATTCTTGTTTTAATTATGATGTACATTGTCACAACAACCACATGGCTATGCAATGTTATTTACACAGCAATTAAACATGAATAGCGCTTTGGTTATTTCAGCTGAAACCAGAGGGCAAGAATCGACAGAATATGTCAAGTCAGTGTGGCTACCAGTAGGGAAATTAAGCTCTCTTTAGGGAAATGAAAATCTCTCAATGTGCTGTTGAAGCCATTGTCCATACAGAAATTATTATAAGGACAAGCGATTATATGCATTACTTGTTATTTGTTGTTGTTGGGTTTTACTCCATTTCTCAGCACACGATAAGCTATATATGGCAGCCAGTATTAATGACGGAGGAAGAACCCAGGGAAAACCCCTGGAAAGAACCTCTGACCCACAAGAAGCTACTGGCAAGCTTTTCTCACATGCCCACATTGCCTGATTCAGAGACATGAACCCACGCAGACAGAGGTGAGATGGCAGTGATCTGTAATGGAGAATGCTTTAGACCACTCTGCCACTCAGGGCCCCTACTTGTTATTTGAACTCAACATTAAAGATAATAGAGGGGTAATATCACTGAATATATTTGCAATAAAATGGTAATTATATCTAAGTCAAAACAGAACAAACACTTAAAAGATATTATGTGTATATATATATATATATATATATATATATATATATATATATATATATATATATATATGAATTAATTGAACAGAGTTCATGACTTTCAAATTTATGATAAAAAATGACAAGGTTTTAATATTTTATGTTTGTATGACTATAATGAAACAATAAGACTAGTTGACCAAGGGTCTGTGGTCATGGTCACTAGTTGACCAAGGGTCTGTGGTCATGGTCACTAGTTGACCAAGGTTCTGTGGTCTTCACTTTAGCATGTGCTGAGATATAATGTTTGTTGTATAAGAAAACATCAAAGGGCTTCTAATCTCATTTTAAAATGCACATGATGTTTTGTTACAGTAATGGACTTTATAAGGAGAACTAATTAATGATAATATTTAAAGGTATGTTCTGTGAAGTCCATTGGGCATTTGTTAATATTCACCAGTAGAAATTGTAATGACAATAACAGAGCTTATGCATCAATCATTGTATTTCTCACCAACAATTAATTATTAATTTGTATAAAAAAATGGCACAAATATAGTATTATCAATCTTTCTTGCCATCATTTTAATTCCAATATGGAAGACAAAAATCTTTGAGGGATTTTCAGATATTGGAGATGATTATAAATGAACTATTAATCATTATTTTCTTAATTAGAATATGGAACAGTTCTACCACAGATAATAAAATGAATTACAAAATCTATGTGCTTTCAATTATAGATGACATGTTAAATAATATATATATATATATGATAAAACTGTTCATTTGTGTAAATTTGATTCATAAATATGTAAAATATAATACTATGTATTTTATTTATTTTTCATTTGTAACTTTTCTACTTCACATTTCTGATTTCCCTATGGATAACCTCATTTTCCCTATTGCTAGCCTCAATAAGTTATCTCATCTGTTGAATCTTGCACTCAAGACTGGTTTCAACTGGAATAATCAGGTTAAAGCTTTAGTCCTTTAATTAATATGTACATGTGGCTCTTGTTGCAATGCATATCATTATTAAAATAAGCATGATTTGTTTATTCAGGTGTGTCAATTGATAATGAAATATAGAAGTGCCTTGTACAGGAGTAAAATCGCAAGCATGTTAGCACCGGTGATGCAATTTTATGATTGCTGATAATATGGAATATCATACAATGATACCATTGATATTCATAATACTGGAAGTTACTAGTATGAAATATGAAGCCAAGTTATTGACCGGGCCTCATATTATACTCTGAATCAACTTATATATGGATGAAGGATGGAAAATTTACAAAATTAGTGAATTTTTTTACTTATACTCCGACTTATAAGCTGGAAAAAACACTTACTTTGTTTTAGTACCTTCAGTCATGTATGAGTCTGAATGACCTTGTTCTTGCATATATGCTTTCTATCAAAAATGGCAGATCTGGGTCTATACTGTTTTGTTTGCATGGGTAAATATACTTCCAAACCAAGTCATATCTGAAGTGGTGTTCCTCAAGGATCAGGGCATCTTCTTTTTCTACTGTTTATCAATGACTCAGCCTTGCATTATGTACACTCTAACACAAATCTGTTCATTGATGACTCTATATTGCATTTATCTGGTAAATCTCTAGACTCCATTACAAAAAACTTCTAAATGACCTCAACAATATGGTAGTCAAAAGAATAACTCGGTTAAAATTACTTTTGAAATTTCTACCTCCACAAACACTTGGACTTTTTGGGATATGTAATACCATTGATAAATTACAGCTGTATCATATGGGAAAACACATCCAATTATAATCTGTCCAGAATTGATAAACTCCAGAAAAGGACAGCATAAATTATACTGAAACTTCCTGTTATAACTCCCTCTAATAATTTTTCACATCTGCAATGGCTACCTATAAGAAAATATGTTCTTTATTTTAAAGGAATCATGGCATATAAGTTTTTAAACAAACTTTCTCCAGATTATATCTCTAACCTAACTCAACCATGATCATTGAATACTGAGCTTAATCTCCAATTAACAAAAATCTTCATATTCAGTGGTCGAAAACCAATTATTATACAAGCCCATTTAATGTAAAAGCACCTACGGTATGGAATTCGTTACCACTGATGATACATAATTAAAATTCCATTGCTTCTTTTAAAATGTCATTAAAGAAATTCTTTCTTGACATATTAAAGGCTGAATAGAAAATGCTATCATTATATCCATACTTGATATGTCCAGACCTTATGCTCAAATGTATGTACCTGGGTAAAGAACATATTTCATATGAATATGTTTCCCAGTATAGTCACACAGTCATTCATCTTAAATATGTATCAATGAGTGTGTGATGTCTATTACAAAACTGAGGACCACATAGCAAATGGGTCAGTCATGACCAAATGAATTATTATTGTTATAGAAATTGTATTATTATTATTTTTATTATTATTATTATTATTATTATTATTATTATTATTATTAACAGATGAGATCTCAAGACTGATGTCATTTCCTGAAAACAAAACCTAAGTTTGGACATTACAAAATTAAATCTTAAAATATACAATACTTCTAGAAAAAGTGAAAATTATCTCTAACCATTAAAAACAGGTGATATCATAACCCTGAAATCAGTGACTTAAATAGTGATGTATTTCTCACTAGTAACAGGTGATACCATGATAAACATGCTACAGCAAAACTTGGCTAACCCCTTATTCGTAAAAAGTCATGCTGTGCTTCATGAGAAACAAGATTTTTAACTATGAAACACTCTGCCAACATTGTGTTTGGAAAAACACAAATTATCAAAAATACATCCATGCCAATGGGATGGATGCTCTCTGGGGGCAGATATTTTTAAACACTTCTACTGTTGTTTTATTCAAAGGATACCTTGTTTGGGGAATGTCTTTAGAGTTTATTAGTGCTTCTAGCTGGGTATTAACAGGGAAGGAAAAGGTTTTATTGCACAGTAGTTGCTGCTGAAGAGACAGCCTACTTGCAAACTAGGAATTCTGTGAAAGTAAGAAGGGAATTTTGAAATACCAATCCAAAATTTAAAATGTAAAGAGAATTGAGAAATGGTCTATTATTAATAAAACTATTTTAATACTCGATATTTGGCATTGTCTTTTAAAAAATTAATATAAAATTAATGTGATTAAATAAATTAAGAATGAAAAGCATTGGTACTGGTAAAATCTAAGTCATAATATGCACCATACTAAAACAGCTGGTTTGATATGACCTTTTTTCTATCATGTGAAGGACAGAAGAGTATTATTTAGTTTGATCCTTTTTGATAAATAATTAACAGAACAGTTTTATGTAGTTTGATAAATAATTAATAGTTTTATGCAGTTTGATAAATAATTAACAGAACAGTTTTATGTAGTTTGATAAATAGTTAACAGAAGTTACACGCAGTTTGATAAATAATTAACAAAACAGTTTTATGTAGTTTGATAAATAATTAACAAACCAGTTTTATATAGTTTTCATAAATAAATAACAGAACAGTTTTATGTAGTTTGATAAATAGTTAACAGAAGTTTCATGCAGTTTGATAAATAATAAATGTCCCATCCAACCATACTGAGCCAGCATTCAGCAGATGTCCCATCCAACCATATTGAACCAGCATTCAGCAGATGTCCCATCCAACCCCATGAAGATAAACATCAGTGCAACACATCAACATAATTAAGTAAACAACAAAAAGAAAACACAACCTGACATTCCATACTTTTCCAGACATTTTGGGAAAAAATGTATTTTCTATACTTTATTCCCAAGTCTGAAAAGTGCAATCTTTTATTTCCAATGTTTTTTTCTAAACTAACTAGGCTTTGTATGAACCCTGTGTAAAAATGTCTAAATAATTTGTAACGTTGCTGTGATGTGCTAACTGCCTAATTAAGACATGGATACATATAAGCAAGCAAAATCTGATCTGTTTAAAATGACTGGACTTTGCACAATATTGCTTAAAAGCTTCTCAAGATCGAAAGATGGCTAGACATGATCAAGGTAAACTATCTGAGAGAATGAAAGAAAACTGAATTGATGTCCATTAAAATGACAGGTCAGTATTGATGTCCATTAAAATGACAGGTCAGTATTGATGTCCATTAAAATGACAGGCTAATATATATATATATATATATATATATATATATATATATATATATATATATAACATATTAATTAAGAAATAATGCATGAAATGCTATATAAAAAAAGACAGTGTTAACAATAGCAAATGCTAGCTATCCTTTATCTTGTCATATAGATATACCTCCTTCTTCCAGCTCATCAATAAGAGTTTGTTTGTCCTCTACATCTCGGGGTCGCTGTTTGGGTGACATCATGGATTTCATAACGGCTGTCAGCTGCCTGATATTAAATCAGAGTAATTGGCAATTAAAATTAGTGTAACTTAGAGTGACATACAGGGGAATTCTGAAATAATCCCGTTGTTGGATCACTGCTATGTAAGAACGTTGTTGATGACTATTAAGCTATGGGTTTCAGAAACTTAAATGAATTATTTTTATCTGATAGCTTGACTGATGTTTTGAGTAGTAACAGGGTTAAAAGGGACAGCTAGGACAAAAAATCCAAAGACATGCTGTGACCATGTCATATCTCAGTTTATACTATAATGAAACTATAGCTTTGTTCCCCTGTATGTCAGTACATGTGATCATCAGATCAACTGCTACTTCATTCAGAGTAACAACAACACTACTGACATACTTTTAAAATGAAACAATCAAATGTTGGAATCATTCTCCTGTATTTTAACAAAAATTCCAAAATGTAACTAAAGCCCCAAGTGGCTAGCTTGCCAGCAGCCTCTTGTGGGTCAGCAGTTTTTCTCCCAAAGGAAATTTCCTGGGTTCTTTCTCCACCAGTTATACTGGCTGCCATGTATAGCACATCTTGTGCTGAAAAATGGCATTAAACCCAATTACAACATCAACAACAAAACATAACTTTTCTCTTGGAAGACTTGTTTACATTCACCATTCAAGCTCTAGATTAACATAATGCATGTGTGACCGAAAACCGTCACTAATAATCATTTCAGCACTAGAAAATTTCAAACTGGTCTCCTTGATGCTGAAGAGTTTCCCTCGCATGGGAGATAAACTGGTTATCAGAAAGGCTTAAAATTTGCCATGTGTTCAGTCAATACACATTTTAGACTTTGTAATGCAACTCAAACTGTACCCATAAGAAGTGTCATACAGCCTTAGGTTTTTGGCTAATTAAAACCAATTATAATTGAATTTCTCATTGTTGAATAGTTAAATAGCCTATTTGGGTCATAATATGCATCAGTATTGCTGGAACAGTTTTCATTATAAGGCTCCCTTGCTTAAAATGCTCATTAAAAGCATTTTAAAAGTGAGTACTGTATTCCAAATTACAATAAATTCTTGATTATCCTAACCCCAAATATCCACATTTATAGTTTATTTGAATCAATACCTTCTTCCTAAAATATGTACTAATAAAATCAGATTATCAAAGCTTCTGATTATCAAAACTATATTCATGTCCTTTGATGAACACCCTTCAATCAGGTCATGCAATATATTTTTTTTAATGAAAAACTATAGTTTTAAACCTTTCATGCTTTTTCATTTGTCATTAACTTTATAAAAATCAGTCTAGCTTTTAAAAAGACCAGCCCTCTAAACTGCATGTGTAACTATGAGTGAGCAATGCATGAAAACTGTTGATTAAGAAAATTACAGTAATGGTTGAATTTTTTTAAAGGTATCAATTAGCAAATCAATAAATTCTTCTTGAAAAGTTAACAAGTGTACCATTTCTGTGGAATGTACTATTTTAAACCCTGCCTGTGTTATTAAGCATAAGCAGTGTATGACTGACTCAAGAGATTAGTGACTAACAAGACTCAGTAACCTTGAACTTTAGCCAATAATACCTACTGCAGCCTTGATCTTTGACCTTTAGACTCCAAAACCTATGGATTTAATTTTTAACCTAAGTGTACAATATTGAAAAAGTCTGGTAAAAAAACTTATCATAGAAAAAACATTTTTCTACAAAACACAATTTTTTTAAGTCACAGAATGCAATTCTGATAATCCAAGTATTTCCAATGCATGAAAGAATATTCTTGAGAATGGCCAAAATAATGCATAATGTGTCTCCAGAATCAGCACCATTTACCAAAACAGTCTTCACCAAAGAGAATTTACTAGTATCCAAAATTCTAAGACATTACAAGTTAAAATGTAAAACAATAAGTTATTTACAAAATGTTTTTATATTCAGTTACGAGTATTTGGCATAATATTCCTCATCTTATTAAATTAGCCCTCTGTATCTCTTCCATCAAGAACAAGTTGATGAAATCCTAACAAAAATGTATGGGGTACTTATTTTAATATGCCCTGTTTTATCACTTTTGCAGGCATGGAATTTGTGCTAATAGTCATAAACTCATAAACAGTTTTTATTATATATATATATATATATATATATATATATATATATCAATCATCTAAATATAAAATCATTACTTATCATTTTCACACAATTACTAAATATCCCCATAAGCATAAATTTATATTAAAAATAAATCAATTAATAATAATTACAATGGTGCAAATTACTTTTTTGGTGATCTTCCTGAGTTTTTAGAAGCAATACTGAGTCTAGATCCCTTCACTGATTTTGTTCGGCTTGATACAGACTCGCTATCATCTTCAGTGCTTATCTCCATATTCATCTGATTCCTTTCCTCTTCCGTTAGTGGTGCTCTTAAGTCATTCTTTGAAATCTTCTCAAAGCCACCCTTCCTCCACATACCCACAGAGCCATCTGGGGCATTGTAGGTCAGCTCAAATGTCAAGGTTGTCTGAAAAGCAGGTTATAATGTTTACTGCACATATTTAAATAATGCAATAGTTACATAATTAAATCATCGATATCATGCCACTTATTACTACTGTGCATATTCTGAAAGATATTAGACATAAAATGACATTTATTCTGAAGAAGAAAATAAATCAAATTGATAATAAGATTTAACATTCAGGAAATCGGCAACTTAGAACCTGCCAAGAATCAGTCTTGCTGGCTTTCTGCGTACAAAATTCTAATGTGAATGCAATATTGTGTCAAAGTGAAAGAACTCACTCATTAGCATACACTTTTCTTCATGTAAAAGAAAAGAGGAATCTATGATCTTCATCCTGAGCACATGTTATGAATTTTCAAAAATGGTTTATACACACATACAAGTTGGGCCAAACTATAGTGATGGGAGTCAGTCAGAATTTCACAATCAATGATTGGTTCCTCTTAACCACATGATAATCAATTATATTCGGTTACTAATTTGAATTTTTGTTTGTTATTCAGTTATATATTTGCTAAAGCTTTCAAAATGTTAATAAATGTACAGGAGTAATCTCTTTTAATAACATGCATAGTTTAACCTGAAAAAAAAATTTAATTTATTTTCTATTGTGTTATTTTTGTTACACAGCTTTGTTAAGTGAAAGCAGCTTTTATGGCTGATCAGTTTTATGTAAGTGAAAACCTGTTGCAATCCCACAAACCCTTTCATTCATATGTGATATATCTATTATTTAAAGACTGGTTTTCGTGTTTGTCATTATTTGCAAATACTACAATGGATTTTACATTTAAACTGGAAAAAATCATCAAAAAATTATAAAATTTATTAATTCAACAATTTGACAGCAAAATCATGTAATAATGACTATATGTTCATAATTATGAAAGTCTGCACCTATGCGATGTAGTATGGTTTTATATTTGTAACAAATAATTCATATTGACTAGTGGATTTGTAAGTTACGAAGGAAACAAATAATTCAGATTGAATGTAGTGGATTTGTATGTCATGAAGGAAACAAATAATTCAGATTCTCTGTAGTGGGTATGTAAGTCATGAAGGAAACAAATAATTCAGATTGACTGTAGTGGATTTGTAAGTCATGAAGGAAACAAATAATTCAGATTGACTGTAGTGGATTTGTAAGTCATGAACGAAACAAATAATTCAGATTGACTAGAGGATTGGTTAAGTTATGAAGCAAAAAAAAAAATCAGATTGACTGTAGTGGATTTGTAAGTCATGAAGAAAACAAATAATTCAAATTGCTTGTAGTGGATTTGTAAGTCATGAAGGAAACAAATAATTCAGATTCTCTGTAGTGGATATGTAAGTCATGAAGGAAATAAATAATTCAGATTGACTGTAGTGGATTTGTAAGTCATGAACGAAACAAATAATTCAGATTGACTGTAGTGGATTTGTAAGTCATGAACGAAACAAATAATTCAGATTGACTGTAGTGGATTTGTAAGTCATGAACGAAACAAATAATTCAGATTGACTAGAGGATTTGCTAAGTTATGAAGGAAACAAATATATCAGATTGACTGTAGTGGATTTGTAAGTCATGAAGGAAACAAATAATTCAGATTGACTAGTGGATTTGTTAAGTGATGAAGGAAACAAATAATTCAGATTGACTGTAGTGGATTTGTAAGTCATGAAGGAAACAAAATAATTCAGATTGACTGTAGTGGATTTGTAAGTCATGAACGAAACAAATAATTCAGTTTTTTTGTAGTGGATTTGTAAGTTATGAAGGAAACAAATAATTCAGATTGACTGTAGTGGATTTGTAAGCCATGAAGGAAACAAAATAATTCAGATTGCCTGTGGTGGATTTGTAAGTCATGAAGAAAACAAATAATTCAAATTGCTTGTAGTGGATTTGTAAGTCATAAAGGAAACAAATAAGTCAGATTGACTGTAGTGGATTTGTAAGTCATGAAGGAAATGAATAATTCAGATTGACTGTAGTGAATTTGGAAGTCATGAAGAAAACAAATAATTCAGATTGATTCTAGTGGATTTGTAAGTCATAAAGGAAACAAATAATTCAGATTGTTTGTAGTGGATTTGCAAGTCATGAACGAAACAAATAATTCAGATTTACTAGTGGATTTGTAAGTCATGAAGGAAACAAATAATTCAGATTCTCTGTAGTGGATTTGTAAGTCATGAAGGAAATGAATAATTCAGATTGATTAGTGGATTTGTAAGTCATGAACGAAACATATAATTCAGATTGACTAGTGGATTTGTAAGTCATGAAGGAAATGAATAATTCAGATTGACTGTAGTGGATTTGTAAGTCATGAAGGAAACAAATAATTCAGATTGTCTGTAGTGGATTTGTAAGTCATGAAGGAAACAAATAATTCAGATTGACTGTAGTATGTCATGAAGGAAACAAATAATTCAGATTGACTGTAGTAGATTTGTTTGTTTTGTTTTTTATGGTTTAATGCCATTTTTCAGCACAATATAGGCTATACATGGTGGCCAGTAATAATGGTGGAGGAAGAAACCAGACAAACCCCGGAAAGAACCACCGACCTACGAGAAGCTACTGGCAAGCTTTCTCACATAACTACATTTGCCAAATCTTAGACTCGAACACACGCAGACAGAGGATAGTGGATTTGTAAGTCATGAAGGAAACAAATAATTCAGATTGACTGTAGTATGTCATGAAGGAAACAAATAATTCAGATTGTCTGTAGTGGATTTGTAAGCCATAATGGAAACAAATAATTCAGATTGACTGTAGTGGATTTGTATGTCATGAAGGAAACAAATAATTCAGATTGTCTGTAGTGGATATGTAAGTCATGAAGGAAACAAATAATTCAGATTGATTAGTGGATTTGTAAGTCATGAACAAAACAGTTCAGATTGACTAGTGGATTTGTAAGTCATGAAGGAAACAAATAATTCAGATTGACTAGAGGATTGGTTAAGTTATGAAGGAAACAAATAAATCAGATTGACTGTAGTGGATTTGTAAGTCATGAAGGAAACAAAATAATTCAGATTGACTGTAGTGGATTTGTAAGTCATGAAGGAAATGAATAATTCAGATTGACTGTAGTGGATTTGGAAGTCATGAAGAAAGCAAATAATTCAGATTGATTCTAGTGGATTTGTAAGTCATAAAGGAAACAAATAATTCAGATTGCTTGTAGTGGATTTGTAAGTCATGAAGGAAACAAAAAATTCAGATTGACTGTAGTGGATTTGTATGTCATGAAGAAAGCAAATAATTCAGATTGATTCTAGTGGATTTGTAAGTCATAAAGGAAACAAATAATTCAGATTGCTTGTAGTGGATTTGTAAGTCATGAAGGAAACAAAAAATTCAGATTGACTGTAGTGGATTTGTATGTCATGAAGGAAACAAATAATTCAGATTGACTGTAGTGGATTTGTAAGTCATGAAGGAAACAAAATAATTCAGATTGACTGTAGTGGATTTGTAAGTCATAAACAAAACAAATAATTCAGTTTGTTTGTAGTGGATTCGTAAGTTATGAAGGAAACAAATAATTCAGATTGACTGTAGTGGATTTGTAAGCCATGAAGGAAACAAAATAATTCAGATTGACTGTGGTGGATTTGTAAGTCATGAAGAAAACAAATAATTCAGATTGTCTTTAGTGGATTTGTAAGTCATGAAGGAAATGAATAATTCAGATTGACTGTAGTGAATTTGGAAGTCATGAAGAAAACAAAAATTCAGATTGATTCTAGTGGATTTGTAAGTCATAAAGGAAACAAATAATTCAGATTGTTTGTAGTGGATTTGCAAGTCATGAAGAAAATTAATAATTCAGATTGCTTGTAGTGGATTTGTAAGTCATGAAGGAAACAAATAATTCAGATTGACTGTAGTGGATTTGTAAGTCATGAACGAAACATATAATTCAGATTGACTAGTGGATTTGTAAGTCATGAAGGAAACAAATAATTCAGATTCTCTGTAGTGGATTTGTAAGTCATGAAGGAAATGAATAATTCAGATTGATTAGTGGATTTGTAAGTCATGAACGAAACATATAATTCAGATTGACTAGTGGATTTGTAAGTCATGAAGGAAATGAATAATTCAGATTGACTGTAGTGGATTTGTAAGTCATGAAGGAAACAAATAATTCAGATTGTCTGTAGTGGATTTGTAAGTCATGAAGGAAACAAATAATTCAGATTGACTGTAGTATGTCATGAAGGAAACAAATAATTCAGATTGACTGTAGTAGATTTGTTTGTTTTGTTTTTTATGGTTTAACGCCATTTTTCAGCACAATATAGGCTATACATGGTGGCCAGTATTAATGGTGGAAGAAGAAACCAGACAAACCCCGGAAAGAACCACCGACCCACGAGAAGCTACTGGCAAGCTTTCTCACATAACCACATTTGCCGAATCTTAGACTCGAACACACGCAGACAGAGGATAGTGGATTTGTAAGTCGTGAAGGAAACAAATAATTCAGATTGACTGTAGTGGATTTGTAAGTCATGAAGGAAACAAATAATTCAGATTGTCTGTAGTGGATTTGTTAGTCATGAAGGAAACAAATAATTCAGATTGACTGTAGTGGATTTGTAAGTCGTGAAGGAAACAAATAATTCAGATGACTGTAGTATGTCATGAAGGAAACAAATAATTCAGATTGTCTGTAGTGGATTTGTAAGTCATGAAGGAAACAAATAATTCAGATTGTTTGTAGTGGATTTGTAAGTCATGAAAAAAACAAATAATTCAGATTCACTGTATTGAATTTGTAAGTCATGAAGGAAACAAATAATTCAGACTGATTGTAGTGGATTGGAAACCCTAACCAAGCAATGATTAATTGTAATGGATAATCAGAACAACACTTACAATGACAAACATCATCGACACCAGTACAATGCATTGAAAGATTATGATCTATGCTGTTTGTAATGCTGATTTATCATAACACAATGTATAGACCCACATCTGACAGTGTATCATGAAATGACAAATCTGGATATTTGATGTTTGTAGTGGGTTCTGGCTTATAAGCAAGTACCAATGAATATGGCACTAATTCAACTAATATTTGACCATTGGTGTTACATATTTTGACCCCATGCAAAGGGATAAATATTTTGGCTTCACACAAAGTGTTAAAAATGTTGACCCCATATAAAGGGATAAATATTTTGACTCCATGTAAAAGGATAACAATTTGACTTTATATAAAGGGATAAATTCTGACCCCATACAAAAGGGATAAATATTTTGACTCCATGTAAAGGAATAAATATTTTCACTCCATGGAAAGGGACAAACACTCTAACACCATACAAAGGGATAAATATTTTGACTCCATGGAAAGGGTAAAACACTCTGACACCATACAAAGGGATAAATATTTTGGCCTCACACAAAGTGATGAAAATGTTGACCCCATATAAAGGGATAAATATTTTGACCCCATATAAAGGGATAAATATTCTGACTCCATGTAAAGGGATAACAAGTGTTCTGCAACAGGACTTCAGTACAGTTTCTTTGTCATCCAATCAAATCTTTGAAGGTTGATCCTTTTGTGTGGCTTTTCATATTTCTCTAGTATATTGACTAGATCTTACATGTCAGCTTGCTACAGGCAAGAACCCTCACTAGTTAATTGTTTTTCAGCTTGCTACAGGCAAGAAGCCTCACTAGTCAATTGTTTTTCATTTTGCTACAGGCAAGAACCCTCACTAGTCAATTGTTTCAGCTTAATACAGAACTCTTTCATCTTCAAGAGGACAAATGTCCAAAACACTGTTTTAGTTAGCTATAGATGACGAAGTTTGATGCAAAACTAAATGGATCAACAATCCTTTGCTATTGAAGATGCCATCATGCAAGATATGGAGTTTTTATTTTTCATGAATTGTTGATGCAGTGCACATGCATAGATATGTTTATGAGTGACCTGGCAAGATCATATGTAGTAAAGTTTATGCTTGGTTTTAATATAATAAAGTCTATGTTAGTTTTTAATTCAATAAAGTCTATGCTTGGTTTTAATACAATAAAGTCTATGTTTGGTTTCAATACAATAAAGTTTATGCTAGTTTCTAATACAATAAAGTCTATGCTAGTTTCTAATACAATAAAGTCTATGCTTGTTGTTAATACAATACAGTCTATGCTTGTTTTTAATACAGTAAAGTCTATGTCAGTTTTTAATTCAATAAAGTCTATGCTTGGTTTTAATACAATAAAGTCTATGCTTTTGTTTCAATACAATAAAGTCTATGCCAATTTCTAATACAATAATGTCTATGCTAGTTTCTAATACAATAAAGTCTATGCTTGTTTTTAATACAATAAAGTCTATGCTAGTTTCTAATACAATAATGTCTATGCTAGTTTCTAATACAATAATGTCTATGCTTGGTTTTAATACAATAAAGTCTATGCTTGTTTTTAATACAATAAAGTCTATACTTGTTTTTAATACAATAAAGTCTATGCTAGTTTTTAATACAATAAAGTCTATGCTTGGTTTTAATGCAATAAAGTCTATGCTTGTTTTTAATACAATAAAGTCTATGCTTGGTTTTAATACAATAAAGTCTATGCTTGTTTTTAATACAATAAAGTCTATGCTTGGTTTTAATACAATAAAGTCTATACTTGTTTTTAATACAATAAAGTCTATGCTAGTTTTTAATACAATAAAGTCTATGCTTGGTTTTAATACAATAAAGTCTATGCTTGTTTTTAATACAATAAAGTCTATGCTTGGTTTTAATACAATAAAGTATATGCTAGTTTCTAATATAATAATGTCTATGCTTGGTTTTAATACAATAAAGTCTATGCTTGTTTTTAATACAATAAAGTCTATGCTAGTTTCTAATACAATAAAGTCTATGCTTGTTTTTAATACAATAAAGTCTATGCTAGTTTCTAATACAATAAAGTCTATGCTTCGTTTTAATACAATAAAGTCTATGCTAGTTTCTAATACAATAAAGTCTATGCTTGGTTTTAATACAATAAAGTCTATGCTTGTTTTTAATACAATAAAGTCTATGCTAGTTTCTAATACAATAATGTCTATGCTGGGTTTTAATACAATAATGTCTATGCTTGGTTTTAATACAATAAAGTCTATGCTAGTTTCTAATACAATAAAGTCTATGCTTGGTTTTAATACAATAAAGTCTATGCTAGTTTCTAATACAATAAAGTCTATGCTAGTTTCTAATACAATAAAGTCTATACTTGTTTTTAATACAATAAAGTCTATGCTAGTTTCTAATACAATAAAGTCTATGCTTGTTTTTAATACAATAAAGTCTATGCTAGTTTCTAATACAATAAAGTCTATGCTTGTTTTTAATACAATAAAGTCTATACTTGTTTTAATACAATAAAGCCTATGCTTGTTTTTAATACAATAAAGTCTATGCTTGTTTCTAATACAATAAAGTCTATGCTAGTTTCTAATACAATAAAGTCTATGCTTGCTTTTAATACAATAAAGTCTATGCTTGTTTTAATACAATAAAGTCTATGCTTGTTTTTAATACAATAAAGTCTATGCTTGTTTTTAATACAATAAAGCCTATGCTTGTTTTTAATACAATAAAGTCTATGCTAGTTTTTAATACAATAAAGTCTATGCTTGTTTCTAATACAATAAAGTCTATGCTTGTTTTTAATACAATAAAGTCTATGCTTGTTTTTAATACAATAAAGTCTATGCTTGTTTTTAATTCAATAAAGTCTATGCTTGTTTTTAATACAATAAAGTCTATGCTTGTTTTTAATACAATAAAGTCTATGCTAGTTTCTAATACAATAAAGTCTATGCTTGTTTCTAATACAATAAAGTCTATGCTTGTTTTTAATACAATAAAGTCTATGCTTGTTTTTAATACAATAAAGTCTATGCTAGTTTTTAATACAATAAAGTCTATGCTTGTTTTTAATACAATAAAGTCTATGCTAGTTTTTAATACAATAAAGTCTATGCTTGTTTCTAATACAATAAAGTCTATGCTTGTTTTTAATACAATAAAGTCTATGCTTGTTTTTAATACAATAAAGTCTATGCTTGTTTTTAATTCAATAAAGTCTATGCTTGTTTTTAATACAATAAAGTCTATGCTTGTTTTTAATACAATAAAGTCTATGCTAGTTTCTAATACAATAAAGTCTATGCTTGTTTCTAATACAATAAAGTCTATGCTTGTTTTTAATACAATAAAGTCTATGCTTGTTTTTAATACAATAAAGTCTATGCTAGTTTTTAATGCAATAAAGTCTATGCTTGTTTTAATACAATAAAGTCTATGCTTGTTTTTAATACAATAAAGTCTATGCTTGTTTTTAATACAATAAAGTCTATGCTTGTTTTTAATACAATAAAGTCTATGCTTGTTTTTAATACAATAAAGTCTATGCTTGTTTTTAATACAATAAAGTCTATGCTTGTTTTTAATACAATAAAGTCTATGCTTGTTTTTAATACAATAAAGTCTATGCTTGTTTTTAATACAATAAAGTCTATGCTTGTTTTTAATACAATAAAGTCTATGCTTGTTTTTAATACAATAAAGTCTATGCTTGTTTTTAATTCAATAAAGTCTATGCTTGTTTTTAATACAATAAAGTCTATACCTGTTTTTAATACAATAAAGTCTATACTTGTTTTTAATACAATAAAGCCTATGCTAGTTTCTAATATAATAAAGTCTATGCTAGTTTCTAATACAATAAAGTCTATGCTTGCTTTTAATACAATAAAGTCTATGCTTGTTTTTAATACAATAAAGTCTACGCTTGTTTCTAATACAATAAAGTCTATGCTAGTTTCTAATACAATAAAGTCTATGCTAGTTTCTAATACAATAAAGTCTATGCTTGCTTTTAATACAATAAAGTCTATGCTTGTTTTTAATACAATAAAGTCTATACCTGTTTTTAATACAATAAAGTCTATGCTAGTTTCTAATACAATAAAGTCTATGCTAGTTTCTAATACAATAAAGTCTATGCTTGCTTTTAATACAATAAAGTCTATGCTTGTTTTTAATACAATAAAGTCTATACCTGTTTTTAATACAATAAAGTCTATGCTTGTTTTTAATACAATAAAGTCTATGCTTGTTTTTAATACAATAAAGTCTATGCTAGTTTCTAAGACAATAAAGTCTATGCTAGTTTCTAATACAATAAAGTCTATGCTTGTTTCTAATACAATAAAGTCTATGCTTGTTTCGAATACAATAAAGTCTTGTTTTTAATACAATAAAGTCTATACTTGTTTTTAATACAATAAAGTCTATACCTGTTTTTAATACAATAAAGTCTATACTTGTTTTTAATACAATAAAGCCTATGCTTGTTTCTAATACAATAAAGTCTATGCTTGTTTTTAATACAATAAAGTCTATGCTTGTTTTTAATACAATAAAGTCTATGCTTGTTTTTAATACAATAAAGTCTATGCTAGTTTCTAATACAATAAAGTCTATGCTTGCTTTTAATACAATAAAGCCTATGCTAGTTTCTAATACAATAAAGTCTATGCTTGTTTTTAATACAATAAAGTCTATGCTAGTTTTTAATACAATAAAGTCTATGCTTGTTTTTAATACAATAAAGTCTATGCTAGTTTCTAATACAATAAAGTCTATGCTTGTTTTTAATACAATAAAGTCTATGCTTGTTTTTAATACAATAAAGTCTATGCTTGTTTTTAATACAATAAAGTATATGCTTGGTTTTAATACAATAAAGTCTATGCTTGTTTTTAATACAATAAAGCCTATGCTAGTTTCTAATACAATAAAGTCTATGCTTGTTTTTAATACAATAAAGTCTATGCTAGTTTTTAATACAATAAAGTCTATGCTTGTTTCTAATACAATAAAGTCTATGCTTGTTTTTAATACAATAAAGTCTATGCTTGTTTTTAATACAATAAAGTCTATGCTTGTTTTTAATTCAATAAAGTCTATGCTTGTTTTTAATACAATAAAGTCTATGCTTGTTTTTAATACAATAAAGTCTATGCTAGTTTCTAATACAATAAAGTCTATGCTTGTTTCTAATACAATAAAGTCTATGCTTGTTTTTAATACAATAAAGTCTATGCTTGTTTTTAATACAATAAAGTCTATGCTTGGTTTTAATACAATAAAGTCTATGCTTGTTTTTAATACAATAAAGCCTATGCTAGTTTCTAATACAATAAAGTCTATGCTTGTTTTTAATACAATAAAGTCTATGCTAGTTTTTAATACAATAAAGTCTATGCTTGTTTCTAATACAATAAAGTCTATGCTTGTTTTTAATACAATAAAGTCTATGCTTGTTTTTAATACAATAAAGTCTATGCTTGTTTTTAATTCAATAAAGTCTATGCTTGTTTTTAATACAATAAAGTCTATGCTTGTTTTTAATACAATAAAGTCTATGCTAGTTTCTAATACAATAAAGTCTATGCTTGTTTCTAATACAATAAAGTCTATGCTTGTTTTTAATACAATAAAGTCTATGCTTGTTTTTAATACAATAAAGTCTATGCTAGTTTTTAATACAATAAAGTCTATGCTTGTTTTAATACAATAAAGTCTATGCTTGTTTTTAATACAATAAAGTCTATGCTTGTTTTTAATACAATAAAGTCTATGCTTGTTTTTAATACAATAAAGTCTATGCTTGTTTTTAATACAATAAAGTCTATGCTTGTTTTTAATACAATAAAGTCTATGCTTGTTTTTAATACAATAAAGTCTATGCTTGTTTTTAATACAATAAAGTCTATGCTTGTTTTTAATACAATAAAGTCTATGCTTGTTTTTAATACAATAAAGTCTATGCTTGTTTTTAATACAATAAAGTCTATGCTTGTTTTTAATTCAATAAAGTCTATGCTTGTTTTTAATACAATAAAGTCTATACCTGTTTTTAATACAATAAAGTCTATACTTGTTTTTAATACAATAAAGCCTATGCTAGTTTCTAATACAATAAAGTCTATGCTAGTTTCTAATACAATAAAGTCTATGCTTGCTTTTAATACAATAAAGTCTATGCTTGTTTTTAATACAATAAAGTCTACGCTTGTTTCTAATACAATAAAGTCTATGCTAGTTTCTAATACAATAAAGTCTATGCTAGTTTCTAATACAATAAAGTCTATGCTTGCTTTTAATACAATAAAGTCTATGCTTGTTTTTAATACAATAAAGTCTATACCTGTTTTTAATACAATAAAGTCTATGCTAGTTTCTAATACAATAAAGTCTATGCTTGTTTTTAATACAATAAAGTCTATACCTGTTTTTAATACAATAAAGTCTATGCTTGTTTTTAATACAATAAAGTCTATGCTTGTTTTTAATACAATAAAGTCTATGCTAGTTTCTAAGACAATAAAGTCTATGCTAGTTTCTAATACAATAAAGTCTATGCTTGTTTCTAATACAATAAAGTCTATGCTTGTTTTGAATACAATAAAGTCTTGTTTTTAATACAATAAAGTCTATACTTGTTTTTAATACAATAAAGTCTATACCTGTTTTTAATACAATAAAGTCTATACTTGTTTTTAATACAATAAAGCCTATGCTTGTTTCTAATACAATAAAGTCTATGCTTGTTTTTAATACAATAAAGTCTATGCTTGTTTTTAATACAATAAAGTCTATGCTTGTTTTTAATACAATAAAGTCTATGCTAGTTTCTAATACAATAAAGTCTATGCTTGCTTTTAATACAATAAAGCCTATGCTAGTTTCTAATACAATAAAGTCTATGCTTGTTTTTAATACAATAAAGTCTATGCTAGTTTTTAATACAATAAAGTCTATGCTTGTTTTTAATACAATAAAGTCTATGCTAGTTTCTAATACAATAAAGTCTATGCTTGTTTTTAATACAATAAAGTCTATGCTTGTTTTTAATACAATAAAGTCTATGCTTGTTTTTAATACAATAAAGTCTATGCTTGGTTTTAATACAATAAAGTCTATGCTTGTTTTTAATACAATAAAGCCTATGCTAGTTTCTAATACAATAAAGTCTATGCTTGTTTTTAATACAATAAAGTCTATGCTAGTTTTTAATACAATAAAGTCTATGCTTGTTTCTAATACAATAAAGTCTATGCTTGTTTTTAATACAATAAAGCCTATATGGGGTTTATATTCTGACCTCCATGGCACATGATGGGGCGGTGGGGTGGCAGCTCTAGAATTTATTTCTATAGATTCAAAGAAAGAAATGGAATGTCTTTGTTTTTACACTGAAAATTGACCACAGGTATTTGGACAGGGTTGCATGCCTTTTCATCTGAACCCCTATAAAGTCTGCCCCTTACACTGGTACATGTAGAACCTGTCTTGTAAGACCACCTCTTTTGCCAAAATATTATGGTCTCTCAAGACAGGTGGTCTCACATAGCAATGGTCTTTCAAGACAGGTTTTTCTGTTGTTGTTGTACCAGGTTCAACTGTATAAATGACAGTAATTTAAAAAGGTGCAATAACAACAATGACTTGAGTCAATACTTTACAATTATCCAGTAACACTTGGGTTTATTTGGCAGAAAAGGCAACCATAAAAAGAAATATGTTCATATAAACCTAGATTTCTTTGTATTCTTAAATATTAAAGTATGACATGCAGGCTGTAGTTATTTGCCATGTCTGACACAATTACAGTATCACAACACTGCTGTGAGGAAAATAGATCACTGTAATCATTCAGTATAAAACAGGCATTGTAAATGAGTCCAATTAAATAATTCTTTAGAACAGGAAATAATAAGTAAATTTGATTCTTATCTTATTTATATTATTATAATTACAATAGTTTGTTATATGTAAAAAATATGCAAGTTCCAAATTAAACCCATTGAACCCGACAGGCCGGTTTACCGGCTGGTTGTAACGGTGTATATACCCAAATGACGGTATACTGGCCTAGCTATCTACCGTCATAACCCGAAAGGCCGGTATACTGGCCTGTGTTACGTTATTCGCTAAATGGTCAGTGAAATATAGAAAAAATATGAAAAATATGAAATATGAAGAAATTTCGAGACAGTTTGTTACATAGTCATAGTAATAAAAAACATTTTATAAGCATGTTTGAAAAGAGACAATTTGATATTTGCTGTTATATCATAGTGGATTATCATTCTAAGGCATAATATTACTTTTATTTTGCAAAATTTTACTTTTTATAAAATTGTCAAAAATTGCCGGGGAGGCTCGGGTTATTGTGCCTAAATATGGGGGAGATTAGGGTTCAAAGGGTTAATACCAATTGGTTTCTTAATCAACGTCTCTTGCATCTGAATTGCACTTGGATTTTTGTCATATATTCCCCGTTTGAGTATTTAACAAAATCTGGACATTCACAAGCAAAATTATGGGAATTCTCTTTAATATATATTGATTCTTCTTCATAGTGATAGACAGCTTCCAGCTAAACAAAGGAAAGTGTTGTACAAAGAATTCAGGAATAAGTCTAATTTTAATTTTGCACAATGTAAGGAGAAAACACTTTTCTGACATGTGTGAGTACTTACATTGCTGTAGCCATGTTATGTGAATAAACTGTTGGAGCTGTGGATGACAACTTGATTAGTTGCCATCACCTCATATCAAATTAGGTCCATCCTTTCTTAATTAATTACCATGGCCAAACACTTCTGGAAGACTGGAGAATGTCAGACAACCTCTAGATACAATAGCTATGACCTTTATTGTGCAGAATAACAGAGAACTACGTCATACAACCACATGACCAAAGAGATTTAGAAGCAGAAAAACCAAGATGTTTGAATACCGAAATAATTACTTCCCTTTATCAAAATTAGCAAATAAATCTAGTGCAATAATAATATTAACTGATGGATATGTTGATTCAAGATTCCTGTACAAACAGACATTGATGTTAATACAAAATTTTAATTGTAATATTTCCTAGCATTAGTTGTCACTTATTGTGTCCTTGCCTACTGAGTCGGTTTGATGGCACCTTTACACCTTTTAAAGAAGACCAGTCCTTTGTTAAAGGGAATTCCATCCTGCCTCTGGGTAGTACATTTTTTCAATTCCATCTAATAAACAAATCATAAAGGTTAGCTCCATAATAACTTCTGAAAAGTTGGTAATCTTGAGCAAATTTACAATTCTTATGGTACCAACCATAATTAAGCCATGAAAAAGGCCTTAGGTTTTTAATTAAAAAAAAGAAACTCTATGGGCATAACATACCTGATTGACATTTTCTAACAGTTTCATGTGCAAATAAATTTTACCAAGAAATAGTGGATCAGTAGGATTCTTTCAAATTCAGTTTTGGTGATAAAGTTATTTTATACTTGTTTCAATTTTCAGTGGCCATGCAGTACAATCCACATGTATTTTTGGAACCTCACATAGCAGTTGCGGATTTAATCTCCTCCACTTTAGCTCCACAATGGAGCAAAAAGTATTTATACATCACCACTGCACCTCAGCCGCACATGTCAATGGTATCTTCACCATGAAATGGCTGATAGGTATGAGTGATAAACAGTCAATTAATGAAGACCATCCAATGTACAGATCAAGATGTCATGAGTGTATCATGATCAAATATCATTTCAGCTGTTAGATTTATTTCGATCATGTATATCTGGTCTTGCTTTGATGTCTTGTGTATTTTGTACATTGAGAAAACTTAACACACTGACTTGATGCTTGGCCTGTTTTGATGACCTCATCATAACATTGTAAATTTATCCTACTGTTTAAATATAAAAAGAAATCCTCTGAAGTATGGACAATTAAAATCCAGATAGTAGCCACTTCTGTTTAAAAACACAAGACAACAAAAAAGAAAGCACAGAATTACACTGAATGCGATTTGCATGTTTAGTCCTTAAGCAGTAATGTCCCCAGACTGAATATAGAACTATCAACTAGATCAATTCTGAATGCAAATGTACTGTACGGGAGTCTGGCCATATGGGATTAAATTGTAATTTCAGACTGTAGTACTTTTTGTTATTTCATTCATCAAAATATAAGTTTGTTTCAAGTAATGCAAGGAATGGCACTGTGTTCTTTTTCATGCCACAAATCAGAATAAGAAAGTAGTTTTCAAGCATTTAACCCCATCCACTTATGCTTATATGGTTTCTCTCTAATAAAGACCTCACTTCAGTTGATGTTCATCAGAAATCGAGGTTGTCACCATTGTAGACGTTGTAAATTATTAGTATCATAAGATTTCAATTTCTGCTTGAGAAAGGTTCATTTCTAACACAGATGACTTGGCATGTTGCATTTTACAAATATAGCTAAAAAAAACTATGGCTCTTTCATTAACAGCGCAAGTGTTAAAGATTGACATATAAATAGTCAATGAATAATGACCACTCAAGGAAAGACCTAGATGTCATGCATGATTTGCAATCAGATACCATTTCAAGAATCAAGTGATCTTAATTTATATCAAATATATTGGGAAAAAAAGAAAATTAATGAAAAACAACTTTTCTATTCTGTGTATTTACAGAAGTATGGTTGACTTCTTTTGCAATATGTTTACATGTTTACTTAATTCAAAGAAATCAGAACAAACTTAGACTTGAAGAGATGCACACAATATTGATCTTCTCCTGTTCAGTGTAAATTTATCTTGTCATTTAGACATAAATAGTAACCCTCTAAGGTTTAGTCAATTAAATTTCAGCAGACAGCCACTTCTTTTCTTTGTTCCTGTTGTTGTTTTTGTTGTTGTTGTTTTTAAAAATTGGTTAAGGTTTGAGGGGGTTATAAAAAACACACAAAGAACAAAGCAAATTCTGAATTTACGAATCATGTAATGACTCTGTCATGAGATGGAATTACATACTTGTTTAGTTTTAACTACACATGTGCTGCAAGTGACTGACCATTTAAAGTATGGGGATAGATTGTTTTTTTCTGACTAGGGTATTGTTTGTTGTTTCATTTATCACAAGAGAAAAGTTTCAAATAATAAAAGGAATGGCACAGTGTCCTTTTCATAATACAAATCTCAAGTTTAAATTATCTATATATAATCCTGTGATTGGATGAAATAGTAGAGGATACAACTGAGAACAAGTCAGGGTCAGATCAAGGCCACCACCTTGCTAAACAAAAAAATGAACACACACAAATGTACGGTCATTTGTCACTTGAAATTTGATCATTGTTTTCTTCTTGTGCATGTTAATTGGATATTATGCACACTTTGAGTAAATATACACACATATTTTTGTTTTGGTGCCCTTTCAAGGAAAGTTAGGGGATTTTGAATCCCCCCCCACTTTACCTGATCTGGTACTGTTTGTACAGGGTATCTATCGGAATTTGTGCAATATTGTTTCACATCAGTCAAGTATGAATGCAATTTTGTTGTAAAATGTTTGATGCAATAATAGTAATTTTCAATTATAGTTAACAAAGTATATTGTGCGAACTACAATTGAAATAAGGAAATGCATGAGTCTGTACATTCTGATAATATAGTATTGACAGATTTAGAAAAAATAAGATTCATTGTGCAAAATGTACTTGCAATAAATTCAGTAGCACTTTCTGAAGATTTTGTTTCATGTTAAGTAGATGATTCCCTAATGTGCAGTTGAAAACACTCAACCAATCTGAGATAAATGTATTTGGTATTACAGCTAGCGATAGGTCTTTATTTGCATAAAAGTCATTACATCATGTTAGAGAAATATAGATTTGACAGTGATCATCTTTCCCAGCAATCGATCAAGAACGAGAGAGAAAGATGAGGAACCCATATTTTCCACTGAATCCATTTTAGCTGCAAAGCACAGTGTATAAAAGACAGAAATCAGCTATATACAATTGGAAAAAAAATGGTTTGCATTGTGCAATTTTTGGGTTGGGGGTTGGGGAGGGCTGTTGTTTTTTGTTTTTCTTATTTTGTTGGTGTGTGTGTGTGTGTGTGTGTGTTGTCTCAATAGATAGAGGCTCCATAGTCACAAACAGAAACTGCATTGAATAATTAAACATCTTAGATCTATATTACGATTAGGATGTGTGATTTCCATAAGACTAATCTGCATCAGTAAATTGGATGCAATCCAATTCGCTGTAGGTAAATCAACAGATATGCATTAAAAAACAAAAGCTAATGCATATTATTGCTTTGAATGAGAATGTTTAAACTATCTTTATTAAAGCAAATTGGCAAGTTCATCACAAATGGTATATGTCTTTGAACTTGGATTCACTTCCTGACATAAATACAAAGTCAAACAGATGACAATTGAGAGGCAGAAAGTTTCAACATAAAATGAAAAATACAACAACAGGATACAGATCTATTTAGACAGTTAACAATATTTTCGAAAGGGTGTACAAGTGTGTTTCATTTTTGACGGTAAAATGTTAAAATGTAGCTGTGATTCAATTAAGGATGAGCCATTTGCAAGGCAGACAAAGCCCAACAAAACTATATTTATGTTTTGTACAAACTGCAATCAGTCTTTTGGGAGTGTAGACATCCACTAATAACTCCAACCAGCACATATGTAACTCCCTCACAGCATTGCAGCTGTGGTAAGATCAATTTTTAAGCTGAGAAATATTCAACAAGCTCTTTGGGGAAATTTGAACAAAGTAGCATCCAGGCTATAATGAACACAAAGATGTGAATGACAATGACACTTGCATTGTCTTCAAACTGCACACCCTCTTCCATTACTGACAGAGTAACAACATTATCAAATTAAAGAAATATTCCAATGGATATCAAAGATAGAAACTTTGTTTTTTTTTTTTTTAATGTCTGTCTAGTCATGGTTTGTTGGTATATGTTTGTGTGTGTATAGTGTCTGTATTGGACTACCTTTTGTTTGTATGTATGTTAAATGCTTCAAAAAAATCAAGACATTGTTGTTTATTCTTTTATCAAATATGAATTTACAGCAATCTTCTATAAAATTATATATGCACTGGCTCAGAAAATCAAAACACATTTTGCTTGAGTCTTCAAAACACCCAATGTTGTCTGGGAATGTGGTAGGTATGTTGACTGGTTCATATATTGCTAACACTTACTGACTGTAACACATCGATAATAATTTAATGCATGTGTACCATTTCCTGTGTGACAATGAGGTTAAATGTAGTGATTACCTATCACCATGTTTTACAATCAAAACAACAATCATCATATTATTTTAATTCATCTGGGTCATCCAAGTGCTAAATGCTGACTCCATACATAACTTAAAAAGCTCTTATCTTTGAAAGAAGAAATTTGTTCTAACAGAAATTTAAAAATGTACTAGCAAGTACCCGGCAAGCGTTGAAATGCCACTCAAAGAAAGAAAGTGTTTGTGTTTTAATCCTGGCATGCGTTGCAATGCCACTGAAAGAAAGAAAGTGTTTGTGAAAGTGATTGGGCTTGAGCAGTGCGAACTCAAATGGTTTCCAATCTTGCTTCCCGTTGCTTGTCTGTTTCAACTATTAAAAATTCACACCGTGATTGTTTCACGTAACCAAGGCGCGAACTAAATGTAACTAAGTAAACTTGATGTATCTAAGATGCCTACAGTTCACACCGAAGACACGCGAAATTAGGTATCGCTACAGATCGTGTTCGATCACGTGACGTATTTAAGGCGCCTACAGTTCACAGTGAACACATGGTAAATGTCGAAAAACTATATGAAATACACACATTTGTTAATTGTACAATTTAAATGATTGTACTAATTCAGAAACCTTTGCAGGCATGTGCAGAATAACTCACCAAAGTTTTATCGCAATCAGATGAACAGTATAGGAACGCATACGACACAAACAAACAAACATTCATTTATATATATATGTATATATATATATATATATATATATATATATATATATATATATATATATATATAGAGAGAGAGAGAGAGAGAGAGAGAGAGAGAGAGAGAGAGAGAGAGAGAGAGAGAGATTGGGGGGGGGTAATTATGGAATAATACTATTATTGCCTTGCTACTATTTCTTTCCACCAGTGTTCCAGTCCAACATTAATATTTCCTCCTCCAGTTAGTAACTGGAGGTCAAGAACTACGACACCATTCTGATACCATTCTAATAACCTTTTTCAACATCCATCATTTAGCACATCTTCCTTCTTTAACTTGGTTTGAGACAGAAATGAAATCAGCTCATGAAGGGCAGAGATAATTAGGCAGCTATAACAGATAATATTTTTCTTATGGGGTAAAGTGTTAATTAATAATACACATAATTAACACTTTACCCCAAAAGAAACATATTTTAATAGAAGTAACACATTAATCTGCTGATAATGCATTGCTAAATTTGCCTGTCCAAGGAGAGGCAGATGGTCTAGAGATAAGAGTCAAGTGAACCTACCATCTGTTGTCAATAGGGTGCTTTACTTCAGACTGGAGGATGGATGGCTAGACAACTTGCTGGACAAACACAAGTGGACCTAATGCACAAATACAGTCAGTCTCATGTCACACTGATTGAAGACAGAACAAAGAAATGGTGGGGTTAGACTGTCAGAAGGCAGCTTTCATAACATCATACAGATAAGAATGATTAAAAAAGGTCCAAAGTGCAGCAACAGCCTGATCTCATCAACTTTGATTCTCATGTAAGAAAGATCTCTCTCAGTGAGAGACTGATAACCCTTTAAATAGCTTCAACAATCCACCTTGTGATGGTGGCTGGTAAAGTATAAGAGGTATCCTTGAGATGAGGAAAATACAATTTCAACCACTTTGCCTGTTGCTTATGGGAAAATAGAAATGTAAAGCTCTAACCAGGCAAAGAGGTCTACCTAAATCATCCCCAGCACAGATACAGTGATGACTCGAGATTTCAATAGAAACAGGGGCTACAATGATAGCTGATTTTTGGGGAGAAACCCAGGTTTATAATGATGAGAAATTGAACCATAGTTACCTCAGCATGGTAAACTGGCCTTTTCCACTGATAAGACATGAAAATCAATCTAGGTTCTCCCTGACACAGGAAGAGAAGGATAACTGTCCAAAGGAGCATCTAGAATGAAGCTTCACTCAAGGGTTCTTGAAGTTAGTATATAACCAAAAAGCATATGAAAGGCTTTTCACTGGCATTAAAGAGTGTGTGTCTGAAAGATGAAGATCTGACCCAGTGGTGAAGCTCATAGAAAACATAAGAATAATGTCCTCTGTCCTATAGTCCTTAATAATGGTGGATACTGAAGCCGTTTTCTTTGAAAAGAAACAGAAGAATATATGCAACTGCAGGTAAAAGTGAATAGATTAGATCAATGTTAGCTACTGCACCAGTAACACAAGTTTATCTCCTTGACATCATAAACCATGGAAGTCAAACACCTTTGAGACTGTGCAATGCAGTTTAAATATTGTTTGAATGCTGATCTTGCATAATAGAATATTTGATACAAGCCAGGCATGAAGACAGAGAAGTTAAAAGTTGTTAAAAAGGAGATAAAGTAGAACCTGTCTTGAGAGACCATTGCTATGAGAGACCACCTGTCTTGAGAGACCTTTATATTGTGGCAGAAGGGGTGGTCTTTCAAGACAGGTTTCACTGTACCATTTTTGGTGCAGCAGTAGTGGTTATTCCCTGAGGTAATTTATCAACAAGTTGAGGTTGTTAAACCATAACTGTTGGGAGCAGTCATGATGAACCATGACATTTTAGTCCTGACTCTATGAAGAACTTAAAGGATTATTTTTAAATTGGGGAGGTGAAGGCAACCAGATGATCCCACTTCACACTGAAGGTGTCCAACACATATACTCCCTTGAAAGGGACATAGAGACATAAAAAGGGAAAAAGTGATGGGACACATGCATCCCCTTGATGTCTGATGTATGTTACTACCTAATTATTGTCTGTGTCAACCATGACACAAAGATGTCTTATGTTACTCATGCACCCTTGAAGTACCAGAAATATATCCCACATTTCTAGGCCATTGATATGAAGGAAAGAGTCTTCCTGAGCCCACAACTCCATAGAGCCTGACCTCTGACTCCAGCTTAACTCCCCAACCTGACTCTTAGGCATCATTATGCAGAAATGAGTGAGGTTCTGATACAAGTATCATGACTCTGAAACTGGTCCTGATCTGGCATCGACTCAGATGGTGTCACAATTCGGAATTCCAATTAGTTCCAAGCTGACATGAGGTTCCTATGCAGTGTCCAATTTGCTAGCAGCAGGGAAGGGAGGGAGAGGCCACAAACGAAGACTACCTAAGTCTGCTGCTGTGATTAGACAATGAAACTTCCTGACAGATTTGCTATGAAACAAAATCTGTGAGATCCTCTGGAATAAAACCTGAATGTCCCTTGGTAGATGAAGAAATTCATCTCCATGTAAACAAAGGTAATACTTGTCTGAGTGTCCTCTGCTATGAGTGATCTCCCCATATCTTGGACAAACTCACAGTGCACAAATCAATCTTACTATATCAATACAATATAGTGATCATCTGCTAAACACTATTCGCAGACCTGACTTTAGGCAAAAGACCTGCATTTCATTCACTTTGGCCATTATCACTACGTTGAGTATGCAGGCAGAGTGCTGACTGTTCTGAATCAAGATACACTAAAATATGAAAGAAAAAGTTGAATCTAGGTTTTTGTCCCATTAATTTACAAGGTACAGTTGAATATTATAGCCCTATAAAAAGAGCAAGTAATGTGTCAATAACCACCACTGTAGTGCCATAGAAATCTTATCATGATAACGATTGACCATTACGTCTGTAAAGGGAATAATCATGGACGTACATGGTCAAGCAAAGATATCTATGGTTTTTTATCTGTAATGTGAAACTCAAAAACACCAACATTTTCAAAATGAGAGATCTTCTTACCAGCATGTCAGATACTGCAGTAAATGATTCATCTGCTGGCTTAGTTTGTAATGACCATGGTGAACGAGGTATTGATGTTAGTAAATTTCCAGTCACATAAGTTTACATAATTTAATTTAATTTTAATTTAAATTTCAATAGTATAGTGGCTAATTATACTTTCATTTGTCAGCAACTTTGTTTTGTGAAAAGGACTAGTGAAGATTTAGCAGAAACAGTAAAAAAAAAAAATTCTCGACAAGTCTTTCTGGCTAAAATGACTTTATACCAAATTCTAGTCATGATATCAACAAATTCTGAACTCTATACATTTAATAATTGTGTAAGACCTAGGAATAAAAAAATAAAATATATGTACAGTAATTATGGAAACTTTCTTTTGAACCAAGTTTGTTTTCCACCTTGAAAACTGACCTTTCTGCATAGACTTGTTATGATAGGCTTTATGTTTTGAGATATAGCTTTTTGTTGGCAGAAAGGATGGTCTCTTGAGACAGGCATTAATGTACAAGCCAAATGCATTTCTATACATGTCAATCAAAAAGCAAGTCTCTCCTACATTATACTACCTGCCAATTAGGGTCAATTTGAGCTGAACTAAATGTTAACATAGTCCCAATATAATCTTTCTGTAACTGGTGACATTTTCAAGATGGAATAATGATTTTATTAGCCATCCATTTAAAAGGCAGATGCCCTCAGTACCATTCAGTGTAACTCAAATAATATTATTAGATAAATGTCAGTTTACCAGGGTGTACAGAATCTTATGACTATCATAACTTTCCATGTACCACAGTAAAGTAGCAATTAAGTAATGAGTTAATTGTCTTATAAGCCGTTTTAGGTATATCACAAACTCTTTTGGCCAAAATTTCATTATAAGTGGGTGTAATGAATCTCTTAGCTGCTTTTGACAGCTTTGGAAATGAATTCACAAACATGGTACCAGTTGTAACAGTTACATCTCTCTATAACCAAAAATATTTCTTATATAAAAACATGAAAAAGGCTTTTATTTGCCAAATATTAAAAAATATTATGATCAAAGCAGGTCAATGCATCGCTTGTTTTGTCATCAAAATAATGCCAGTCGATGTGTGAAAATTCAGGATCATCATTATGAAATTCACACATTCAAATGAAAAATAAAATATTTTATAAGATTATCCTGAAAAAAATATTCTCAATTAAATATTATAATACATATTATAATAAAGTAATCAATGAATTAATGTTGATACATGTCTAACACTGGCAATACTGTATGTAGAAAAAAAAAAGCCGTGTTAAGTGAAATTCATGTTTTATATCCATCTTTAATTTAGTCCTAATGTAATTATCATATGTGTGATATAATCAAACTAATTTAGTCCTAATGTAATTATCATAGTGTGATATAATCAAACTAATTTAGTCCTAATGTAATTATCATAGTGTGATATAATCAAACTAATTTAGTCCTAATGTAATTATCATATGTGTGATATAATCAAACTAATTTAGTCCTAATGAAATTATCATATGTGTGATATAATCAAACTAATTTAGTCCTAATGTAATTATCATATGTGTGATATAATCAAACTAATTTAGTCCTAATGTAATTATCATATGTGTGATATAATCAAACTAATTTAGTCCTAATGTAATTATCATATGTGATATAATCAAACTAATTTAGTCCTAATGTAATTATCATATGTGTGATATAATCAAACTAATTTAGTCCTAATGTAATTATCATATGTGTGATATAATCAAACTAATTTAGTCCTAATGAAATTATCATATGTGTGATATAATCAAACTAATTTAGTCCTAATGTAATTATCATATGTGATATAATCAAACTAATTTAGTCCTAATGTAATTATCATAGTGTGATATAATCAAACTATTTTAGTCCTAATGTAATTATCATATGTGTGATATAATCAAACTAATTTAGTCCTAATGTAATTATCATAGTGTGATATAATCAAACTATTTTAGTCCTAATGTAATTATCATAGTGTGATATAATCAAACTAATTAAGTCCTAATGTAATTATCATAGTGTGATATAATCAAACTAATTTAGTCCTAATGTAATTATCATATGTGTGATATAATCAAACTAATTTAGTCCTAATGTAATTATCATAGTGTGATATAATCAAACTATTTAAGTCCTAATGTAATTAGCATAGTGTGATATAATCAAACTAATTTAGTCCTAATGTAATTATCATATGTGTGATATAATCAAACTAATTTAGTCCTAATGTAATTATCATATGTGTGATATAATCAAACTAATTTAGTCCTAATGTAATTATCATATGTGTGATATAATCAAACTAATTTAGTCCTAATGTAATTATCATAGTGTGATATAATCAAACTAATTTAGTCCTAATGTAATTATCATATGTGTGATATAATCAAACTAATTTAGTCCTAATGTAATTATCATAGTGTGATATAATCAAACTATTTAAGTCCTAATGTAATTATCATAGTGTGATATAATCAAACTAATTAAGTCCTAATGTAATTATCATATGTGTGATATAATCAAACTAATTTAGTCCTAATGTAATTATCATAGTGTGATATAATCAAACTAATTTAGTCCTAATGTAATTATCATATGTGTGATATAATCAAACTAATTTAGTCCTAATGTAATTATCATATGTGTGATATAATCAAACTAATTTAGTCCTAATGTAATTATCATAGTGTGGTATAATCAAACTAATTTAGTCCTAATGTAATTATCATAGTGTGATATAATCAAACTAATTAAGTCCTAATGTAATTATCATATGTGTGATATAATCAAACTAATTTAGTCCTAATGTAATTATCATATGTGTGATATAATCAAACTAATTTAGTCCTAATGTAATTATCATAGTGTGATATAATCAAACTAATTAAGTCCTAATGTAATTATCATATGTGTGATATAATCAAACTAATTTAGTCCTAATGTAATTATCATAGTGTGATATAATCAAACTAATTAAGTCCTAATGTAATTATCATAGTGTGATATAATCAAACTAATTTAGTCCTAATGTAATTATCATATGTGTGATATAATCAAACTAATTTAGTCCTAATGTAATTATCATATGTGTGATATAATCAAACTAATTAAGTCCTAATGTAATTATCATATGTGTGATATAATCAAACTAATTAAGTCCTAATGTAATTATCATAGTGTGATATAATCAAACTAATTTAGTCCTAATGTAATTATCATATGTGTGATATAATCAAACTAATTAAGTCCTAATGTAATTATCATAGTGTGATATAATCAAACTAATTAAGTCCTAATGTAATTATCATAGTGTGATATAATCAAACTAATTAAGTCCTAATGTAATTATCATATGTGTGATATAATCAAACTAATTAAGTCCTAATGTAATTATCATAGTGTGATATAATCAAACTAATTTAGTCCTAATGTAATTATCATAGTGTGATATAATCAAACTATTTTAGTCCTAATGTAATTATCATATGTGTGATATAATCAAACTAATTTAGTCCTAATGTAATTATCATAGTGTGATATAATCAAACTAATTAACTGATTAGCTGGATCCAAATTTATACCAATACAAAGAAAATGTTTTGGAAGTAATGGTTCCAAAGATTGGTATAAGTGATCACTTTGCAATTTTTCTAACACATAAAGTCAATGGCAAATCAACAAAAAATAATATCCATAAATCCATTACTTATAGGCCCTTTAAAAACTTTGATACTGTTAAATTCCTAGAACATCTAGAACAGATTCCATGGAATACAGTCCAACTCTTTGAGGATATTGATGATGTTTTAGATACTTGGACAGATCTGTTCATCAGTAAAGTGGACAAGCATGCCCCTTTAAAAACACACAGGATAAAGAAAGACCATCAGCCAGGCTGGATCTCCCCAGAAATTTTAGAAGCAATAAAGAAAAGAGACCGACTAAAATCAGTAGGAAATCAAACTGAATATAGAGTTTGGAGGAATAAAGTTAATAAAAGGATAGATCAAGCCAAACAAGTGCACTACAGAAAAGTGCTGGAAAAAACCCAAAATAACCTGAAAGCTATCTGGAAAGTGTTTACAGGTTTTGGTGCAGGCAAATGTAAACCTAAAGCTGAAATTTTATCCCTGAATCATGAGGGCATTTATACTGATAGTCCAAAGGACATCTCAGATATTTTTAACAACTTTTTTGTTCAAATTGCTGAAAAACTTAAAGAACCCAGAAGTTCATCTGATCATCTGAAACTCAAACATTTTTGTGCTAAAAATACTACCAAACAATATAAAGTTTAAAATTCCTGAATTTAGTCCAGAATTTGTGTTGAAATATATTAAAACAATGGATGTTTGTAAAGCTACAGGACTTGTTATGATTGGACCAAGGCTACTAAAAGTTGCTGCATCTGTAATTGTAGAGAGTATAGCTTTCATTTGTAAAGAAAGTATTAGGTCTAATAAATTTCCACAAACATGGAAAACTGCCAAGGTTATACCATTGCATAAAGCAGGAATAAAAGATGATGTAAATAACTACAGACTCATCTCCATCCTTCCTTGTCTCTCCAAATTACTATAAAAACATGTACATGATTCTTTTCTCAACTATTTAAACACTTATGATCTTATTCATGATAATCAGTCTGGCTTTCACCAGAATCACTCCAGTGAAACTGCACTTGTATCTTTGATTGATAAATGGCTGAAAGCATTAGATCAAGGAGAAATGGTAGGCACTATTATGGTTGATTTTCGTAAAGCTTTTGATCTTGTAGACCATGACATTTTACTTGAAAAACTAAATTTATGAATGCAGTGAAAACTCCCTAAACTGGTTTACTTCTTACTTAACCAATAGAGTGCAAAAGGTTTCTTTAAATGGTCAACTTTCTGAAAGTAAAAATATTAGATGTGGAGTACCACAAGGCTATATCCTTGGACCTCTGTTATTCATTCTATTTATCAACGATTTGCCTCTTAAGATTGGTACTATTTCTTCCACTGACTCTGTGCAGATGATATTACACTGTCTGAGATTGGTAAAACCAAAACAGCACTTGAAAATAACTTACAAGATACTCTCAACAGACTTCATGTATGGTGCAAGAAAAACAGTATGATCATAAATACAGAGAAAACGAAAGCCCTACTAGTTACAACACAACAAAAACGAGCAAGACTAGATAGCGACAAACTACATGTTTTATTTGACAATGTGAGCCTTAATATGACCTCTCAAGATAGAATTCTTCGTGTATTCGTAGATAACAATCTTACTTGGTCTATTCACGTTAAACACATTTCAAAAAAGGTTCATTTTTATCTTTGGCTATTGAGAAAAATCAAAACATACATTCCTCTTCAGTATAGGGTCATCTTTTATAAAAGTTATATTCAGCCATATCTGGACTACTGTATTGTAATTGGGGTAATACCTCTAATTCAAACATAACAACACTTATAAGGCTCCAAAAGAAGGCTTGCCATTTAATTCTAGATCAATGTATAGACAATTTTCAGGATGCAATGAATAATATAAAGGTTTAAACAATACATGAATGAATATTTCTTAGAAAAGCCAAATTGATGTATAAAGTATCCAGAAATGCCATTCCTGTCTATCTAAGTAATATCTTTCACCAAAGAGATGCTGATGGTACTCCAAAATTTAAGGCCCATAAGAAGAAAAAATTACATTATACCAGGCAGGCTCCTAGCATTTCTTCGTTTCATAATCAATGTCTTAAATGAATGAAATCTTTAGAAAACTGAACAGTGCTAGTACAAAAAAAAAAATACCGCCTGCTTTTCTGTAATTTTGTATAATTTTCAAAGCTGAATTTTTCAATTCAGAATGATATTTTATCTTTATTATTTTTATGTTTATACAGATGCCTGTGTATGTGTTCCAGGTTTAATGCTTTGAATTTTAATATTCCTTAATTATTTAGTATCAAGCCAGACTCTTCACATCATGTATTATGTATTGTATATATTGTACATAACAGATAGAAGGCCTCAAGGTAGATTAGTTCTGTAACTAATTGAGTTACCTTCTCTAAATAAAGTCTTTATTATTATTATTATTATTATTATTATTATTATTATTATTATTATTATTATTATCCAGGCAAATGCAGATTATGAATAGTCCTGACATATCATACCTAGGTGAACTTCAGCATTATATCTCATTTAAATCATGCACTGTAAATATATCAATCTGTGGAATATTCTTAAAACTTTGCAACAATAAAGGTTAAAAAAAAACCTGCAAGTTGTAATAAAACATACACATTATTTATTTTTTTCTTTATTTTTAGTCCATATTTTTTAAACTGGTTGGAGTGCAATATAGTGTGTATGCTTATTAAAAGGAAGTTGTATTTATTCATTCCATGTGCTATCAACCAAATTGTGACATTTAAAAATGCTATCAATATGTTGGGGTGGATGGGTTGGACTGGGTAAACTTCTTTTAATTTCACTGAACCTTCTTTACTGTAAGGGACCTATCTGCATAGGTCACATGACTGGTCAGCACACAAGTCCAAAGTGATGGTCAGTTCATGCTTTTAGGTGTTATTGATATGCTTTCTATTTTGCATGACTCCTCTAAGGCCCTGGTCCAAGCTAATTATTTCCTGCTCCAGTTAGTAATGGAAGGCCAGAATTGAAATTGAAGGGTTAATTTCTTGGTGTCAGAGAGATGAGGGGAGGCAGTTGTAATTATGTAATAAATATGGTACCTATTTACATGGCTTACTTTCTCTGGAAGGAAAATATCTTCAACTGTATGATGAGAATTCATCCTCTTATAGGATTATTCCAGAATGTTCTGGATGACAACTAACAACCCTCATTCTTTACAGGATGTATCCTTATTAGTGGGACATTATTGCGGGGCAGGAGGATGAATCAGGCAATAGCAACAGGTAAGTTAAAACTAGTCCCCTCCACCCACCCACCCAAAAAAATACATTTTGCTATCACATGGCTTAATTTTGATAGTTCATAGGAAGGTTTATAGTCCATATGGCTAGTGAAGTAAAAACAACATAGAATATACACCCTTGCTGTAAAAGTGTAGACTACAGCCAGATGGTATCTGCTTGGTCCACTTTTTGCGCCTTCATTTTTGAAAGCAAATGAACAAAGATGAAAGAAGAAGGTTGTGTGAAATTGCCAAAATGAATCTTTATCACATTCTCCTAGAAAGAATCAAGTCCATGAAGTAGAAACGGTTTGAACTTCAACTTTTTAATTTTCATGAATGAAAGGTCTCTTTCATTAATATTGATAACTGATAAGCTTTATTGATTGTTATGGCAATCAACATCAAAATGGTGGATGCTAAATTATTAGCTGAGCCAAAAACGATGAAGGGAAAATGAGCAGGTCAAGATTATTGATGAACCACAATTGTTGGGGCCATAGAGGGTCTATCAAAATGTTGGGGCCATGGAGGGTCTATCAAAATGAGCTGAACTGTGGAGTTCTTTATTTTGTGAAGTTCTTGTAGGATCATCTGAAAGGGTGGGAAGATGAAAATGAACAGATTATCCCACTTCAGGCTGAAAGTATCCACTATACAGGATCTCTGGTATGGGAGCTTCATATTTAGCATTGTAGTCAACAAATACACCAAGGGTCTTCCCCATTGTCCAAACAAGGAATCTGCTCCAGATTGGTGCAGAAAACAGTCCATGAGGACTATTTTCTCCTCCTGGACAGAGAGTCTGTCAAAATATGATTTTGGTCAACCCTTCCAAGGTTGTCCAGTGAAGGCAGTTCCTAATCTCCATGCAGAGGGAAAGAGCATGTGTCTTTGTCACACAAGGTATGCACCAGTGACATTATTCAAGGCCACGGAGTGGCAACCAAAATTTGTGGACACACCCCATAAGGGCTAAAAACCTGCCATCATTTCCAAATTGTTGATGTGGAGGTTAGATTCTTCACAGGACAATGAATACTGAAAAATCAGACCTTCCAGCAGAAGACAAGTATGTATAACATATCAAATTGGACTAATCTGTGAACATATAGGAATGGGAATCAGCGATGTGCATTGCAAATTGTCAACCAAATCAGACACTGGAGAACATTCAGACCAAGACAAATATAAGTATTCAGAGCATCTTGTGGTTTCAATTTTGTCAGAGTGAGAAACTGGAGAGGATGTAAGTGCAGTCAGCCCAGTGGAATCAGGTCCACTATGGAGTTCATGGACTCTGAAAGATTAAAAAAAGATGAACCAACAATACATTCTTGGATCTCAGCCTACCACCCACTCCCAAAGGGTCAGAATCTGGTCTACTCTGTCCTGAGGGACATGGAAATATCCTCTGTTCATGAGAAATTTATTCCCCCATAGCAATTATAAGGGAACATAGGGAAGGGAGGAATGCTGATCTGATCACTATTCTTAGTAAAGTGCATACTTCCTGACATATAATGCATACATAGGGATTATGTGGTAGCATAGGAACAGAAGGGCTACCAACATGATCCCTGTCCATAAATAGGTAATCAAAACCCAGTGACCAGTAGAACAATCAGTGTCTGGCACTTGGTGCTCAATGCCTAATGCCCACTCAAAGACTAGGCCAGTGGCAAAGATCTGACAGACAAAGACACTTCAGATCTATCAGAAAACGATTGCTGTTCTCTCTCTTCTTTCACCAGGAAGCTGAACTTGAGATGGCACTGCTCTTCCCTATCTGACTTCTCCAACACAGGAAGAGTTACAAACCCCTCCTGAGAATGGAGTAAGTCATCCAGTAATGAGGAGGAAGAAAGACCCTTTTTCCTCCCTCTGTAGGTACTCTGTGTCTAGTCCCACACCTGATCTGTCCAGAGACTACATAATAAACATCCATACATGTGTACACAACCAGTGTGTGATAGGGAAATGTGGTGTGTGGTCTTTAATGTGCCTGCACGTACCTGCAACCTATTAATCAATGTCAGAGAGAAAAATCACACAAAGCAAAACATATGGATGCCAAAGAGGATAGGGAATACTTTAAATTAGCATTTTTGAATTAAGAAGGGGATTACAATGTATTGAAGCACCACATCTAAGTAAGAAGCAAAACCCATTCAAAATTAACAACAGTAACACAGAAAGCACTCAAATAAAATAGGACTGAGGAAAAAACAAACACTCAGTTGACACAAAAGGTATGTGATGGGCCTAACATATGCTAAAAGATGACAAGACAAATTTCAGCAAATGACCTGGTACATGTGTACTATGCACATAGTCAAAGGAAAAAGATACAAATATTTTCTGTAATTTGTCAAAGAAGTCAGACTGGTATTATGTTCTTTTTAATGCATGCTCTCCAATATAAATTGGAGATTGGAATAATTACCATAGGTTAGACTTGGGATTAGGAGTCCATAAGAATGAAACCAATGCATTAGCAATAGGTACTGCATTAATGCTGTTTTAAATAACTATAGCAATCATATTGATGTTTTGGATACAACAGTTTATGAGTTTAGAGGCTTAAATTCATTTCTGTGCGGTGAGTGCAGCTCATTTCCATATATAATTAAGTCATTTCATATATTTGGATCAAAAGTTAGATATATGCTTTAAAGCTTACTAGCAGAGGCTTCCATGATTTTGTTAGACCTAGTTCTTTATTACCAGTCATCATTTGTCTTACACCCAAATAGTAAGTCACACCATCTAGTGATGACATTGATGGAGCACTTACACTCTGCAGGAATAATTGGCGACAGACATACTGGATTTTATATCTTGATAATTGACAGTTAACATTTCTAGTATTCTGCTTATGGGGCACTTAAAACAATAATTTTGTTATATTAGTGTTTTGGATTTCAATTTTATTTGCAATCACTCCATTTGTTTTGACATTTTGTGTGAGAGGAACAGAATGTGAAACCCAGTTCATCACTTGATGCAGTCTATTGCATTATCTTGAAATTATATTTCACTGTTTCCAATAATGTGCTTCATGCTGGGTTATCAGTGAAGATCAGGGTAAACTGAATGAATTTGTACATATTGGTACTGTACTTATTAAAGTTGTTAACACAATGAAGACATTTGGATTTAGATTTTTGGCAGTTCACTACAAGGAGCCTCTTCAATTTTAATTGACAATTGTTACTCAAAGACTTAAACCATAAATTATAACAATGCTTCATAAATGTTTAACAAAAGGTGTATATAAAGTGGCTGATGCTTCTAAAGAGGACAACACCAGGCATAAAACACTAGCTGATAATGTCTGTTAGAGAAGCACTTACTGAGGTACAATGTAGTGTGTCCATGTAATGTAAACCATTTTCATAGTTTGTTCTTGAAATGAAAATTTAGAGGGGAATTCTCCCCTCCTGGTATGAGTGCTTCAGCGAGCTTTTAGCAGAGCTGTCAATGTGATATCTCTCCTATTAGTTATAGTACTGGAGATGGAATCTGCATTAGTAGCTGACAGATTGGCAGAATCGGTTATTGGATAATTACCTGCATAACCACATTATTTGCATCCAGTAATGAGTCCGAGATTTTGACATTTCCTACTTCAATCAGCTCCTGAAGAATCATTCGAAATGTACCAATCAATCTGAAATAAAATGAAAGAATTGGATGAACATCTGAAATGTACCAATCAATCTGAAACAAAATAAAAGAATTGGATGAACATCTGAAATGTACCAATCAATCTGAAACAGAATAAAAGAATTGGATGAACATCTGAAATGTACCAATCAATCTGAAATAAAATAAAAGAATCAGATGAACATATAAATGTACCAATCAATATGAAACAAAATTAAAGACTTGGATGAAAATTTGCAATATACAATTCAATCTGAAATAAAATAAAAGACTTGGATAAACACTGTGGGACCCCGCTATAACCCGCCCCGCTATAACCCGAATTCGGATATAACCCGGTCGTGGCATGGCTCCCGAAATTTCGGGTAATTTATTACAGGAATTTTTCTCAAAGACCAAAAAAAAAAAATTTAAGTATGAAAAAAAAAAATTAAGAGTTTAATTATCATTCTCATATTTGTCTAAACAGTGCGAAAAAGAACGTGTAGAAAATGTATTATCAAATTTCTTCTAGTTTTGTGCCAAAATAAACGTCGGAAATATGAACCAATTGCTGGGCCTACTGAGAACTTTGATCTTTGTTTATTGTTGAAAAATTACAGCTCATAAGTGTCAATATTATAATTACTTATTCCTGAGTAATGAAGCCATCATGTCTACTTTGTGTTTGTCTTGAATGCATTCCGAATACAATCGTTGCTCAAATAATCTCCGATATATGTTCTCTTAATTTCATACACAACTGAGCAGAATGTATAAATCAGTTAATTTAAGTCCATTGTTTATCATCAAAGTGAATTGCCGAGCTAAACAGTGACATAATTCAATACAGCCAGTTCTGCCTGCTGTATTTATTAGAGTACATCAAAAGAACATGACGCAATAACTGGGCGGCAAGTTCAAAGGACTCTGACTAGCAGCTTGGGTGGGAAAATGTGCTGAAATTTACAATGACTGAATTCAGAGACAGAAAGATCCTGAGATGTACATGTAGTTATTATAAGAATACACTTTAACTTCCATTATTCAATCTATGGACATGTACTATTTCATCATTCATTACGTACACCTGTTACGTAATTTTTGTTTTTTTTCTTTTCATTGAAATCAGTCACATAATGATCGGTGACAAAATTATTGAATATTTTACGTCCGTGTGTGGATATTTTCGATGGAAATATTTGTATTATGGATTCAATGTATGTTACAAGATTCGCTGGTGAGTACACGGTGTTGATACTCTTTTCATGCAATAGATTATACATGTATATATAAATTAGACACGTGTATGTACCAATGCATGGTTCTCTGAATAAAGTAATATATTATATCTGCAATTTCTGTTACCACAGCAAATATTTTTCTCATTTAATATATATTGATCGAAAATGGTAATTGTGCCATGCATTTTCGCACCCGTCTTTATGTAAACCCCCCCCCCCCAATTAAATCCAAAAATGTGTTGGTATTGTACATGGTTGCTTATAACACGGTTCGGTTCATAGCCCGGTCGGATTCTATGGCTCCCAACTACCGTATTATAGCGGGGTCCCACTGTATGTTCACATGACAAATAAGTGCAAAAGCAACATCGTTCTCATAACCTTTAACCTATAACATCATTCTCATAACCTTTAACCTATAACATCATTCTCATAACCTTTAACCTATAACATGATATCATGACCTTTGACTTAGAACATGATATTATGGCCTTTGACCTAGAACATGATATTATGAATAGAAGATTAATGAACTCAGTGTAAATACTGTAAAGATGTGCTCACATGCTATGTCTAATCTAATAATTAATCTTTTCTTTAATGTTCAGTGAAGGAATTTTTCAAATATATCTGCAAATTGGGGAAAATAAACATGCATTCATACTTTGTTGAGTTATCATGCTCAGATATGCCAACACAATTGGCTAGCATTTTAGGAATTTTTCAGAATTGAGTTGGCCTGTGCAGAATACAAATTTGGTTAAAAATCATATGCTTCCAAGGTCTATAAAATTATACTGCACCTTCCTATGAGTCAATGCACACATGAACAATAACAACTATAGTTCAATAAGTGGAGTATCTAGTCTTCTAATTCCAGAACCTTCTACAGCAGTTTTGTACCAAACAATAACTACAAATATGGAGCAAGGGGTGGTGGTGGTGGGTAAACTGATTTTAATTATATAAATGTACCTGCTATTATTGCATTGCTACCTTTTTCCTGACTCAAGTTTCCAGTCCAAAAATAGTATTCCCTCCTAAACTTGTAATTGAAGGTCTAGAATAACAAATAACATGATCCCAGTCTATTAACTCAAATCCAACAATAGTGGGGGTGGGGTGGGGTGAAGGGAATTAGGTAATAATAGGAGGTCAGTATCAGGACTGTCACTGATCTCTGGTGTTTGTCTTATGAATATTGATTACATTTCAAACATATGTCAAAGAGAACATGTATGCAATTAAAAAGAATATGTATATGTTTAATGAACATATCACAACCTGTAGTTTCATTGCTAAAAATATAAACTGGTAAATCTCTTTTGCTTTTCTTCTTTTATTTATTTATTTTATATTTTAGAAATATATGTTTTTTGTCATGCTGTAATGTAATTTTTGCTGTGATGAAAACTAATCTTGTTTTCATCATTATATTCCAGATCAGGTCATGCAATAAAATTCCAGTTAGTCTGTTGAAGTCTTGTGTCTTTACTTCAAACCATGTGACACATGCTGTTATTCTGTCCTGAATTTGCCATCCCAGTGGGAGGATGAATGACTAAGATAAGCTGTCAGATTAACTTACAATTATTGTCAGCAGGATGTGTACTGCAGACTGGAGGATGGCTTGCCAACTTGTTGGGCTTAATAAAAAGAACTGGTCAAAAAACAGAAATACCCTCACTCTGGTGTGATCAAGGGTAAAATGATGACAACATGGAGTGGAATTCCATGCAGGCAACTTTCATGACATTATCCAATGATGGATGATAAAAAAGTACCAAGATGCTGCAATAGCTGTGATCTCAAGGCCTTTGATTTTAATGAAAGTGAGAATTTATAAGCTCTTTTAATAGTCCAAAACAATCAACCTTCAATGGAAACTGCTAACATATAAGAAGTACCATTTAGAGTGAAACATATATTAAAATCCCCTTTCTTTTCTCTTGATTTAGAAAGCAAGGTTCTAATTGGGCAAATACATTGATCATAATTATCCCAGCACAGATACAACTGGGGATTTCAAAATGAACAGGTGCAACCAAAGGTAGCCAATTCTTGGCCAAAGACACAGGATGGCACATAATCATAGTAATTGACTGAAATGTAAAGCAACCATTTTCCATTGACATGGCATGAACTTCACTCCCTCTCCTTGCTGATGCTAGTGACAGGAGGAAGACTGTTTTAATAGCAAGGCACTCAATAAAGACTGCTTTGCTATGACACAGCAATTCCATCAACCCACCCTTAAAGTCCAAGAGAATCCACCAGCATTTTTAGATTGTTGATGAGAAGGTAGGAATAGTTGACCTCCCCCCAGCCTTGAAGTCCCCAGGAGAGAGAGGTAGAGATGACCAGACAATGATGTCTTTGCATTCACTCTTACTAAGAGTACAAGATTCTGTCAAAAAGAAAATGTACAGTTCTTTAACAGATGAGAAAATTCATCCTGATGTAAATGAAATTCTAAGGGATCAGATCTGACTTTGCCTGAGTGGGAATCAAACCTAGATTAATCACCATCTCCTTACAGAGAGACCAATCAATCAGATGTGAATCTGAGAACATTGTGCATCAACCAATCACCAAATAACATGGGGGTGAATGATAAAGCAACAAGAACTTAAAAAATCTATGCAACATAACTGGTACCCCACTCCCCTGTGGAAATAGGTGACATCCTTATCCTTCTCTTTTGGAAAGCTGGCAATTACTCTACACAGGGAAATGCCACAGAATTCACTCAAGGAATAAAAAGGATTCTCCATAGATGAAAAGGTAGAAGGATGACCCTTCCTTCTTCACCCTTTAGGCTCTATGACTTTCTACCAAGTTCCAAGCCTCCTGGCTACAAACACACACAGAGTAGCTGTCTGTATATACAGTACACACAATGTACATGCTAAACAGGTGGCAGTGTGTTCCACACTACCCTTACTTGCCCACATTTACCAACATTTTTAGACATGGTTCTGAAAGGAATATACTGTAATAAATAAAACAACAGTATTTAAGGCATATTGCAATGGTTTTTAAAACAGGGTAGACAGGTTTTCTTAAATATTATATATACTAATGTGATTTATAATTTATGTTTGTTTTACCAATGGGAAAAAGTATTAGAGTTTGCAATGAGAAACAGATGGTCAGCCAACTGGATACATATTTTTGGGGGCCTAAAGAGAAGAAGAGGATATTCTGATTGTCAAAAGTTATCAGACTTGGATCATATTTTTTAATCTAAACTATGATTTACAAATTGGAGGAGAGAATAACTGCCTTTCAACAGAGGATTAGTGCCAGGAACACAATAATAAATTATCTACCTGTTAAGAAAAATCTATTAGTGAAAAATCTTGACCATGATTTACAAATTGGAGGAGAGAATAACTGCTTTTAAACAGAGGGTTAGTGCCAGGACCACAATAATAAATTATCTTAATGTTAATAAAAATCTATTAGTAAAAAAATCTAGATTATGATTTACAAATTGGAGGAGTGAATAACTGTCTTTAAACAGAGTAATAGTTCCAGGAACACAATAACAAATCATCTACCTATTAATAAAAATCTTTTTGTGAAAAAAACCCATGTCAAAATGACCATCTAATCAGAAAAAGGAGCAATGAAAATATATTCAAGATGGCTACTATGGCTTCCATATTAAATTTCAGATTGGCACCATTTTTATTTTGAATAATCTAAATGTTATAAAAACTATTTCAGTGGCAACTCAAGTAAATATGACCATCTGTTTAGGAGGAGAAACAATAGAAAATTCTTCATGATGGCCTTGGCAGTGAAGTTGGATGTTAAATTGTCATCCTTTTTATTTAATAAATGGAAGTCTTCAAGTAAAATACCCAAGCTGATATGACCAAGAGGAGGAGCAAAATTAAGATTATTAGGACAGCCAACATGATGGTGATGTTGGATATCAGACCAGTGCCATTTTCACTAGGACCTTCTACAAGTTTCAAGAAATCAATCTTGAAAAGACCATTTTAGATGACCATCCATCCATTCAGGAAGATTAGCAATAACAATATTAAAGATTAACATGGCCACATGGCAGCCATGCAGGTTGTCAATTTGGCACCATTTTCACTTTAGAGAATATACAAATCACCAGAAATCTTTAGTGATGATCCAATATCGATATGATCATCATCTGTTCATGGTTGGTGATAAGAATTTTAAGATGAATACATGTGTACACACCAGCAAGATACTTACACCCCTCTTCTGACAATCATATATTCATTACTCCCACTATGAAAACGTAGTCATATGGACAACGTTCTTTTGCATACCAGGGCCCAGCAATGTGGCACAAATTGCCCATTGAAATTAGACACAAGGACACAGTGATCACTTTCAGGAGTGCTCTTAAAACTCACCTTTTTCGACTACAAGAACAAACTTAAAGATCTAATAATGTTTCGCACCTTAAATATTTTCAGCATTTTTTTTGTTTTCCAATTTTATGGTTTTTGTTTTTTGTTTTTCTGTTGTCATATCATTATAGATGTTGTAAAGTGCTTAGAGCGTCTAAAGATTAGGCGCTACAAAGTACTCATGATTATTATTATTATTACATGTGCACCTCCAGAATTCAAGGACAATTCTCTCACTATGTGTCATGCCTTCAATCCTTCCTGTCCCTGTTCCAAAATTCCCACTTATTATTCATCACCCTCTCCCCTTATGACATGACTTTTCTGGGTCCAACAGTGCACAGTCTCCAAGCCCATATCACTAGCACTATAGTTACTAGTAAAATTCGATGAACATCACACATGTATGCTGCATAAAGGGGGAGAAATTCATTCAAAGCTAATTAGTGACCTAGATATTTCAAAATATTAACATACCTAGAAACTCGCAGAAATATTTCAGCATGAGCAACAAGAAGCTCTAGTGCACACTCTGAATAAAATACTAAACAATTCAGCAAATGACATTTTAGCATATGTTTATTGACACCATAATGGTTGCTGAAGTGTCTTGTTCCAACTCTGTGTACAATTGTCTTGAAAAACAAGATGATAAATAGAATCATCTATTCCATCAATCTCCACAGTTACATGCCATTTTTACACACACATAATGTATATCCTCTTCAGCTTTAAAGTGCTAACAGCTTTTCAGTTTTAATGGGCTAATTGCTTTCCAGTTTTAATGAACTAACAGCTTTTCAGTTTTAATGGGCTAATTGCTTTCCAGCTTTAATGAACTAACAGCTTTTCAGTTTTAATGGGCTAATTGCTTTTCAGTTTTAATGGGCTAATTGCTTTCCAGCTTTAATGAACTAACAGCTTTTCAGTTTTAATGGGCTAATTGCTTTCCAGTTTTAATGAACTAACAGCTTTTCAGTTTTAATGGGCTAATTGCTTTCCAGCTTTAATGAACTAACAGCTTTTCAGTTTTAATGGGCTAATTGCTTTCCAGCTTTAATGAACTAACAGCTTTTCAGTTTTAATGGGCTAATTGCTTTCCAGCTTTAATGGGCTAACAGCTTTTCAGTTTTAATGGGCTAATTGCTTTCCAGCTTTAATGGGCTAACAGCTTTTCAGTTTTAATGGGCTAATTGCTTTCCAGCTTTAATGGGCTAACAGCTTTTCAGCTTTAATGGGCTAACAGCTTTTCAGTTTTAATGGGCTAACAGCTTTTCAGTTTTAATGGGCTAACTGCTTTTCAGCATGTAATTGCTTTCTTCCTCAACAATACTGTTCACTGTCAATCTTACTGGAAAAAACAGGAATTCGATATCAATGATATACATATATTTGGCCAAGATTTTAGAAAGACAAACTTTGAAAATGTGTAATGTAAAAAGTTGTGATTATTTTTGTATGATTTTAAAATATGTACTGTACATTTGCTATCTAATGACAGTTAGATACAATTGTTTCAATTCATTTCATGAATGCCATTTTCGTTTGGTTCTTATATATACTATAAATTGGGTTGATGAATATTCTCCTTATTTTAGATGAAATCTTCCAATCAAATTTTGAAAATCTCGACATTTTAAATTTCTAGGATGTGATGAATATATATGACTAACATGACAGCCATAATGAATGTTGAAAGAAGGCCATTTTCATTAAAGGCCAACTGGACCTAAAATGAAACTTTATGCTAAATTTGATGACTTTCCCCCATGTAGTTTAGGAAGGGTAGCACTAATAACTAACTGCCAAGACCAAAGTCCATCACAATAACTTTTCTGATCTTTAACCTTAATAACTGAAATAAATTGCAATATAGAGTTTGAACTTAAATATTTTGTGTACAATTTTTTTAAATTTAAAATTAATATCAACATCTGATTGGCTAATATCAACTTGACTAATACCTTATGCAACTTGTTAAATTTTGATGTTATATTGTGCATAACATAAACAACTTGCCTGATTTTCAAACTTTCAATTTTTATTTTAGGCCCATCCTTGTGGCAATGACACATGGTGCAAAAAATAATCCCCATATGGCACCCACAGGGTGCTTAAAATAGACCCAAGATAATACAGATTAGGATTTATAGGTTACTGCAATCAAGATTGAATTCTGAAGAAATTGTTAAAGACATTGAATGATCAACAATTAACGCTGTTAAGAATGCTTTAAATGTACAGATGCACGTCTGGCATTTCTATTTGATCAATTTGTTTGGCTAAATGTCCAGCAGCTTGGGTTTGCAGACAGCTACTACAAGAATGTTACATAGTGTTTGATTATTATTATATTATACGCCTTCATTCATATGTTGTAGTGGCTTCTTCGTACAAGATTCTTATTTACGTATGTACCCATGGACATTTCTAACAAAGCTAAATTCATTAAAGCATGTTTTCTTTAATGTAAATCTAGTTAACAAATCTTGCATTCATACTCAATATTTCGATCTCTGAGTTCATAGCTCACGATCTCCAAATTTGTTTGTTTCTGAAATGTTCCCTCTCTGAATCATTGATTCTCTGAAATGTCTGTCTCCGAATTGCCTAGAACCCTCCTACTAATGGTTACATCCCACATATGCCATGTTTACTTGTTTACGCCCATCTAAACGATATTCTCAGATCCATGCCTGTACAAGTATTTACAAATAACCTTACCAGATGTGTATAAGCTGTTTTATTTGTTGTGCTTGCTTTTTTATACACAATGAACTATTAATACATTATTAATAGTGATGTCATTTCAATTTACGGAGGATATGATTCACTCTTAATGCATCAATAATAATGACATCATTGCAATTTACAGATAGTAGGATTCACACTTAATACATCAAGAATAACAACGTCATTGCAATTTACGGATAGTATGATTCGCATTTAATACATCAAGAATAGCGATGTCATTGCAATTTAAGGATAGTACAATTCACTCTTAATACTTATAGGTATGTATGGGAAAATATGAATGAGTTTTTGTAGTACAGTATATCAATCCCAAAAAAATGAGAATATTTTCCCCGACAAATACAGTAACCTTTTGATTACAAGCTTATTTTCTTATTCTACCTAAGGCTTAATTATATAATCAAAAATAAACTAAACGAAACAAAGTAACTTAATTTATACTGTATTCCAAACTAAATACACAAGCGTAGATTCATCATTACACAACAACAACATTATTAATGCCCAGATAAATTTGAACTTAGTCACACTAGACATCACTTTCAAAAGAAAATGGCATTTTGGTCTACTTAAAAGCGAAATTTAGAGTCATATTGTGAATGAATACGTATTGCAACAACGTTTTCATTTAGTCTAGAATGAATAGATTTGGTATTTTTTAAGATTTTACTACTTTTTGTGATAATGACTGGATTTATCTGTGCCAATTCTACATGCAGTACATCTGATTTCAGCAGTGAGGGAGCAGTGTGTTGACATCTGCAAGTGTGTTTCTGTTTTGTCATTGAATGTTTGGAATCATTATATGGGAAAAATATGTATACATAGTCTTTCAATTGCAATTGTCAAAAAGATGCTATGGAATATAATGTTTGAGTGCAGTAAGGAGGATGTAATCACACTTGGAATGTAGTCAAAATTACAGTACAATTTTGAAATGTGTAATCAAGCTTTAGAACCCTTGACATGGGCTCATGCATTTCAAATTTGCAGAACTAGGTACATTGTGAGAAAATTTAGGATTAAAAACTATAAGTATATATTTTGCCATTCTTATTCCCAGCTAAAGAAAACACGTTTATGCCTTGTCACTTGTACATTTTGTAGGGACCAATTGGATCATTCCATACATTAATTATATTTGTTGATAATTCAATGTTGATAATTCTATGCAATTTGTTATATATGTTGATACATTAATTGTATTTGTTGAAAATTCCATACATTAATTATATATGTTGATTATTCCATAAATTTATTATATTTGTTGATAATTCCATACCTTTATTTTATGTGATGATAATTCCATAAATTAATTATATTTGTTGATAATTCCATATATTAATTATATTTGTTGATAATTCCTTTATATTAATTATATTTGTTGATAATTCCATACATTAATTATATTTGTTGATAATTCCTTTATATTAATTACATTTGTTGATAATTTCATACATTTATTATATGTGTTGATAATTCCATACATTAAATTTATTTGTTGATAATTCCATACATTAATTATATGTGTTGATAATTCCATACATTAATTATATGTGTTGATAATTCCATACATTAATTATATTTGTTGATAATTCCATACATTAATTATTTTTGTTGATAATTCCTTTATATTAATTATATTTGTTGATAATTTCATACATTAATTATATTTGTTGATAATTCCTTTATATTAATTATATTTGTTGATAATTCCATACATTTATTATATTTGTTGATAATTCCATATATTAATTATATTTGTTGATAATTCCTTTATATTAATTATATTTGTTGATAATTCCATACATTAATTATATTTGTTGATAATTCCATACATTTATTATATTTGTTGATAATTCCATACATTATTTATATTTGTTGATAATTCCTTTATATTAATTATATTTGTTGATAATTCCATACATTAATTATATGTGTTGATAATTCCATACATTAATTATATGTGTTGATAATTCCATAAAATAATTATATGTGTTGATAATTCCATACATTAATTATATGTGTAGATAATTCCATAAAATAATTATATGTGTTGATAATTCCATACATTAATTATATGTGTAGATAATTCCATGTATTTATTATATATGTTAATAATTCCATACATTTATTATATATGTTGATAATTTCATACATTAATTATATATGTTGATAATTCCATATATGTTTTATATACAATACTAATTTTTATTTTCCATTAAAAATATATCCTTTTATTGTATCAGTTAAGGAACAATACCACTTGCTTGTATCTGTTGTTTACCTTTGTGCATGAGTAATGTGGTTTAAAGTTGTTATAGTGCGGTTTATGAGAGGCAGATTGTGGAATAGGGTGTCAGAGACACTATCATCATTAAATTTTGCATTATAAATAACCATCTCATTCACATGATTATTAAGTATCTTTTCTAGATCCAATCCAAACTGGCTTTATCAAGACTGATTCCAACATATAATGCTCAAAAAAGTTAATATCTATTGATGAATTTACTCAGTCCATGATGTGGGTGCATGTGAAATTAATATGTCTTTATATTTCTTATCTATTGATGAAATTACTCAGTATATGATGTGCGTGTATGTAAAATTAATGTCTTTATATTTCTTATCTATTGATGAAATTTTGATGAATTTACTCAATCCATGATGTGGGTGCATGTGAAATTGATGTCTTTATATTTCTTAAACAAACAAGAAAAAGGTAAAATATTTGCTATCCTTGTTGTTTTATTCATCGAATCACCCCACTTTAAGACCTGGAAGGGACCCTTGGGCATAACTTTTTCCACATCTGGATTGCACACTGGTGATGTTACAGATCTCTATATGCAAAAGTTGTCAATTCATCCCCCATCTAAACATACAAATTTCATAACTGAAATTTAAAGCAATTATTAAAAATATAATAAACTACACAGCATTTATACAAGGTGAATGCTGTTGCCAATCTGGTACTTATGAAAAATTGAACAGACTGGAAAGTGTCCATATGAGATGGATGATATTTTATATGGGGCTTATGAAATATTGAACAGACTGGAAATTGTCCATATGAGATGGATGATATTTGATAAGGGGCTTTTGAAAAAAGTTCAGTTCAGTATGCAAAGACAATGTCTAAAATCAAACAAAGACCATAACAGCCAAAATTTGGCATTGGTGTGTGTGTTTGTGTGTGTGTGTGTGTGTGTGTGTGGCAATAAAACATAGAATAGAACAGAAGGCACATAATTCATTAACCTTTAAAAATATTAACATGTAAAGAGTTGAACTTACTTGTTGCTGAGGTATTTATTGTAGTTGAAAAGCTGTATATCAATGAATTCTTCTTTCTCAATTGGCCTGGCCACAGGCCATTGAAATATCTGCAAAAATAAATGACTGATCTTAAGATTTTATTATGTCGTATATGACAACTTTGCAAATAAGACAATATGAGTGACTGCCTGATGGCAATTATTTCTGGTCAGGCAAACCAAACAACCGAAGTAGCTGGTCCTTGTAATGAGTAGTTCAAGCTTATGAAAAGCAAATCTGGAGGACCAGTACATGTTTTTCGGGAAGACAATTAACTTTGTAAAGCTGTTGTTCCTTCTGGCCAGAGAGAAGGGAAAAGGGCACACTGAATGTAGAACACTATACTTTTCAAAGATTGAATTAATTTTTAATATAATTTATATCAGAATGATGTTGTATCATTAAACTACATGTCAATAAAATTTATCTCCCCTGAATAAAGGCGTGTACCATTTCTGGGTGAACCCGCTAAAGTGTTACTACTAAAAAAATACCTTTTTGACATATTTTGAATTGGGTCATAGAAAACTTAAAATTAGCAAAAATACCCCCAGAATAAATCTGCTATGTTGGAGTGAAGAGGCTTCTGTCAACTGTTGAATCTGACATCTGAAGGTGGCCATATTGTCTATAACTTACTGAATGCCCACAGACTGAAAAGGGGTCATTGTAGGTGGCCATATTGCCTCTATATTACTAAATGTCCACAGACTGAAAAGGGGTCATTGTAGGTGGCCATATTGTCTTTACATTACTAAATGTCCACAGACTGAAAAGGGGTCATTGTAGGTGGCCATATTGTCTCTACATTACTAAATGTCCACAGACTGAAAAGGGGTCATTGTAGGTGGCCATATTGTCTCTACATTACTAAATGTCCACAAACTGAAAAGGGGTCATTGTAGGTGGCCTTACTGCCTCTATATTACTAAATGTCCACGGACTGAAAAGGGGTCATTGTAGGTGGCCATATTGTCTCTATATTACTAAATGTCCACAGACTGAAAAGGGGTCATTGTAGGTGGCCATATTGTCTCTATATTACTAAATGTCCACAGACTGAAAAGGGGTCATTGTAGGTGGCCATATTGTCTCTATATTACTAAATGTCCACAGACTGAAAAGGGGTCATTGTAGGTGGCCATATTGTCTCTATATTACTAAATGTCCACAGACTGAAAATGGGTCATTGCAGGTGGCCATGCCTGTTAATCCATTAGTTAGTGAACATTGAAATAGCCTCACCTTGCAATCAATGATATCAAATTATGGAATCTGTCACTGCATACAATAAGTTAAACATGACCTTTTATTTAATATTTTGAAGTTCAGAAACAGATATAAATATTACCTCTTTATAATTACCTAAAATAAAGACTACATATCTGAGCCTCAGTACACAAAAGAAATGTGAAGATTGATTTAAAAAAAAAACTGTCCTGGTGGTCAAACACCTTGTAAATATACACCATTTGAAAAGTTATTAATCCCAAAATTATGGATTTAATATCAGCATAACTCTGAAAACTTTACCAGATCTGGAATTATGAATAAAGTAGTTGCTCTTTGCTGTTAATTGATAAAAATCAAGCTTTGCACTGCTATGATGTGAAAAGGTACCATGTATACTTGCTTATAAATTTAGTAAAATCGCCAACAACAAAGATTATAATTTGCTACAGCATAATGCACCTGCAGATCAGGGTCTATGTTGTTCATTCTATTGATTATTCATAACAAAATGCACTGACTCAGATCTACTGGCACATTATGCGATGGCAGATATGGGTCTTTGCAGATTGCAGGTGGACTTGACTTATAGGTAAATTGTTCCTAGATTGTCCACATTATTGACAGTTGCAAAATGTACAGTACTTGTTAAAAAATATATAACTTGGATAGAATACTACAGCATGATCTACCAGTTTTGTCTTCATTACAATTAAAGTTCAATATTTACATTTTATTTTTTTGTGTCATACTTTCCATTGTGACTGATCATGAAGTCAGCTCCACCAATCTCACACCATGACCACTATCTAAAGTTCAGAAAGTGGAACTGAATATACTCTATGTTCTTCTTTAGGTTTTAGTTGAATCCTTAATTGCTGATTCATAAACATCATTGATATGGATCCTGCTGAATCCTTTGTATATCAACCGGTTAACATTTTAACCTGTTTTCCTATAAGACTCTCTGAGCAAATATTATCAATTCAAGCAATAAGATTTAAATTTGAAAAGTCTACATTTGCTCTAGGAATCCCTTATTATAGATATAAATAGAACACTAAACAATAGTATTGTGAAAATACATGTATACATTATGTTAATTAAATAATACAAAACAATTGGAACCCAGTGTAAGATGTAATTATATTAATGAAATAATACAAAAGAATTGAAAGCCATTTGCAACCATTTTATATGAGAATTTATGTTACAGTTGTGTCTCCTGTATGATGACAAAAACATATCCATTAAATTACACTACAGTATCACAATCACAGCACCAATGAGATTAGAAAAAAAGTTGTCCAATGTGGAATAATTTTCAAGAGATCACAGTATTGATGTACAAATTTAAGTTTTCTGTGTTAAACACATGTCTTGTAATTAAGAAACAATGTCTTATGCAGAGGCGTAGCTATGATATTTTGCGCCCGCGGATGAACTATAAAATTGGCACCCCAGCCCCCTCCCCGTTTAATCACATTTTTCTATTACATTGAATAAGGAAAACAACAAGTTGTTGGCAGGCAGCATCATCACTGTGGATGGCAGACGTATCAGATGACACGTCTGCTGAGCCGCTGCACCGATCTTGTGACCAATTTTTTACCCTTGTTTACTTATTATAATGTAACGTTGTAAGCCTCATTTTGGCGCCCCTGTACCTTGGCGCTGGGGGACATATGTACCCCCCTGCCCCCCTTAGCTACGCCTCTGATCTTATGGGACCATTGAATTTGTTTCTTCTTTTGACAAAACCCATGTATTAAATGATCTCTCTTCAGGGACCATCAGCATCTTCTCAGTTCCCATATATGGTCATTTAATGCAAGTTCAACTGTAGATGGAACTCACCTAATGTTCTTGTACAATGATCATACAGTATATTGCTGTTCAAGAGAGCAATATAGTGAATAGTGTTATGTCAGGCTGCTTTATAATGGGGTACATTGTACTGCTATTACATACTGTAATGGTAATGACCATAAATGACCTTATATATAAGACTGTATTATACAAAGATTCCTTTAGAGTGAGGTGCCTGTGTAAAAAAGATGGTTTCATTTGGCTGGTTGTCATAAGAAGAGATTTCACTTTACAGTAAAACTTAGATTATCCAGACCCATTGGTAGATATGAATTTGGCCTGGATAACTGGTTGTCTTTGACGGGAGACATTTATACAGAATAAGTTGTGTTGTTTGGGGGTTGATCTATAAGGTCAGAAGTGTCAGCTATATAATCAATGTTTAGCAGTATAACATATTTGCTTTAGCAGACAACTCTATATAGCAGACATCAATTTATAACAGACATTCACTTTTATGCAACACAGAGTCCTAAATCTACAAACTGTAAAGCACATAGAGAATTCTGGTCCTGTATGTAAATGATGCCTGTCTAATAAAGACAATTTTGTTATTTTTCTTACAAGGTATCACTCAACTTGCATTCTGATTTTCACAAGAAATATGCTTGATCGGTTCAACTTACCATGACTATATCTGGTTTTATCCAATGTTTTTTTTAATGTTGATTTTGTGTTTTAAAGTACATCAACACAAGTAGGTTACTTAGTGCCAAGGCAATTGGAGTAATGTACCTTGACTAAAATCATATCAAAGGTAGCTAACTCTGACTGATTCAATGGTATGATTCAAATACAATAAAAATCTATAAAAGTGAGAAACAAAATATACTACCTCATCAAACAATGCACTGTCTTCAGCATTTTCTATGATTTTTGTGTAGTGGGATACACCTGAAAGATAAAACAATATATATTAAAACCTTAATTAATAAACCCTAATACATATTAAAGATTTTAATGTCAAAATAAATAAAGAAACATTATTCTAATGATTCTAATTCTTTCACAAAGAGTGAGGGCTGCAATAAATTCCAACCATGGTTTATCTAATAATATTCACTGAATTGGCCATGATGAAAAATCAGCTGTGTCTTAAATGCAAGAGAATTATACAAGCAACTACAGGTTTAAACTTGTTTGGTATACTTTGAATGAATTGAAATTTGCATAAATACTCAGACACACTGCTCATCTAAAGCTCTGAAAGCATTACCAGCTCCATTCATTTTCATTCTAAATCTGCAGAAAATTTCTTCCCATGATTTTGAGTGCATGTCATGAAAACAACTGTTTCTAGCTTTCTCGTATTTTAAAATCTACATCCATATCTGATGCCATTTTATTATCATTTGTCTAGAAAAATGCCCCATATGCCAAAATTTGATGTGTCAAAGTTGGTCAAAGTCTGTTTAGCAGGTTGTTTTTGTTTTAGATAAAAATATTTATGTTTGGTGGCCATATTTAATGGCAGATCAGCATCATTTGTATAAGACCTTCAAACACTATACATGTATATCAAAATATTATTAATATGTTTAGAAGAAGTTATTACATTTGTTTATTTTTTATTTTTAGTAAATGCAGCCATATTGAATGGCAGAGTGGAATCATTTGTATAAAGTTAAAAGTTCTTCATATGACAAATTCTGTCGAGTAGCTTTTAAAAACAAGTATACTTTATAAATAGCAGCCATATTTGATGGTGAACTGCAAACTTTTTTTTATTTGTTTGAAAGCCGAAAATACCAGAATTCTCCCTGTCAAATGTGGTCGAATTCTGCTTAGCAGTTTTTGAGAAGTCATTGGAGAGTGAATTCTTTTAAATATCACACAGTTATTGAGATCACATCAATTTAAAGTCTGTGCAGCTGATCATTTACAATGAATAAATCACTACTGCCACAACAGAAAGTCTATGTGGCGGATCAATGAGTAAATCACCCATATTTTTACTTAATACTTTTCATTGATTTTATCTTTTTATTTCACAGGACTATTCTTGTGTTTGTAATTTACTCTATCAAGACATGTTAATTACATTGAATCTCTCCCAGAGTTGTTAGCAGTATTGTATGCCTCTACCTGTAAGAAGTCATGTTATATCGATGAAGCATTATTTAGTGATCGCATCATTTCAATCTCTACTTTAGAAAAAGCACTCATTTTGTGAAAGTGAACATCCATAGAATTAAAGAAAATCACAGTTTATCTCCTTGTCCCAACTTGTACAATGTTTTTAAAAGGGTGGCTTATCACAGAAGAATGTACCTTATATGCAAATATGCTAAACTTCTTTTAATAATGACACAGGTTTATGATAAAGCAGGAATGAATTGATTTAACATCCCCCTCACTCCCACCCCTAAGGCTTCTCATTTTAAGTTTCCTAGTGACTACAACACAGGAATACACTGAACTAAATTTCAGTATCGAAAAAATTCCCCGTTATGACTGCAGTTGTCTTTGTATCAGTTTAATGCAGCTGATGTCAAGATCATTCTAATGTCACAGAATGAAGGTATGTTTCCTAAGATAAGACATAGGAGACCATCTTTCACAAGTTTACAGTTTGGAATAACAATAAAGACTTTATTTAACCAGAGTAACCCAATTATTTCATTACAGAACAAATGTACCTTGTAACCCAATTATTTAATTACAGAACTAATGTACCTTGTAACCCAATTATTTCATTATGGAACTAATGTACCTTGTAACCCAATTATTTCATTACAGAACTATTGTACCTTGTAACCCAATTATTTGATTACAGAACTATTGTACCTTGTAACCCAATTATTTGATTACAGAACTATTGTACCTTGTAACCCAATTATTTCATTACAGAACTATTGTACCTTGTAACCCATTTATTTCATTACAGAACTAATGTACCTTGTAACCAAATTACAATGTATTTCGTTACAGAACTAATGTACCTTGTAACCCAATTATTTCATTATGGAACTAATGTACCTTGTAACCCAATTATTTCATTACAGAACTATTGTACCTTGTAACCCAATTATTTCATTACAGAACTATTGTACCTTGTAACCCAATTATTTCATTATGGAACTAATGTACCTTGTAACCCAATTATTTCATTACAGAACTATTGTACCTTGTAACCCATTTATTTCATTACAGAACTAATGTACCTTGTAACCCAATTATTTCATTACAGAACTAATGTACCTTGTAACCCAATTACAATGTATTTCGTTACAGAACTATTGTACCTTGTAACCCAATTATTTCATTATGGAACTAATGTACCTTGTAACCCTATTATTTCATTACAGAACTATTGTACCTTGTAACCCAATTATTTCATTACAGAACTAATGTACCTTGTAACCCAATTATTTCATTACAGAACTAATGTACTTTGAATCCCAGTTATTTAACTAATGTACCTTGTAACCCAATTATTTCATTACAGAACTAATGTACCTTGTAACCCAATTATTTCATTACAGAACTAATGTACTTTGAATCCCAGTTATTTAACTAATGTACCTTGTAACCCAATTATTTCATTACAGAACTAATGTACCTTGTAACCCAATTATTTCATTACAGAACTACTGTACTTTGTAACCCAATTATTTCATTACAGAACTAATGTACATTGTAACCCAATTATTTCATTACAGAACTATTGTACCTTGTAACCCATTTATTTCATTACAGAACTAATGTACCTTGTAACCCAATTATTTCGTTACAGAACTATTGTACCTTGTAACCCAATTATTTCATTATGGAACTAATGTACCTTGTAACCCAATTATTTCATTATGGAACTAATGTACCTTGTAACCCAATTATTTCATTACAGAACTATTGTACATGTACCTTGTAACCCATTTATTTCATTACAGAACTATTGTACCTTGTAACCCAGTTATTTCATTATGGAACTAATGTACCTTGTAACCCAATTATTTCATTACAGAACTAATGTACCTTGTAACCCAATTAATTCATTACAGAACTAATGTACATTGTAACCCAATTATTTAATTACAGAACTACTGTACTTTGTAACCCAATTATTTCATTACAGAACTAATGTACCTTGTAACCCAATTAATTCATTACAGAACTAATGTACCTCGAGTCCCTTTACGAAAAGCATGTTCTACACTACAATTTTTGCAGCAAGCATAGTGAAATCTCTTGAGTTCTAATGCAGGAAGGTTACAACAGTATTTTCATCAGCAAAGTTGTCATACAGGAAGGTTACAACAGAATTTTCATCAACAAAATTGTCATACATGAAGGTTACAACAGAATTTTCATCAGCAAAGTTGTCATACAGGAGGGTTACAATAGAAGTTTCATCAGCAAAATTGCTATACAGGAATATTACAACAGGATTTTCATCAGCAAAGTTAGGAAGGGTACAGCAGGATTTTCATAAGCAAAGTTGTCATATAGGAAAAGTTTAACAGGATTTTCATAAGCAAAATTGTCATATAGGAAAAGTTCAACAGAATTTTTATAAGCAAAGTTGTCATACAGACATGATACAACAGGATTTTCATCACCATAGGAAAAACACCAAAAAAATGAATTTAAATAATCTATTCCAATTCACTTGGTCCAAACAAATATGATACCATTAACACACACATGTAAGTTAAATCTTACTGCAAATTGCACATATCCAGATCTGCCATTGCATGATGCACTGGCAGACCTAAGTCTATGTATGTTATAAGGAGCAGCCAGTAGAACACAGACCTTGATCTGCTGGTACATTATGTGACAGCAGATCACAGTCATGATGCCTGCAATTGGCCCTGACTTTCAAGTGAGCATTTACTGTATTTTATATTCTAATATATTCAAGCTGAAATTTCTTTTGTATGATGGATTCATTGATTGTCTACAAATTCATTGCAGCCTAATTGCTTGTTGCAGCACATGCAATCAATCCACACTGTCATTTAAATTAGCTCCCAATAAAATGGTTGTGAAGTTTTTATTCTCCAACTATAATCAATACCATTCCATCCAATTCTGAAATCAGTGTTACTTTCAGTACTTCATACTAATATTCAGATCTAGGAAATATCTTAAATTTCTATCCCTAAAATAGATAGCAGGCAAAATTTAAAAAAAAAAAAATAGTATCAATTAATTATTATTAGAGGTTGTATCAATTTTTGGGATTTCACAGTTGTTACAACCAGACTAAGAAAACAAGAGGTCTACAAGATATTTTTTGATCAGTCACATTGATGAGAATAGTGACATGCAAAATATGTTTAAATCTTTTCCATTTAAAAGTAGTATGCACTTTAAAAGAAGCTAATATAAACACTGATCACCATCATCATCATCATCATCATCATCATCAGTCTCTTGATCTTGTGTGGTCGTTAAGGTGCTGTGCTGCTGAACATCTGACCAGTTCCCTTCACTTGTCTCAATCATGTGCCAATGCCTTTGTCTCCACAAAATGTTTCCTTGTCTACCTCTCCTTCTGCCACCCTGTATGCTGCCCTGCAGGATTGTTGTGGATAGACTGTTGGCTCTAGTGAAATGGCTATACCATTTCAGCTTTCTCTATTTGACAGGGATGAGGAGGTTTTCATATTGGCCTACTTGCGCCTGATGGTGTTACACACTTCTTCATTTGTGATGTGGTCCATGTAAGAGATGCCAAGGATGGTTCTGTAGCATTTCAAGTCCATGGATTCTTCATTGTTATTCTGCTGTCAGGGTCCAGGCCTCAAATGAATACAAAAAAGACTGAGATGACTAGTGCTCTCAATAGTCTGATTTTAGTTTTCAGACAGATATTCTTTGTTGCTCTAGATGAGTCTTAGCTTTGACATAGATGCCATTGCTTGTACTGCTCATGACAAAGTTTCAAGCTCTTGATCCCTCTTCAGTGATTATGGAACAAGATATTTGAACTGGCTCACTGTTTCCAGTTCTTGTACGCTGATTTTAATCTTTTGCCACTATTTGTCATCAGTTTTGTCTTCTCAGTGCATAACTTCATGTAAAATCTGGAAGATTTCCATCCAGGTTCTTCACTAAGGTGGCAAACTCATCTTCACTGCCTGCCAGCCGATCAATGTTGTCTGCAAAGTTGAGGTTGGTAATGTTATGCCCTCCAAATCTGACTGTCCCACAGTGGTTTTCCAGGGCTCTGTTCATGATGCACTCTAAGTAGATGTTGAAAAGGCATGGGTGACAGGAGAAAGCCTTGACATACTCTGACTGTTGTCTGGAACCAGTCCTCCACAGAACCATGGGCAATTACTGCACTGGTAGCCTTGGTGTACAGATGCTTGATGGTATTTGTCAATTTTTGACCCATGTTATACTTCTTCTTGTGGCCCACAATGTCTAATGCCACACTCTGTCAAAGGTCTTTTTGAAATATATGATCACATGGTAGATGTCTTGTTGATGATGTGAGTACTTTTCACACAGAACCCTGAGATTGAATATTTGTTCTGTTGTGTTTCTTCCACTCCTAGACCGAGCCTGTTCTTCAGCATTTATTTCTTATGCTTGTGGTTTCAGTCTGTTCAAGATGATCTCTTACATCACCATGCTAGTAAAGTGATGCTAGAAGCATTGATACAGTCAATCAATATAAAAAATGTCATCAAAGAAACAATCAGAAACCAACATTTGGCAAGAAAATATTGAATCAACCAGCAATTTATTTTGATTAACAAAGCAATTTCCAATCATATTTTGCAGTTACAAGCAATCATCAATTTGTTCAAATAAATATGGAAGTGCCTTGGTTCAAAATGACTATGGGAGTTCCCTGGTTCAAATAACTGAGGTGGTGCCCTGGTTCAAAATGACTAGGGAAGTGCTCTGGTTAAAACTCACTATGGGAGTGCCTTGGTTCTAATGACTCAGGGAGTGCCCTGGTTCATATGGCAATGGGAGTGCCCTGGTTTAAAATGACTGGGAGTGTAATGGTTCAAAATGACTATGAGAGTGCCATGGTTCAAATAACTATGGGAGTGCTCAGGTTTGAAATGACACTGGGAGTGCCCTGGTTCAAAATGACTATGAGAGTGCCCTGGTTCAAAATGACTATGAGAGTGTCTTGGTTCAAATAACTATGGAAGTGCCCTGGTTCAAAATGACTATGGGAATGCCCTGGTTCAAAATGACACTGGTAGTGCCCTGGTTCAAATGAATATGGGAGTGCCTTGGTTCAAATGACTATCGGAGTGCCCTGAAAATGAATCGAAATCAAACTAATTAGCTTAGTCTGACTTGAAGTACTCTCATGCTGTGACACTGATCATCTTTCAGGAGGTCTTGCTCCATACAGTTGCATCCATCAATCTGACATGTTTCATTAATATCAACCCCTCCCTACCCACCTTATCTCTAGAATCCATGATGAATTCAGAGTTTTCTCACCATGATGAGACTTCTATTACATGCTGTGTGTTGGGCATATATAATAAACATGCTGTCATGCAATCAACATCTTTGCATTGGGATGCATCACTTGTGATTATGTTACACCCACCCCTAGAGTTTGGGGATATATAATTTTGGTTGCATCCTCTATGATTCTGTTACTCCACTGTGTGTTTGGGGATATAAAATGGGCACAACAATGCCATCTTGCATGGCAGAAGAGAAAACTAATGCAATCAACATCTTTGTTTTGGGTATTGTCCCATGTTGATGTTTCAGTTAAGATGATATTGGACTTTTAAAAAAAAAAGAGTTAATGTTTTACAAAAAAAATGGTTTTCTGTTTTAAGGGTTTTACTCTTTTTACCTTTATCTTTGTTTTCTATGTTTTTTTTATGTTAACAAACTCTCCCTTATTTAGCCAGGATTGTGTTGCTGTGCCCTTCAACCCTACACATACATACATATATATGTATTTTTGGTTATAACAGATGCCCTCTGCTGAATCTAATTTATACATATCTACATAAAATATGTCAAATTCAAAACCTTGCTATATTGAACAAATAAAGAATGAAAATTGCTAAACTGTATTTATGTAAATGCCTTAAATGATCTTAAACTGATTTTATTTGCATGCATGGGCCATTATGTATTACAGGACTTCATGTCGTGGCGTAATTTTGTTGTTATGACTCAACATTTTCATTAATAATAAACAAAAATTGCAATGGATATACACTTTTATATTTATGATATAATGTGATAAAAACTATAAAAATTCAAAGTTATCACTGAATCTATCAATTGCATTAAATGAAGAATTGTTTATTATATTAAGATGCATCAATAATTTTACAACATTACATCGCCTTCATTTAAATTATATCAGCAGACATTGGGGCCAAAATCATGTTTCTGTTTGCTACTACAAATTTGAAATTTGTTTTTACTCTTCCAGTTTAAATAATTGTTCCTCAATACAACAAGCCCATACATATATCAACTTTTTTCTCACTTAGAGTGAATTTACATGTAACATGAACCTATTCTGCCACTTGTCTAAAATTTAGTCCTTTTCTATAATCACTATAAACAAATATAATAAGTGCTATAATCAATATAGGCAAACATGATAAGTGATGTCTTATGTAATGACTAAAATACATCCTTTCACCAATTTCATTCAATCCTATGAAAATCCATAAAGAGAACCAAAGTGCCAGCATATATACCACACATACTCACTCTTAAGTCATATTAGACTGATCTTCCATCACAGTATGCTATCAGATCTGGGTCTATGTTTTTTGTTCTACTCATTACTTCTAGAAATTGAACTGCAAAGTCCCTGTTTTGCCACTGCACAATGTGCAGTTTGCAACAGGACTTGACTTATAAGTGAGTATATACAGTACAGAAGGGTTACTGGCATGTTTGCCTTCTCAATGCAGATTATAGTCTCCCAAAGGAATTTGTATGTCTAAAAGAGTATAATGCCCATCCTCTTCTTCTAGGCATAGTTTAATCTTTGGCCAAGGTCAACAATACAAGCACAAGACCATCATGAAAGCTAATCAGACATCTAGGTTTTTATAAAACAGCATTAGGTTATGCAAATGAAAATAAATTCCACACACACACAGTGCAATATTTGACGCAACAAGTCAACCTTTTCTGAAAAGGACTACATTTAACATCCATTTTTAATCCACACTAAACTAAGCCGATTGCTAAATTTAATTTTCCTAACCACTTTGCCTGTACCCAAAGGTTCTTCATGAAAGTTCCTTATAACACACACACACACACACACACACACACACACACACACACACACACACACATCTGAAGCATCAATGGGGAAATAAATACCAGTATCATATTCATTATTACATATGTGATTTGAGATTTTATATTAAAATTTCTTTTGGATTGATGCCAAATGCCAACCATAATTTATTACATCTACATGTGTACTTACCCTGTTTTATTATATTTACATGTGTACTGAACCTTATTTATTACATCTACACATGTAACAAACCTATTTGAATTTATTACATCTAAATGTGTGCTGAATCTAATTACTGGTATTACATGTACATGTGTACTGAACTTAATTGATTACGGTACATCTACATGTGTATTATTTATTACATCTACATGTATACTGAACCTAATTTATTAAATCTACACAAGTTCTTAACCTACTGTAATTTATTACATCTACATGTGTACCTAACTTATAACAACTACATATGTAGTTAACCTAACTTATTGCAAACTTTTTTTAAAGAGTTCTTTATTTGGTTCTGGACTGAAAAGTGGGTTAGTTTAAATTGATCATAAATTGGGAACATTGTCTTTTTTCTTTGCAAGAAACAGTTCCTAGATAATGGACCAACTTGTTTAAACCTTGGTGCTCACCCATTTATGCATCTTTAAAATGAAACAAAATTAGTTATAAGTAAAATCTCTCTGAAAAATCTTATAAGATTTGCATTACAAATATTTTGTGTAATTAGTCTCCGTATACCATATATTGCTCCTTCATTACACCACTCACCATAACAACATTTCAGTGATAAGGCCTTATAATAAAGTCCAGTGTGTATGTTTGTGTGTGTGTGTGTTTGTGCAATTGTGTATGTGTGTGTGCATGTGCATGTGAGAGAGAGAGAGAGAGAGAGAGAGAGAGAGAGAGAGAGAGAGAGAGATCTTGGGACTTTTAACATAGCTTTAACACATTTTTTGTTACATTGTATGATGGCTGTAATGTGACAGTTTATAGTGATATCTAGCACTTGGGTATCATACTGCACATATGTATCATGATGTCTCACCCAGTCATGTTATCCTGACACCAGGCCGACCAGTCCTAACATTAATCTCTTAATGTTGAGCACCAAATGAGGCAGCTGCTTGTACCATTTTTATAAGTCTTTGTTATGACTTAGCCAGGGTTCAAACTCATGACCTTCTGCATCTGAGGAAGATGCTCTAACCACTTAGGCCACCAGAAAGGTTGTATTATGCATATAATTTTACTGCTACTTAATGAAATGGAATCCATGACAAAAAACAACCTTATAACATGAACAGTGTTTTAATGAAAGGCATTACAGTAAAGGAATGATGCACAGCTCTAGATAAGAATTGAATAAAACTGGCAATGGACCAACATGTTCAACAATTCTGAAACAAAGCTATTCATCGGCACATTAGCAAACACTCCCCAGTAAAAAAAAGTTACTAAAGCAACCATATCATGCTGGATAAGGACTAATATGAAAAAGTCTGGTATTGACACATCAGTGTTTCAGGCTCACAGCATAAGTGCAACATCTGTTTTCTGCTGCCATTACGTTAAAGGCAGCAGGTTGGGTTAGTGCTTGTACTTTCAGGAAAATTCTGTAATAAGCTTTAATCAGACAAAATTGAAGTCGATAAAAAGGTCTTGCCAGCATCCAGAATTTTATAATGCTGATGTAATAAATTGTATTGTGTATATCCAGTACTAAAAAAATAAAAGTTTTCTTCCTTTTTGGTTTGTTGTTATCATTTTATAGAAATGGAAGCCTATCTCAGAAATGTCAGATGATGAGAAGGTAATTATAGTGGATGTGAAATTTTTAAATTAAACTAGACTGACCAAGCAGTCAATGCTTGATTGTAATTTCATGAACCCCATTTGTGCCCCAGTGATCACATGCGAATTGTTGTTACTTCAAATCTGATAAGATATTGAGGATTCCATTTCCTATGCTCTTTAGACTGATCAGTAATGTACTTGCCAATATCATGTCATGTGATCACTGGGGTACTTATGGGATTCATGATATTACAAACATAATGATCGCATTGGGCAGTCTTGTTTATCATCCTTACTGCCAGCTGGTTTAGAACCCAATACTATCATGGAAACACCATAAAAACACAAAACTTACACTATGAGAATGACTCTTAATCATCAGGATGCTTATCATTCATTAAGAAATGCTTCAAACATCTTAAGTACTAAGGCCAGTTTAGGGTGCATATGATTATATGGATATTTGATAGAGTTTGTGCTCTCACTGGAATCAAGTACAATCATGTTAAATGTACATAGAACATCTTGTATATGAACAGATAGCATAGTTTATATTGAATGATACACTGACAAGTCTGGACTAAATCAAGAATGAATCTGAATGCATTTACAAATTTCTTCACTTGCTTTTAGTTGAGTGTTTGCATTAAATATGTAAACACACTGATCATCTAGAACTCTAGTGCTGAAAAATGAAACTTTAAATCAAGACTTAAGGATTTTGATTTTTGCCACAATCTTATTTATGGACCAAAATAAATTTTTTGTTGATTCTTTAGCATGACCTTGTTCTTTAATATTAATCAGTATTAACTGTAACGTGCCATTGGATGCCATTAATGTAATAACAAACATAGTTCTGCTTTTATCAAACAAATCAAACAGGTATAATATCTAATATATACAATGATGATAAATCTTTTTACATGTGGTTTAATATGCAAATGAATACAAGAACTTGTCTAAAGAAAAATCTTATGACATGATTGTAAATTTACTAGATGTCCCATTTCCAGTTTCACATCTACAGAAAATCTTATGAAATGAAAGTAAATTTAAATTAACCAGATGCCCCATTTCCAGTTTCACATCTAAAGAAAATGTTATGAAATGACTGTAAAATTACCAGATGCCCCATTTCCAGCTTCACATCAACAGAAAATCTTATGAAATGATAGTAAATTTATCAGATGCCCCAATTCCAGGTTCATGTTACAGTTACAATGTTAATAAAATATAATCTGTCCCATATCAGGTTTCATATTACAGTTATAATGTCAATAAAATACAATCTGTCCCATATCAGGTTTCATATTACAGTTATAATGTTAATAAAATATAACCTGTCCTGTACAGGGTTTCAAGTTACAGTTATGTTAATCAAATAACTGTTGCACTGTTTCCAACTTCACATAAGTTAATATATTTTTGAAACAAATGAACAGCTGAAAAACTTGTTCATACAGATGAAAAGCCTGCTAAAAAACATGCATGTTTCTTGAAGTATAAAGTAAAAGGAATCATACACTTGAACCATATGATGTCAACATGAAAAAGAGAGAGAAATACCAGTAGATAATTTTCAACCAGATAAAGCTTTTTAGCTTATTAAATAATCATGCAAACATATGGGTGTGTGACTATATTATCCCATGCTTTTCTTTGCAATTATCCACATATCAGAACACATTTTGTCCAAAGCCTAATGGTACAATATGTAAAGCAACCAATTAATTATTTTTATGTTGTTAACTAGCTTATGCCCTGGTGTGTGCCAACAATCTTCTGTCCTAAAAAATAGTTAACTACTCTAATATTTCACTGATGATAATTATTTTATCTTTTCCATGTGCCATTGATCTTAATTTGGAAAAGGTGCCAACTTCGGAACATATTAAATTAAGCAGTGGTTTAAGTGTAAGTGACATTCTGAGATCTGATCTCACAGACGTTGCCAAGTCTGGGCTGAAGCACCATTGGCAGATTAAGAATTATATTAATAAACCTTCCCATTTTTCAAAATGGTTGAACATTATTTTAGGATCGTGTGGATCAATTTGAAATAGCATCAATTAGATTATCATGAAATATTTTGATATTTTTTTTCAGGTTAGAGGTCACAAATATTGAAAACTTGTCTTTAAGAATTCCTTATATGGCTATGGACTGTAAAGATGGTTAGCTGAAGTGGACCTAAAAATTAGGAATCTTGCCTTGTTGTTATTGTAAGTATGTTATAATGAAGGTCCTTATAACAAGAACTATATTATAGCGAAGGTCTTTATAATAAGAACTGTGTTATAATAAAAGTCCTTACAACAAGAACTATATTATAACAAAGGTCTTTATAACTAGAACTGTGTTATAATGAAGGTCTTTATAACAAGAACTGTCTTATAATGAAGGTCTTTATAACAAGCAATGTGCTATAATGAAGGTCTTTAGAACAGGAACTGTCTTATAATGAAGGTCCTTATAGCAAGAACTGTGTTATAACAAAGGTCCTCATAACAAGATCTGTATTATAATGAAGGTCTTTATAACAAGAACTGTATTATAATGAAGGTCTTTATAACAAGAACTGTGTTATAATTAAGGTCTTTAGAACAAGAACTGTGTTATAATGAAGGTCTTTAGAACAGGAACTGTCTTATAATGAAAGTCCTTATAGCAAGAACTGTATTATAATGAAGGTCTTTATAACAAGAACTGTGTTAAAATGAAGGTCCTTACAACAAGAACTTATTATAATGAAGGTCTTTATAACAAGATCTGTGTTAAAATGAAGGTCTTTATAACAAGAACTGTGTTATCATGAAGGTCCTTACAACAAGAACTGTATGATAATGAAGGTCTTTATAACAAAAACTATATAATAATGAAGGTCCTTATAACAAAAACTGTATAATAATGAAGGTCCTTATAACAGAAACTGTGTTATAATGAAGATGCTTATAACAAATCTCCATTATAATGAAGGTCCTTATAATGAGAACTGCTATAACAAAGGTACTTATAACAAGAACTGTCATAATGAAAGTCCTTATAAAAAGAACTATATTATAGTGAAGGTCTTTATAACAGGAACTGTGTTATAATGAAGGTCCTTATAACAAAAACTGTGTTGTAATGAAGGTCCTTACAACAAGAACTGTTAAAATGAAGGTCCTTATAACAAGAACTGTTATAATGAAAGTCCTTATAAAAAGAACTATATTATAGTGAAGGTCTTTATAACAGGAATTGTGTTATAATGAAGGTCCTTATAACAAAAACTATGTTGTAATGAAGGTCCTTACAACAAGAACTGTTATAATGAAGGTCCTTATAACAAGAATTGTTATAATGAATGTCCTTATAAAAAGAACTGTAATAATGAAGGTCCTTATAAAAAGAACTATATTATAGTGAAGGTCCTTATAACAGAAACTGTGTTATAATGAAGGTCCTTATAACAAAAACAGTGTTGTGATGAAAGTCCTTACAACAAGAACTGTTATAATGAAGGTCCTTATAAAAAAATTATATTATAGTGAAGGTCATTATAACAGGAACTGTGTTATAATGAAGGTTCTTATAACAAGAACTGTGTTATAACAATGGTCCTTATAGCAAGAACTATATTATAATGAAACTCCTTATAAGAAGAACTGTGTCATAATGAAGATCTTTAGAACAGGAACTCTGTTATAACAAAGGTCCTTATAAGAAGAACTGTGTTATAATGAACGTCCTTATAAGAATAACTGTTATACTGAAGGTCCTTATAACAAGAATTGTTATAATGAAGGTCCTTATTAAAAAACTATTATTGTGAAGGTCTTAATAACAAGAACTGTGTTAAAATGAAGGTCTTTATAACAAGAACTGTGTTATAATGAAGATCTTTACAACAGGAACTGTGTTATAACAAAGGTCCTTATAACAAGAACTGTTATAATGAAGGTCCTTATAAAAAAAATTATATTATAGTGAAGGTCTTTATAACAGGAACTGTGTTATAATGAAGGTTCTTATAACAAGAACTGTGTTATAACAATGGTCCTTATAGTAAGAACTATATTATAATGAAACTCCTTATAAGAAGAACTGTGTCATAATGAAGATCTTTAGAACAGGAACTCTGTTATAACAAAGGTCCTTATAAGAAGAACTGTGTTTTAATGAAGGTCCTTATAAGAAGAACTGTTATAATGAAGTTCTTGTTATAAAGACCTTCACTATAATAGTTTTTTAATAAGGACTATTAAAAAACTATTATAGTGAAGGTCTTTATAACAAGAACTGTGTTATAATGAAGGTCTTTATAACAAGAACTGTGTTATAATGAAGATCTTTACAACAGGAACTGTGTTATAACAAAGGTCCTTATAACAAGAACTGTTATAATGAAGGTCCTTACAACAAGAACTGTTATAATGAAGGTCCTTATAACAAGAACTGTTATAATGAAAGTCCTTATAAAAAGAACTATATTATAGTGAAGGTCTTTATAACAGGAATTGTATTATAATGAAGGTCCTTATAACAAAAACTGTGTTGTAATGAAGGTCCTTACAACAAGAACTGTTATAATGAAGGTCCTTATAACAAGAACTGTTATAATGAATGTCCTTATAAAAAGAACTGTAATAATGAAGGTCCTTATAAAAAGAACTATATTATAGTGAAGGTCCTTATAACAGGAACTGTGTTATAATGAAGGTCCTTATAACAAACACTGTGTTATAATGAAGGTCCTTATAACAAAAACAGTGTTGTAATGAAAGTCCTTACAACAAGAACTGTTATAATGAAGGTCCTTATAAAAAAATTATATTATAGTGAAGGTCTTTATAACAGGAACTGTGTTATAATGAAGGTTCTTATAACAAGAACTGTGTTATAACAATGGTCCTTATAGTAAGAACTATATTATAATGAAACTCCTTATAAGAAGAACTGTGTCATAATGAAGATCTTTAGAACAGGAACTCTGTTATAACAAAGGTCCTTATAAGAAGAATTGTGTTATAATGAAGGTCCTTATAAGAAGAACTGTTATACTGAAGGTCCTTATAACAAGAACTGTTATAATGAAGGTCCTTATTAAAAAACTATTATAGTGAAGGTCTTTATAACAAGAACTGTGTTATAATGAAGATCTTTACAACAGGAACTGTGTTATAACAAAGGTCCTTATAACAAGAACTGTGTTATAATGAAGGTCCTTATAACAAGAACTGTTATAATGAAGGTCCTTATAAGAAGAACTGTTATAATAAAGGTCCTTTTAAAAAAACCTATATTATAGTGAAGGTCTTTATAACAAGAACTGTGCTATAATGAAGGTCTTTATAACAGGAACTGTGTTATAATGAAGATCTTTAGAAGAGGAACTGTGTTATAACAAAGGTCCTATAACAAGAATTGTGTTATAAGGAAGGTCCTTATAACAAGAACTGTGTTATAATGAAGGTACTTGTAACAAGAACTGTTATACTGAAGGAAATTACAGTGAGGAATTGCTGCAGAGCTCCAGATAAGAATGTTTTAAATTATATATTTTACTCCCTGGTTTGGAACCAATTACATTTTGTGAAATTCAATTGGGTATTTTGCAAAAACCATAAAAAACAAAAAAAAACTTATACTATGAAACTGATAATGCTAATCATGTACTTAGGAATGCTTTAAGCAGCATAGGTATCAAGACTACTTGACATGAATATTTTACAAATTTAATGTTCTTACTGGGATCAAGTACAATCATGTCAAATATACATAGAACATCTTGAACATGAACAGATAGCATAGTTTATATTGATCAAATGCACCATCATACAACATTGTGCTGACAGATATTACCATTGACTGTGTTGACAGATATTTCCATTGACTGTGCTGAATAATACTACCATTGATTATTGTTTTGAAAGGAAAAATGAATGAAGTAGTTTATCTATCCAAAATCTTGCAAAATCCTGGTAAATGTACAAGCTCTCCCATCTCCAGCCTCAGAGATGCAATGTTAATAAAATACAAGATGCCCTGTTTCCAGTTTCACATTAGAATAGAATTACAATGTTAGTCAAATACAAGATGCCCTGTTTCCAGTTTCACATTAGAATAGAATTACAATGTTAGTAAAATACAAGATGCCCTGTTTCCAGTTTCACATTAGAATAGAATTACAATGTTAGTAAAATACAAGATGCCCTATTTCAAGTTTTATATTAGATTAAAAATGTTAATACAAGATGCACCGGTATGAGCAGTATATATCCAGCGTGGGCATTATATATATGTGTATGGGTATTATGTATCTGCTATGGGCATTATGTATCTGTGTATGGGTATTATGTGTCTGGTATTGATATTTTGTATCTGCTATGGGCATTATGTGTCTGTGTATGGGTATTATGTGTCTGGTATGGTTATTATGTATCTGTAATATGCATTATGTATCTTTTATGGGCATTATGTATCTTTTATGGGTATTATATATATTTGTATGGGTATTATGCATCTGGTATGGGCATTATGTATCTGGTATGGGCATTATGTGTCTTTGTATGGGTATCTGGTATGGGCATTGTGTCTGGTATGGTTATTATGTATCTGTAATATGCATTATGTATCTTTTATGGGCATTATGTATCTTTTATGGGCATTATGTATCTGTAATATGCATTATGTATCTTTTAGGTGCATTATGTATCTTTTATGGGTATTATGTATCTGCAATGGGTATTATATATCTGCAATGGGCACTATGTATCGGTTATGGGCATTATTTATCTGTGTATGAGCATTATGTATCCGTTATGGGCATTATTTACTTGTTTAAATGTTGCTCTAAACAAATATGTGTGCAGATATTTTCATTTGATGGCATACTGATTAATGATAAATAACACTATGGGGTTTAAATTGATGGGGAAAAGCTTAGCAACCGACAAAACCATAGGAACATTAATTCTGTAGGAAATACACAAAGACACTATATACAAAGTTTAATCGAATAAGCAATAAATCCTTCTACAACAAGAACAAAAAAATTTAAGCAGCAATCCACTTGTAAAAATGAAAATTATTTCTCTTTGAAATGAAAAAAGTACACACAATGAGTAAATCTTTTTGGAATAAATATACAAACTGAAATATAAGCCATACTAGTCTCATTATATCTATGAGAACAAGATACTTGTATATATATTTTCAATCATACCTAATTCTGTATACCTGAAGATAAATGAGGATTAACTACTAGGTCCTCAAGCGTGTGTGTCTGATACAAACAAGTGCATTTAACACCAATTGAATATCATCAGGTTTTGGTGATGTGTGCTTGGTTGTGAGGGAATATGGGTTCATATATATATATATATATATATATATATATATACACACACACTTTGGTATGCCTGATGAATTTTATTTATATAGCTCAAAGTGAAAAAACTGACAGATGCAATACAGACTTGTAGCAAAATATATGTAGCACAAGTGCTGATAAATGATGACCACTGTATCATGACTATTTTTAAAAAGTCCTCAAAAGCAGAGAATCTATTCAATGCAAATATCATGTCTGAATCTGAGACATCTAAAGCAAGGATTATATTTTCAATCCATTTTATACCATTCCCTTTTGACAACCTGAAATGAATTCCAGTCATATTTTGCATAAAACTGACTTCATCCCCACAGTCAATTGGTACAATGCACTGAATGAATTTCTCATCCAGCTTGATAGACAGTAAGAAATCCAGACACAATGGTATTGATAAGTGACATTGAGAAATCCAGACACAATGGTATTGATAAGTGACATTAAGAAATCCAGACACAATGGTATTGATAAGTGACATTAAGAAATCCAGACACAATGGTATTGATAAGTGACATTAAGAAATCCTGACACAATGGTATTGATAAGTGACAACCAAATTAAATTTATGTTATGACAATAAAACAGGAAACATTTGCCTTCATCGTGTCAACATTTAAACAATTTCACTTCTTGTAGCCTATTGACTCAAAATCTGAGAATACATGTGTATGTATGTATGTATGTATGTATGTATGTATGTATGTATGTATGTATGTATGTATGTATGTATGTATGTATGTATGTATGTATGTATGTATGTATGTATGTATATAGGTAGGTAGGTAGGTAGGTAGGTAGGTAGGTAGGTAGGCAGGCAGGCAGGCAGGCAGGTAGGTCGGTAGGTACATAGGTAAGTAGATAGGTTATGCATGTATGCATTGGAATAATGGTTTGACCTGATGTGCCAATCTGAACTTCTCAGTATGATAATTAACATCTACAATATTTTCACATATCCATACTGAGTTTGCAAGCCTGTATTGCAATATCAAAACTAGAACAGATTTTATGCATGAACATAAATTTACTGTATTATGTTTCTCATTTTAATAAATATTTCTGGTTCATATACTAAAAGCATCAGCCTCAAACCATACAGAAAAAGGGCTGTTTTGACAATAAAAGGTCAATCAATTATTTGTCAAGATGAAGAAAAAAAACTTGTTAAAATATAACATATTCTTGAATAGCGTTTAGGATATTTGATGCAAAAAATGAAAAATAAGGAAAACCGTAGTTTATTGTGTGCTTCTGAATATTTTGTTTATTATTGATTGGGCATGTGTAAGGCTGTGCCATTCTGGCATATGATTCCATTAGATCCTTTGTTACAGAAGTATTATAGCAGATATATTATCAACATTTTTCACGAAAATCCATTTTCAGCAGTTCTAGAATGTTTATACAAATTCCATTACAATTTTGCTGCAGCACTGTACTGACACACCACATCAAATTCTGCATCTTCCATTTTTACGAAAGCCCAGAATAATACAAATCAATTACAATATAAAAAATGAAAAGGAAATAATAAAGTATGTAATGATTCTTTTGAAACTTCTTGTCCCTTGAGGCCTGTTGCTACTGCCAAAATCTTCTGACATTGAAAATGATCATAGATAAAATCTACTTGGTTAGGATATAATATTGGAAAGATTTTATTATTTGGTCAGATGATTCTTCAAGAAGCAGAGGATCAAAAGAAGTACCATACTGTCTGTAAGTCTTGTCTTTGCGTTAATTTTTTGATAAGTGGAAGTGATGCAGGGTATTAATTAAGTTACTGGGAAAATCTTACCGGTAATCCTAAATTTTCAGCTAATTACCAAGTAAAAATATTTGCAAAATCTTGATCAGGAAAAAAAATGTTCTCAGCAAAATGTATTATGAACAATAGTTTATAACTTTGAAAGAATAATGGTGTAGAAACATTAAGATGGGACAAAAAATGACAGACAACATATTTTATTGCTATAATCTTGCCATCCATCATTACAAATGGCAATCGAGTTGGTACATCATCAGATTTATCATCGAAGGATTGGGTTGGATACCTGCCCAGGTCAGTTCCCTCAGAATGTTTATGAGAAAAGCACTTAGCATTTCCTCAGCATGATAAAACCAACAACCACAGCTGAAATCCGAAACTGAAGACTGACATTAGAAACATTGAACCAAAGCTGGCATCTTCTGTATTGATTCCAGTGTCTAAACATTAAACTTAACTGGGAAAATCAATATGAAACTGACCATAAATAAACTGACCATTTCATTTTTCCTAAGGTACATTTTAATAGTATTATTTTCTCTCGTTCAGGTGAAATCCAATTTTATTCCCATGCTTTTCAAAATGACCATTGGGGCTAATATGTGACCCAGCCTGTTGATAGCCATACTTGAAGTGCTTGTGTGGGTGTGTACATAATGACGCTAATTCTCACTTCATTCTATTAGGAAATGGCTTTCTAACAAATACACACACACACACTTCACGCTATCACTAAACTGATTAGTGATATTACAGCTGACAGTAATAAACTGATAACGCAGTGGTTTAAAGGACACAAGAAACAAAACTGTGGTCTAACAATGCTCATATACTAATCATAGTTTGAAAAAAAATTAATATGACTCTACTTAATGGAATCACCAACACAATAATCTGATGCCACGCTGGATCAATACTGCAATTTGACAATGCTTAGACTTCAATGTAACTATGAAAACTAAGAGAATAAACCCTGACTTCGATTGTAGGACACCATCCATCATTTTTAACCAGATTCTAAATACAAAAAAAAATCAATTTTGTTATACCGTATTTACCGTATATGTTGGGACACCGTATTTGTTGGGACACCATAATTTTATTTTAAAAGTAATCTTTTTTGTGCACTGTATATTCTGGGACAAATAGCTTTTTTTGAGTGGGACACCTTTTAAATCATTCGAAAAGTACATGTCAGAAAATGTACTCAAACGTATATTTTATTAAGTAAAACTTTAAAAAAGAAAACTCTGAGTGCTGGTTGTTTTCACTTTTCGTAAAAATATATTCAGAGAGAAAAAGAAAGAGACAGAGAGAGATATACCAGTAGATAGTGACTGTACTTTGTTTTCTAATAATTTATGTCGACAAACTGCCAGTTCCGACCCATACTTTATTCAACAATTAGTTGATCTTGCCGCCAGGCTTTTGATGTCGCGGTCGGATGAAAAAAAAAACATAGCAGCACATTTTCTCACCACTCTTCAGCTAGTTAAGTCTTTGATCTTGCCGCCTCGCTTGTGGGTCATGTTCTTCAGATGTAATCTTACAATGACAGCATGTACATCTCTGGGTCATTCAGCCACTGAATTTTCTGATTGTAAATATCAGCACAGCTAAAAGGATCAATTGATGAACACAATTTTCCAATCAACAGGTGGTCGAAGCAGGACTAGCAAGCCCTTAAATTTGCTGTCCAGGATATTGATGCGTACAGAGTATACGTGATTTTCTGAATCCCATATATAAAAATTGCGTGAAAATATGGATTACGCGCTTCCGAGACATTTGAAAGTGATCGGTGATTAAAACAAGGTTGTTTTTTTTTTGCTGTGAAGGCTTGTAAGGAAGTTAAGGGATGAACATCTCGCAAAGAGGTCTGTGAAATTTTTTGATAATGTGATAATGCCGACGTTGAATATCGTAATGTTTTTTCGTATCAGGATGTGATCAATGCAATATTTTAATTTGGATTTTATTACACAAAGGTAGCCAAAATGTAATTTGTCGATATACAAGTGTATTTCACATTGATACTGTCTTCATGTTATCTTTTTTTCAGGCCCCCCCCCCCTCCCCTCTCTACATCCGCCTGTGTCGACAATATTTCCTCGGGCCCGATGATAACGAGATAAATGGGTAGTACCCACAAACTTTAAATGATTTTCCGATCAGATCTGGCTTGTCTTGAAGCGATTCGACTGCTTTCACAATACAGTCCACAACTGTTTGTTTATCTGCACTCTTAATACGAGACGTGTAGTTATTTTCCTTGGCTTCCCTATGTCGGCCGACTTTGTATACACATGCATAGTTAAAAAAAATATCCACGCTAATAGGAATCGAATGTCAGCTTTCGGAGTCGGCTTGCTTTGTAATAAATTAACCTTTGTATTTGATATCCTGCCAGTAAGTTCAAACAATGAGTTTATGGCTGTTACAAGGAGTTTATTCAACACCTGGGCTTTCATTTATATGCCGTCTGCAGTCATCATTGATACAAACTGGTTTCGAGTTATTCGGTAAATAGTATATACAGCATTAACTTGCTTTAATAATACTTTTTGTAACCTATGGAATCAAAAAGATTGTCATTTGTACTCACAGTGAATGTATTTCTAATAATGATTTTAGTTTGCGAGATATTGTCATATTGTTACCCTGGATATAATACACTCTTGGTTATTTTGTACCTTAACCGTGTCACGCGTAATGTCAGTTGCTTTCGACCAATGGGGCTGATAATTCTCTCTTTCTTTCTCTATCTCATTCATATGTGATTTTGCGGAATCCAATTTTCATTTTCATAACATTCAAACCTTTGAGGACAACTAAACATGATTCGTTTCTCAATATTCACGTCAATGACTAATGTGTTGCATTGTCTGGCGAAAGCTATTACACTATGGATTCATGCGCTACTCATACGGAGTTTGTGGATGTATTTTTCCTTTAATAAAATGCTAATGTCGACAAAAATGTGAATAAATGATAACAGTACAAGGTTAGTTTCTTGTTTCTTTCATTTTATTATCAAACACGCATTTTATTTATCTATTTTATTGTAACATGCGGTGTGGCCAGATGTTTGGGGGGTGGGGTGGGGAATTGAACATGTTTTTCATTTCCTAAGTCTTGGGACACATGATGTAGGTTTAAAAAAAGTACACCATAAGTTCTGGGACACAAAAAAAATATTATTTTTTTCGTGTCCCAACATATGCGGTAAATACGGTAAAGCATGTGGATCTATAATTAGGTTTGAATCTAGAATGCATACTTGCAGGACAGAGACAACAGTTTTATGTGAGCTGGCACTCTGGGATGATTGTGATATATGGGATGTAAACAAACCCATCAGAAGATTATCACAGCTATGGAATTGTAAACTGATCTCTGACTACCCTGTTCCATTACCGAAGATGGCTTACAAGATGCTATATGGCAAAAAGACTCTAACAGTAATTCCAATGAAAGTGGAAAATTTGCAAAAAAATAAAGCCATCACAAATGTACAAAATTACAGTGGTATTACTTTCCAAAGGAAAATCCGAAACTCATGTCACAGTCAAACCTGAAATAGATTTAAATATTTCCAATGACCTTTAAGGATAAATCCAAGATGTGTATTTAAATACAGTGGAACCTGTCTTAAAAGACCAGCCCTTCTACCAAAAGATAATGGTCTCTCATGACAGATGGTCTCTCATAACAGGTCTTAACACTATATAATCAGTAAATCTGTACATGGAGAACCTGGTCTCTCAAGACAGGTGGTCTCTTATTGCAGTGGTCTCTCAAGAGAGGTTTAACTGTAAAGCATACTGTTGCAGAGTGTAGGCATAGGGTCAGGAAATTATATATTTGTCATAAAACAGGCCACTAAGGTAAAATCAATAATTCTGGTCAACAAAACACAGCCAATGCTGATGCTATTGTTTGAAATATATCCAGGTTACAAAAATAGACCATAAAGCCAGTAACTCAGGACACAATCAATGCTGAGGTTATTGTTTCAACTATAAATGCTGAGGTTATTCTTTAAATTATATCCAGGTTACAAAATAAACCATAAAGTCCATGAATCAGGTCAACAGGACACAGGCAATGCTGAGGCCATTGTTTTAAATTATATCCAGATTACAAAATAGACCATAAAGACAGTAACTCACATCAATAGGACACAGGCAATGCTGAAGTTATTGTTTCAGTTATATCCAGGTTACAAAATAGACCATAAAGCCAGTAACTCACATCAACAGGTCACAGGCAATGCTGAGGCCATTGTTTTAAATTATATCCAGGTTACAAAATATACCATAAAGCCAGTAACTCTGGTCAACAGGACACAGGCAATGCTGAGATTACTGTTGTTTCTGTTAGAGGTACCAAGAGTTATCAACTGAACCCTGTGAACTGATAAATTATAACTGCTGTATGGACTATCCTGATCCCATTTATAATAATAGCTAATTTAACATTTCAACTTCTGTATGTTCTAAGTGATTGCAACAAACATATGTACAGTTTATAGATGTAATTGTTTTTCCAGTGGTCAAGATGACAATACAACCAGCGTTCATACCAGGAATAAAGAGACTATAAATACTATCAACAATGACAACACAGCCAACACAGCCAGCATTAATGTCACAAGTTGAGATTGTAATTAAATAATCTCAACAATAAATTCAACATGACTAGACAACAAGCTCTTGAAGACAATGGTTTTAAAAATAGCAATGATGATAAAATTACAATGATGTAATTTTAATGTTTTTCGTAATAGTTATGTCCAATGAGTGTCAAAACTGGTTTTTGCAATCCCATTAATGTCACAGTGATGGATTTTGGAATTTCATGAGAAGGTGTTATTATAGAGGATTTTGTCCAAAGTCAGTCTGATAATATTTTCTTCAAAGATCGCTATGAAAAACAAGTCATAAAGGCAGAAAAGCAGGAGATGGAAGTCAAGTAAAAACTGGTACAGAGGACCAAAAAGTGATGGATCTTGAATCAGAAAATGTTGATATATGGATTCAGATCACCCAGAAGTTCAACCCTGTTTTTGTTTTTGGTGCCAAGTATAGAAAGCATTCTTCCAAAGTGGACTGAAATGAACAGTTTGAACTTAAAAAAAGAAAAAGTTATGAACAATGATAAGGAATGTTACATATTAGGTGACATAAATTAGGACCTCCTACATTGATAATATTTTGAACCTTTCAGTATTTTGCAGTTTGTTTGTTGATCCATTAGAGTAACATTAAATTTAAAACACATCAGAAACCATATTTAAAATAAAATGGTAACTTCTTCAAGGATTTAAAGCAAGTCCCATGGGATGCTATTAACAATTCAGTGATACATATAGTGCTTACAATACTTTGTTGATTTTTCGAAGTTGTAATAAACCAACGCCCAAATTTGAAGGCACACAATGTAAAGTACAATCATCAAGCTGGCTGGGGCACCATAGAAACTGTGGTCTCCATGGAAACTATAAAGACTATGAAAAGAATAGATCACCTGTAATCTGAAGATAATGAAGAATACTACAAAATGTGGAGAAAAAGTAAACAAAAGGATTACACAAGCTATGAGAAACCAATTACTAAAGTAATCTTGATGATAAAGAAAACAACCCCAAAACGATCTTGAACATTTTTAAGGAATTTGGAGAAGGGAAGTATAAGAATACAACAGATATATCATCATGAATTTATGTTGGTAATCCTTTTATATACATGTATTAGGTGCCATTGCAAATATTTTCAATAAACATATTGCCTCTAAAATTGAAAAACATAACTTGGATTTGGATCATTGGAAATGTAGATGTTTTTGTTCCAAAAAACTTACAAATAATACCAAATTTGGCTTCTAGTAATGAATTCAGAGTTTATTTTGAATTACTTAAAAAATATAAATGTTTCTAAAGTTACAGGACTTGATAGATCCAAGAAGTTTTTAGATAGCTGCATTTTTTCTATTGCTGATAGTATTACTAAATTTCTGTCTTGGAAAACTACCAAAACTCCACTACACAAAGCTGTGTCAAAAGAGAATGTTAATAAATATAGTATCAACCAAAATCAATCCTTCCATCACATTAAATTATGTCCACTATTTTTGTGAACTCTCTTAACAATCAGAAAATATATACAAATGAATCTGCTTTCGAAAATGTGCATTTTCTTTTGAAACTCTACTTTTTTCAGTGACTAACCAAATGAGACAAAGCCATAGATAAAGTTAAATTAGCAGGCTCTGTAAAGCTATTGTCCCATCATAACATGAACTTTTTCGCAAAAATATAAACTTCTATCAATACAGGGAACAAATTCTAAAATGGTTCGCATCCTATTTGATCCAAAAAGATAATACTTAATGAACATCAATTCGAAAATAAAAAAAAAAGTAAGTTGTGGAGTACCAGAAGGTTCTATCTTAGGGCCCTTGTTATTTGTTCTTTTCACAAATGACTTACCGCTCAACATAGGTCTATCATGATGTGTCCCTGGATGAGATACTTCAATTACCCTGCCTATTTGGCTGCCTACTATGGTGTGTTCCTGATCAAGGCACACCAGTTACCCTGAGTGCATTTTATACACTTTTTTGTTAAAAATGTATAAATTTCACAATGATTAGTAGCCTACAATAATTTTAATATTAAACAGTCAATTAATTTTCACACTAGTTACTTAAAATGTAAATCAAATCATCAAATATTTACATCTTTGTCATCTTAAATACAAGCAAGAAGTGTACTATTGACTCACACATATATTAAAGAGCACATATACATCTCTTTTTCAAAACTCACATAAAACTAAATCTATTTGAAAGCACACATCTCAGTTCCAGTTTGTCTCGTGTATGAATGAAACTGATACAATGCACATAGATCATTATCAATGTATTGGATACTATCCACATCAATTTATTGGATACTATCCACATCAATTTATTGGATACTATCCACATCAATTTATTGGATATCCACATCGATTTATTGGACACTAACCATATCACTTTATTGGATGCTATCCACATCACTTTATTGGATACTATCCACATCACTTTATTAGATACTATTCACATCAATTTATTGGACACTATTCACATCAATTTATTGGATACTATCCATATCAATTTATTGGATATCCACATCAATTTTTTGGATACTTTCCACATCAATTTATTGGACACTATCCACATCAATTTATTAGATACTATTCATATCACGAATGCATGTGTCATTGTTACCACTTTGCTGGTAATAACAGACTAAAAATGGATCTTAAACATCTTTTTATTGGGAGAGAAAATAAACCCCCAATGTGGGGAGCTCTTACTAAAAACAAAGGGAGCTAACTCTTCTGATATATGATCAAGATGAGCATATGCTGGCAATTTGCTATTTTATCCTGACAAGGTGCTCTTTCATCCTAAATAAAAGCAATCTACAAAAGTATTCTAACTGTAGATGGCAGACAACTAGAGTTATTATGTGGGGGAAAAACAGGTTGAATAGTGGACTACATAACATAAAATACTCTGCCTTGTGACAGGTGTAAACAATCTCCACTCTGTTTTTAGTGTGCTTGAAATCAAATTCTTTTCTTTGTTGTTACCTTGTATACATAGGTTTAAATCAAACTGGTTGAATTGCAAGCAGAATTAATAAATGACTGGGAAAACCCAATAGCATATGCTTGTTAACTTGTCATGCATGATAAAGAAAGATGATAATTATAAGACTGCTCACAAGTTTAACTGCACCTTTTAGTGCCACATACAAGACATTAGGTTGGTAAAGTATGATGATTTACTATTATGAATTTTTTAAAAATAATAACTGATTTATGAAGAGTAGCCCATGAAGTTGTGGACAATTCCCCCATGAAGAAGCTCCTAAGAAAAGAATACAAATATGCTTCATACAAAAGTATTGGTAATTACTAGTCAGTACTGCATGGCTTTAGTATTATATATACTAGATTATATTATAGTTCATTAGTAACACATACATATTCATGATATCTCTTAAAACCTGCAATATTTTCAGCAGAACCAGATTAGAGTATTGGAAGCTTTTCTTAAATTGTTCTGTTCTTGGTTTTGGTGGATGAATGTTTCCATGTGATGTTGTTCTCCGATAATAATGTGTTGAATAAGGACTGAAAAAATCCTGAAGATACTCTGGTGTAACTCCATGAAGACATTTAAATACACAAACTGCATTGTGAAAATCAATCCTTTCATATAATGAAAGCCATTTTAATTCTGTAAATGAAGACTTTGATGAATAATCAACAGATGTATCTAAAACAATGTCTGCAGCAATTATCTGAAGATTTTAAATCCTGTTAAGCTGAGAGTTTACAGTTTCCCAATGCTAATGAAATTTAAGCCATTTTTGAAATATCACATGAATTTTAGTACAGAATGGTAATTTCTGTAGGCAAATATTTCTTGCTGAGTAGGGTAATTTTGGATCTTACTGCTTGTCATTAAGGCCATCCCATTGTAAATATTACATACATAAACATCTACAAGCGTTTCATGCTTGACATTTACTCAAGACAAGTATTTTTTTAGGATATATGTGTAATTTTGGGTTCCCTAACTTATTCAGTTCTTACGATTCCCCAAAATTATGCATTTTTGTTACCTTCATTAATTACCATCTTATTTTGTAGTGCCCAACTTTGAATTCTAATAAGGTCCAAGTCTAATCTTGTATTGATAATTTCAGCATCAGAACTAGCTATATACAATGTTGCATCCTTTGCAAACAAATCAGTATTTATAGATTCATTATTTAATGTAAGATTGCTTACATAAATATGAAAGAGAAGAGGACCTAAAACAGAGCCTTGATGGAACCTTGGATGAATGGGGTGAGTGTGTGACCTAATATTGTCAACAATAAGAAAGACCTAAATAATTCCATTCAACATAATCATGTTTTACTCTTTTACAATACTTCATGAATCAAAGCGATAAGCTGAAGACTTGATTCATGCTGAAATTTATGTCAATTCCATTTATCTCTTGTATATTTCTATTTCAGAAATAGATGTGTATTTGAATAGGTTTTAATGTAGAACAGGAAATTTAAAACTGTCGCCAATGCAACTGCTTTACTCTCCTTGGAAACTATTTGTATGAACTTGCTGAAATACAATTCAGCAATCAATTATTTATCAATATAACAAGAATGATATTCAATACCAATTTGGGAAATGAGTGGTTGGTTGGGTGGTTTGACCTTAAATTGACCTCTGATTGGTGTCACAGAATTAGGCGAAAATTGATTTTTTTTTTTCTTGAATTACAAACTAATCTCACCATTTTTTTTGTTTCGTCATACATGCGTTACCTGGGGTGAATAAGTGGTTTTCTCCAAGGTAAGTGGCGTGTAACGATTTGCATGTGCCTGACTTCGAATCACATGAAGTCCGGAACATTAGAATCACGGGGTGCACGGTAATCTTGCCATGAATTCTGCTCACCTATTTAAGGGTATATAAGGCAGAATATTTCTGATAAATATTACGGGACCAAAAGTATCTTATCATAGGAAAGATAGCTCGTCATTCTATCTCCAGCCAAAGGGGTGAGTGTTAAACTTATATTTCGTTTTTTGTGAATTTTTATTCAGTTTATCATTTCATGTAATGATGCCTTTATTACAATGCAGATTTAAACGTGGAATATTTGGAATTACTAGTCACTATTAGACTTTAAATGCAATAGCGTAATCTAAGGTTTAGATTATTTTTAGAGACAACTATTATTAGTCTGGTTTCTTTATTGTAGCTGATAACGTCTCTGATATCGTAGCTGATTTGTTACGGAACATCTCTGATAACGTCTCTGATATCGTAGCTGATATTGTAGTGGAGCATCTCTGATATTGTAGCGGAGCATCTCTGATATTGTAGCGGAACATCTCTGAAATTGTTGCTGATTGTAGCTGAACGTATCTGATTGAAGCTGAACATCTGTGAACGTATCTGAATTGTAGCTGAATGTGATTAATTGTGCCATTTGATTGTGAGATCAAATTGAGGTATCTGACTGTCGGATTTTCTGTCCGTCTACATCTGTTGTGATGTGTAAATATCCGGAAATCTAGAAGTCTGAGTGTCGGAGCTGTCTAGAGGTGTAAACATCCGGGGTGGCATCTAGGTATTCGGGAACGTTGGTTCTAGTAGATGTTGTATGCTGTCTGTACGTATAACTGTGGTGGATCCGTGAAGGGCAAACGGCCGATAAAAGTATTGGTCAACCCTAGGTATTCGGGGAAACTGGGCGGCGATTCAACAGTTGGTGAATCGTATGGTTATACAGGGTCGAGACACATGTGTGTGTTGCAATTGTAATACAATTGAATACATTGTTATATTTACATAGTTACTTCAAATCACAATAGTATTTCAAGGGATTACATGAATCTCAATAAAAGTTAGCAACTTGATTAAATACATGTATATGTTCGTGCTAGTTGTCGTAATCCATATGTGCGATAGTACAGTTTGATGTTTTGTATTTGTTATCTCAATTTATATTTGCGGTAATATAACTTTTGTAAAGGTTCCTTGGATCTGTGTATAGTCCAAGAGATTCCTTTGTATCTGTGTTTTATTTTGTATTAATATTTAATTTATTCATGTATTGTGAATGGTTGTGAGTGTAATTGTGGGTTGAACGCATGAGTTATTGTGTTGATACATCATTATTTTTCATTAATAATTTATTTCATAAATTTATATTTTCTTTCACACATTGTGTTTGTGTTGTTCATTTAATCCACCATCCACTCGGTAACAATTCTGTTACAATTGGTACTTAAAATAAATATGTAATGACAGTGACAATTTGTTTCAGACCATAAATGATTCTTACATGTTTTTATGACTCATATTTGCTCCTAAATGCTAAACTCTCTAAGGTAATATATTTTTCTAATGACCAGACAATGCTTGAGAATAAAACCATGCAGGACAATAAGACCATGTTTGACAATAAGACCATGTTTGACAATAAGACCATGTTTGACAATAAGAACATGTTTGACAATAAGACCATGTTTGACAATAAGACCATGTTTGACAATAAGAACATGTTTGACAATAAGACCATGTTTGACAATAAGACCATGTTTGACAATAAGACCAAGTTTGACAATAAGACCATCCTCAATTTAAAAAACAATTTGAAGTAAATAAAAGGGTCTCTGAAAATAAGCCTGTTCCCAACTTGTCACACTTATCTGTTTGTCTATTCTATTAAACTATTTTTAAAAAAAAGAATTTAATGTTTTATGAGTTTCTAATTGGTCATGTAATATACCAACACTCTGACTTTACCTTTATCCTTGACTGTTCTTCTGAAATCTACTAGACCTGGTCGCCTTTTGGAGAAATATGGGAGATTGCAAGTTAGAACCCCTGCCACATCAAAACAAACACTTATAAAAATGGTACTATCACTATCAGTAAGAGGTTAGTGTTAGAATTGGTGAGCCTGGTGTCAGAACAATGTGACTGGGATGGACATGATGTTACACATCTGCAGCATGAAGTTCCGTAACATCACATCAATAGACATCACTATAAACTGCCAAACTGCTGACCATCATTCACATACATACGTACGTCTCAAATTGATATCGCTACATTAAAAATATAACAGAATGCAAATGTACACATACCTTTTGTTTAATATTTCGTTTTATCCTTTATCTTGTAGTAATACATATTTATGTTTATTTTGAAGGCTATTCTTCCAATAGTGTTTTTAATTCTTCTTTATCTTTACTTTATTAGCACTGAACTTTACATTAGTACCATATAGCCAGTAATGTACTGACATGCTGTTAAGCTCTAACACACAAAAACACACACATGTACACACACATATACACACACACATGTACACACACACATGCATGCATGCATTCATGCACACACACACACACACACACACACACACACACACACACATTCAAGCTAAAACTATATATAATCTTAATATATATAAATCTTTATTTACAACGTAACTTAAATAAATCATCATAACTGTCCTAAAGTATAGCCATATCACACAACCTTCAAGTGTAGTCAAATTGACTATGATTATTCTAAAAATAGTTCTTTTATAAAATCTTTACAAGACAGATCTATAATTAAACCATCTTAATAATGTAAAACAATTTGCATACATTTTTGTAAACGGATGCTGCCTAGTAAACAAATATGACATTCAGTATAATTGCTATAACTTGTATATTTATCATAACTGGAACGCTGCTTCATTCTACTGTTAATATTCAAATCACTTTCTATACACATAAACCAATATCACGATATCTGAATTGACAGTCTCTTTATTAAGTTCAGAAACCTCTCTGTGTGAATTTGTCATCAATAATCACATCCTCGGCTCAGTGATTTATTCCAGAGCAGCAGGATACCTCATTGATACAAATTTACACAATGTTCACGTAAATTCTAAGGTAGTTTTATTTGTTTTGGTGCTTTTCCATCACCACAACATATGAATGTTATTTCATTCTGGGGAAAATAGATATAAGGTGCCCTAATTTCCCTGGGATACAAAGCAGTAGCCAACTGGGCTGATCCAACAAAATGATACTGATCCTGAGTCCAGCAGTGCTCAACACTGCACAGAAGCTCTTAAATAAAGAGCGTATACCCTGACAGACTGGCACATAATTTAATGCATCAGAAAGATTGGGGTGGGTGTAGTAACAGTCACATAAATATAATACTTATTGTCTGTAAATATCTGTACACAGTTTTTATTCAATTTTAACGTAATAATTTCATCTCTTTTAAAGTAAACAATGAGGCAAAGTCATAGTTTTTGACTGACTGGTAAATTCACAAAGTTTCTAATTTTTAATAAGAAGTTTTCTGTATGACAAATTTTGTTATGGGGAACATAATTAATTGGAATAATGTAACCTGCTTGTTATTATTCACTGTGTTTGCTTTTCTGGCACTAGCCTCAGTCTAAGATGAATTTAGTATTTGTTTGATCAGAATTCTCCTTGATTTGTGGGGAAATTCACTCCCATGTAAGTAAAGTTCTGAGAGGGAGTCAAATCTAATCTCCCGGATGCAAATTACCCCCCAGCACATCACTGAACAACATGTATCTTGCAAGGAACATATGTGAATTTTGTGTATCAACCAGTTGATAAATACTAGTTGGAAACCTGTAATTGAAATACTGCATGGGAACCAGTCACTGAAACAATGGATGGGAACCAGTCGCTGAAACAATGGATGAGAACCAGTCATTGAAGTACTAGATGAGAACCTCTAAAGACCATAAGTCAGCCAATGTTACTCCAATAACTCTGGTAATTGCTCTGGGAGCAAACGTTAGGATAAAGGGAAGAGATCAAAACTGAAAGACTACCTTGCCTTGAGAAGACTGCAGGAATCATCTCTGCACCAGGAAGATGGGGAAGTCTAAGTAAGCATCCTGGATGTCCATAGCGACTATCTAGTCATTGGCCCCTATGGCATTTCTGCTTTAGTCTGATGTCTCAGTCTTAATGTGCTCTTCTTGAATACATTTATTTGATGTAAAATGATCAGTAATCAAGTAACTTTCCCACTTTCTTCAAAACCAGGAAGGTACAGAAATTGAATCGAATACATTGAGCGCCGATTGCTTATTATCAATTCCTTAACAAGGCATACAAGAACTATTTTGAAAAGTTTTTAATACTTTCTTATAACTTTTCAGGTTTTTTTTAACCCATCAATAAATTAAATGTCAATTGATGGACTAAACAGCATTTTATGAAATAATTTACAGCTAAACATGCAGCACGCATGACGCCTACAGATATATGCATGTGACATAACATAGGTTTGTAAGAGCAAAGAGGAAGAGTACTAAGCAAAGAGTATGCTGTAAATTCTGGGTTTTCTTAGAATACTCAGAATACTGTTCTTAGAATACTGTTGTCAAGGCTGACATGAAAAAAGTTTACAGATGCAGTTCTCTTGTCATATCTGCAATTCTGAGGTGGTTTTGTCATTTTAAAATATTTTGGGAATCGATTGAAGATGACTTATTTTCTGGATGACCATTGTCTGGAATTGGAACATGGGAAGTGACTGCTGTGAGAAGGGCAACTGATGAAGATGATATATTGTGGCCGATGTTTCTCTTCTAAAGGTCATTCATTGGCTCTTTTTGATATATTGAAGAATTATACATATTATTTAAGATGCAACATACTAATTCCTGATTCTGCTAGTGTCAATGGGCATTTTTGTAATTGTAAACTGTTGCCCAAATCTGTGGAACACAACTGAACCACTGGCACACACACTGGTACACAAGGTATCTGTCTATTCTATGACAACACACTGGAGAATAAATGCACAATCTTTATAAACTTGTTGAAGGAGACCAGCATCCAAACTTTGCCACATCCTCCATTCACCCCTGGTTTAACTCCAAGCAATTTTTTAAGTTAATAAGAAAAACCCCATAAAAGCACATTAATATCTATGGAACAAAGTGCAGTACATGCTTAGCAGATTACAGAAAATACATGTTTTCCACAGTGGGAATTAATTAATCAATGCTGTTGCACACCACAGACCAGATACAGTGATCATCATGAATATCCAGATCATAGCTGGTAGAGGATGGATCAAATTGTATTGCTCCAGTTGTAACTTTGCAGCAAAATCCTTATGTAATAGTGCATGTCTACAAGATCATATGGAATCTACTTCTCAAGTTTAGCACAATACCATTTAAAATGTTTAATGATACAGTGATTTTAATAACCGCAAGATTTTAATAAGAGAAAGAGAGATTCTGCTTTTAAACAAACAAACAGAAAACTAAATTACACATTTAGTAATAACAGGTTCATATGAGATAAAGAAGACACTGAATCAGTTTGTATCATGATTCCATCAATTATTTATTCAATTTATAAACAAAGGTATGCAAGAAATCGAGTGATTTATTTTTGTCATTTGCCGAGTAATGTTTAAATTTTTGGCTAAGTATGTTCCCATACAATGAAATACATACAGCCCAGTTAATGTATGCTATGGTGTTCCACAGGGATCTATTCTCGGACCTGTTCTCTTCATTCTGTACACTCAGCCGCTCTCAAGTGTCATAGATCATCACCCAGTGTCGCACCAATTGTACGCTGATGACACCCAAATATACAAGTCTAGCCACCCAACTGAAGTTGATGCTACCATCCATGGAGTAGAGAAGTGGATTTCGGATGTGAAATCATGGATGACATGTAACAAGCTGCAGATGAATGATGATAAAACTGAGGCTATTCTGATCACAACATAAAGACTTTCTCATCCACATCCTTTACCTCAGACAATAAATATCAGCAACACCAACATTAAATTCTCACAGTCAGTACGAAACTTAGGTGTTACTCTGGATAGTACTCTCACAATGCACCAACATGTCATGAACATCTGCAGGGCTGCATATCTTGAATTGATACGCATCAGTTCCATTCGTAAATATCTTTCTGTTGATGCCACGAAAACACTTGTGTGCTCATTAGTACTTTCAAGACTGGACTATTCTAACTCAATTCTGTCTGGTTCATCACAATATTTACTCCAGAAACTTCAAAAAGTTGAAAACACAGCTGCACGGATCATCTTTAGAGTACCTCGATCAGAGCACACCTCACCACTGCTCTGTACCCTACACTGGCTATCAATTCGATGCAGAATCAAACACAAAATTTGTTCTCTGTGCTATATTTCAATGACAGACTCCAGTCCAACATACCTATCCAGCCTCACCCATGTGTATACACCAGCTAGATCCTTATGCTCTTCTTCTGATAATCGTATACTCATTGTTCCCAAGGTGATAACAAAGTCATATGGACAATGTTCTTTTGCACACCAGGGCCCAGTGACGTGGAATGAATTGCCCATTGAAATTAGACACAAAGACACAGTGGTCCCTTTTAAGAGTGCTCTCAAGACTCACCTGTTTCGACTTCAGGAACAAACTTAGCGACCTACTCATGTTTTGTATCTTATATGTTTTCAGCATGTTTTTATGTTTTCCAATTTCATTGTTTTTGTCATTTGTTGTTCTGTAGTGTAGTCATATCATTATTGATGGTGTAAAGCGCTTAGAGCTTTTAAAGATTAGGCGCTATACAAAGTCCTCATTATTATTATTATTATTATTATTATTATTATTATTATACAGAACTATCCAAAATACAACCTCAAGTTGAGTATTGGTCTAGCACCAACAGACATGTGCATATGACTTCTTTTCTCTAGAACTAGCTATATGTTTACCTTGAATTTACACCTACTGTTTATGTACTGACTTTACAAAGCACACTGTAGTACTATAATTGTCCACCAACAGTTACCAAAACATCTACTATTATGGTCATCTGACAAATTTAATATTACCAAATGAAATACTGAAAATGATGAAAAATCATAATCACTAAAAAAAATGGTGGGAGATCAGTTCATTCATTGTCTACTTAAATTTCCTCTCTGTAAAAGTAATACCTGTGATTCACTTGTCACTACTATATATAAATAATGATTTTGTTCAGTGTAGGTTGGGTTTTTTATTCATCTGTAGTGGTATGTAAGAATGAAAATATATTCTGTCTAAGTCATATTAGGGGATCATTTGTGTTCATTTGTTGAAAGTCAATGTTCTGATTGGTTCCAATATCATTGTTTTATCCATTGTTGAACTCTGTGCACATAATTTTATTATATCAATTGTTGGATTTATTGACAAAATATTAATATGTATTATAAATAAAATAGTGTTCTTAGATCCAGTTCCACCTGGCTTCAATCGTGTTACAAGAAGAAAAAATAGAATACTGCTTATCAAAATAAAATGCTTGATTTACAGTTATTTTTTCTTTAATATGCAGTGGAAAAACCAGAGTCACTAGTTCATAGTTTTAGCAACACATGTCTTATCCAAGGACTCTGGGTTTGATACCCATCTAGGCCAGCACAGGTCTGAGCTGCTTTGGCATGTCCTTGCTCTGGGTTCGATACCCTTCTAGGCCAGCACAGGTCTGAGCTGCTTTGACATGTCCTTGCTCTGGGTTCAATACCATCTAGGCCAGCACATATCTGAGTTGCTTCGGCATGTCCTTGCTCTGGGTTCAATACCATCTAGGCCAGCACATATCTGAGTTGCTTCGGCATGTCCTTTCTCTGGGTTCAATACCCATCTAGGCCAGCACAGGTCTGAGTTGCTTTGGCATGTCCTTGCTCAGGGTTCGATACCCATCTAGGCCAGCACAGATCTGAGCTGCTTTGGCATGTCCTTGCTCTGGGTTTGATACCCTTTTAGGCAAGCACAGATCTCAGCTGCTTTGACATGTCCTTGCTCTGAGTTCGATACCCATCTAGGCCAGCACAGATCTAAGCTGCTTTGGCATGTCCTTGCTCTGGGTTCAATACCCATATAGGCCAGCACGGGTCTCAGCTGCTTTGGCATATCTTGGCTCACTCAGTTCCCATTTCATTATATTAAAAAAATGTCTTAAAAGTGCCACTAAAATGAGCAAAAGCCTTGTATTGCAAAAGTGTGTATGCAGCTCATTAAATGCAATTGTAGAAAATATTTGCAATATTTAAGTTCCTGTTCAATTCCAATGTACAATTAATGCAAATTATAAAGCAATATCCTTTGAACTAATGACTTATGTTTTAATCATATCAATTAAATAAAAAGCATTTTGTTTTTCTCTTTCCATTAACAACAGGACTGGAAGAAAACTAATCTAGAAAATGGGGATAAAATAATTTTAGAAAAGATACAAAGAGTGCCATGTCCCAAACGTTCCTTCCTGCTAATAACATTTCTGTGAGTTATTTTTGGACTAATCTTTTACACTAATGTGGTTATAACATCCTAAAACCTAAAGTTTACAAAGGAGGAAATTAGTCTATTGGGAATCCATATTGTTTTATAATCATGTTTTATTGAAAAGCAATTTAGACTTAAAAGCTCACAAAAGAGAAAAGCATTCTACTGGGAATCCATTTTGGCCGGGTTATGCACAAAAAACATCCAAATTTGGTTCCTTCATGGAAAGAAGGAGTTTGTTGTGGTGTGGTGATACCAGGCTGAGATGTTTATATAAACCATTATAAATTAGGTTTTTTCTCCAATGGTGTTGGGTGTGCATTGTAACATACAAGGACATATAATAGTATTTTTATATAATTACTTTAGTATTACATGATTTATTATACTAGTATAATATGACAACACCTTTGTCTGCCATGGATTAATTCCAGTTAATTAATGATCCATTACATATCTTGGGTATATACACTTGATCATGTTGTGTCCATTGTAACATAATTCTAAGGCAATAATGTAGTACTATTTTTATATTATTACATATATCTAAGGCAATAATATAGTACTATTTTTATATTATTACATATATCTAAAGCAATAATGTAGTACTATTTTTATATTATTACATAATTCTAAGGTAATAATGTAGTACTATTGTTATATTATTATATACTTCTAAGGCAATAATGTAGTACTATTTTTATATTATTACATAATTCTAAGGCAATAATGTAGTACTGTTTTTATATTATTACATAATTCTAATGAAATAATGTAGTACTATTTTTATATTATTACATAATTCTAAGGCAATAATGTAGTACTATTTTTATATTATTACATAATTCTAAGGCAATAATGTAGTACTATTTTTATATTATTACATAATTCTAATGAAATAATGTAGTACTATTTTTAGATTATTACAGACTAAATGCCTAAATAACTTTATTTGTCTTGGGTTAATTTTCAGTTGGATATTGTTCAAAGAAAATCTTTGCTGAATGTTCCTAAATGAGCACTAGCAATTTTCTCCAGAGATGTTAGGATCATTCAGTTCAAAAAGTCTTTGATTTTATTATCATTTTCCCCATCAAAGACCAAATTCCCAAGCACATTGCCAATATTTACTGAATCCTCCTATATCTTTTATCTTCATTTCCAATATCAAACAGTTAGTACATCAGAGACAAGATTTCAAAATTTTCTGAACAAGAATTTTTTATTTTATTTATGACCTTTACTGTGAAGCAGTGGCATACTCTGTGTGTGTGTGTGTGTGTGACGTCAGCCAGAAAGTGGCTGGAGGGGGGAGGTGAGATGGGGGGGGCCTGACATCGGGAGAGTTGAAATACCAGTACAGTACACGTTTTCAAACCAGATGAAAAATTTGCCAAAGGAAAAGTTATTTCCAATTTGCTTATACAGCGTTGTATTGTTTAAAAATCTACTTGCAAGCATAATATAATTTTTGCATCCTTACATTTTAAAATTTTTTGTGGGGGGTGCCAAAGGATGGATCTACCTTGGGTGAAAAATACTTTAGATATGACCCTGCCTTGAAGAAAGAAAAATGGTATATTTTGCACCTGGCAAATAAAATATGTGCAGTAATGTGGGATGCAAGTATCTATAGCAATTTTAGTTCAAGGGTGAGGGTGGTGTGGGGTGAATTTCTAGTATTTATAACTTGTATTCCATTTCTCAAACTGAATTTTTCTCCCAAGCATCTATTACAAGTAAAACAACATCCAAAAATATCAGCAGGTCATAAGGGAGTTAGGAGAGTTGTGATGACCTCCCCCACCCCACCCCTTTTGCCAGTCAACTAGTGTACTAAGAAACAGAAATATGGCCATTTAAGCACATACCACCCCTCCTCAGATTCAACCACACCCATCAACCCCTGCAAAAAATATCATCCTTTTATCATGATCTAATGAATACTTAGAACTTTACTAAGATAATCTGTCAGGAATCTGTAATAAAATAAAAGTGGTCCTCTATGTCAACAATTCCTTGTGCTTTCAGCTGCTCTCAACTATGATATATGTACGGTAGGTTTTGAACATCAAATTCATATACTGTATATACTCAGAGTCCAACTGCAATCTGCACAGACCCATATCTGCCTTTGCATAAGGCACCAGCAGATCTGAGTCTGTGCAGTTTGTTAGGAGTAATCTGTAGGACAGACAGTACAGACCCTGATCTGCAAGAGCATCATGCTATGCTAGATCAAAATCTGTGTTGTTTGTAATTGGACTCAAATTATAAGCATGTATATATGGTAAACTTGTTTAAAATAAACAAGATTCACATCGTCTTATTTCATGTACAAATAAAACAGAAACAAGTGTTAAGTTACATAGTTTTATTTCATGTGCCAATACGTGCAAGACCTGTGATGATACAAATATTATGTGGAATTTAATACAGACAAAACTTGCTAAAATGCACTTCGTTATAACACAGATGATTTTGATATAACACACTGGTAGTCCTGTTATGGTTCCCATTTTTGTCTTATATATCCTGTATTAGTCCCTGACACTATTCAAAACATCAGCTTTTTTTTACAAATCAACAAAAAACTTTTGTTAAATTTCAGAAAATAGATTATAATTGAAATCTTGTTTAGCAATGATCAACTGTCACAAGTCCATCCTAATCTCTTAATCTCAACTGTTGCATAAATAGACAGGTGGTAAAATTATTGCCATCTGTTTGGAGTTTTTGTTTAATCCCACCCCCACCCCACAACTCATCCACTTAGTCATAAAAGTTTCATTCTTGCTGTATTACAGTTTGGTATTTAATACAGTTGGCCATTATGGCTCCACAACCACTACATTACAACAGTTTGGTATTTAATGCAGTTGGCCATTATGGATCCCAAACCACTACATTACAACAGTTTGGTATTTAATACAGTTGGCCATTATGGATCCCAAACCACTACATTACAACAGTTTGGTATTTAATACAGTTGGCCATTATGGCTCCCAAACCACTACATTACAACAGTTTGGTATTTAATACAGTTGGTCATTATGGCTCCACAACCACTACATTACAACTGGGTTACCCTGTAATTGTCAGTGCCCAGTGCAATCTCCTATTGACAATGACTAGGTTGGAAGAATTGAATGATATATACAATATTCAAGTAATTGGCCCCGCCTTATATTTTTTAGTATGAAAACAAAGTGAGATTCATTAACTAGAAAACAGGATAGTATTTGCATAAATTGCATTACCAATGTATGTGTCCAATCAAAAATAGATCCTGGAATAATTTGACACAACATTGCAAAGACAGGTGTTATGTTGATATAGGGCAGGTGACACTAAAATAGCTGGTTGTATTAAAGCACAACTGAACATACTGGGAGGGAGAAAAAACACAACTAAAGGAAACATCTTAAATGAGTTTCATTTCCAAAATGCTCATAAAAATTGTATAATCTCTTATTTAGATGAAAACAAATCCATCATGATGAAACACCATCCTGATGAAAAAGGAACTGTATCAATGGTAATTAGTATTTATTGTATCGGTCATGGATGTCTGTGACTCTATCCTTTTTTAACATACTAACCCATACTTAAATAGATCACTTCCTTCACCCAAGTGTAAGATATGTAGAGTGAGACTGTGGCTTGACCCTGACCTTTGTAGCCAAAGTGTGATTGTTTCTTTCTTTGCCGCATGGCAAAAACATTCATGAAGTTTGTTGAAAAACGTTGAGCACAAGCCATCATACCGAAACCATTTGTTAAACCTTTGAACTTTTGAATCCACCACCTAAAGGTTTCTTCCTCGCCATAGCAGCAACATTCAGCTGCATTGGATGCAAAAAGCCAATTAAATTTGGTTTTGTCCTTTATCACATCAAAATTACATAAGGGTTTCAAAGTTTTGCATTTTTGGTCCCTATAGTTTTTAACATTTCAATTTTTTTCCCTGTAGTCATTGTCAGATTAATTCCTTCTGGAAAAAATACAATGGCTGAGACTTGATATTCAATTATCAAAAGGACATGGTCAATATAACTCCTACACATATGACAGTTTCTGCGACCTGGCAATCACCAGCACCCGACCAATCCCCAGTAGAGGGTAACATGAATAAGCTGTGTGCTTATTTTCTATTTTGACAGGAAACTGATGAATATAAACCAGTCATCTAATGATGAACCTTTGTAGATTAGTAAATCAATAACCTCTCTGGTTTTCTTTTGATGTCTTTGACAAGATGTCCAAGGAGTTTCAAAGAAATTTGTGATGCCAAGTAATGAAGGACTTCTCAAGATCTCACATCATATACAGAAGACCTGGCTATGAGCTCATGACTGTTAAATCCTGAAACTTTTAGAGATATTTTGACAGGACATGATGCAAGATGACTCAGAACTTCTCAAGATTTCTATAGGTACACATAACCTGGACATCAAAAAACCCTCCAGGATGTTGTATAGCATGTGAACCTTGAAAATACATTGTTTTAATATCATTTTGCGATATCCAGAGATTTCCTAAAAATATCGTAAAATATCTCTGGATTACTCTGGTTGTCTTGAGACTTTGTCTTAATGCATACAAAAATTTAAATAAAATATTTTGTCTTCCTGCTCTGAGAAAATTAATCATGTTTCTAAGAAAACCAGACTCTTAGTTTGTGCATATTTAAGCTCACATATGGGCAAAACAGGCAACTGAAGAATCCAAAATGGTATCAAATGTTACAAGAATTAACTAGGAGTATGAATAAACTTCATTGCATGTCTCTTTATGAATCAAATTCATTCACATTTATAAGTACTGGTAGGTGTTTTGCTATAAGTGATAAACCCATGAAGTTATTTAAGTAGTGGATGCCAAGTATTAATCAAATACAATATTTCACCATTGAAAAACTCCTCCAAGTAAAATCTTCTTTTTGAGAGTTTAATACCAGGGTCATTGGGGTGTTTATGTATAGAATTAACTGTCCTTGCTTCCAAATGAAATATCTTAATTGTGAACAAGATCCATAATGGGGTTAAAGAATTATGGATAAAAGGAAATGAACAGCTTGAACCATCCTCATTGTTAGCTAGCTCTGTATGTCTGTGATATTCATTCCGTTGTCAAAGGAGTGAGTGTGTCTGTAACTGTTTTCCCTCTGTAATGGAGACTTCCAAAGTATGTGAATGAACAGAATTTCCATAAAGAGTTAGGTAAATAATATAAATTAATTGTTTTGAATACCAAAATCCTTAACAATACTGTTGATAACAACAATGATGTTGAAAAAAGTGGCTGCTATGTCACGTGTTCTCCACTGATGAGGGCTTAACAAGAACCAATATTGCTAAATATTGTATCAGTTTTCACCAATATTACAGAATAAATTTAAAAAATGTATTGCATTTGCATACATTTATTACATATAGATAAATTATTACATTTACAAAACAGGCTAAATATAGTAAACAAATGAACATTTTGTAGGAAAGATACACATGACAGCTGCAAATAAATAATGTAATACTATATTAAAAAAATTAAACTGGAAATAACCATTCAATTATAAAATAATATTTATTTATTTACTGCATTAATAAAAAGTAAACGTTTCCATGACATTCCTAAAATTAAAATTTGTACATGACTAACATATAGTGTTCAGTGCTCTTTTTGCTTTTTTTCTTACATTTAGTCTTTCCCCATTTTATTCACTGCACAATACTTAAATCTACAATAACTTATCAAATATTTGTATATATTAATTTCAAGCTTAGTGAGTAGAAAGCTGGTTTTCAGTGATGAAGTTAACTGAACACTGCACTGAAAGCAGCTTCTACAAATAGATCCTCGTGTGGCATTTCCAATCATGCCTCAAGCATAATATTCTAAGTACAGGATAATTATTTTCCATTCTGATAGGAAGAAAGATTAAAACCATAATTAGACAGCACTGATGAGCCCCAGCATCTCTTTCTGCTTTGTATTTTAGTGCAGTCTGTCTGATTCAAATTCCAAAATATCAACAGTTGCAATGCAATGGCTGATAGAATATACCATTTCTGTCTCCAAAGAAAATCTGGCTCAGCCTGATAAACAGACTACATCACATGCCATATGGCTAAAAATATAATTAAATTTGTTCTCAAAAGTGAGACTGATCATTATTAGATATGGAGATAAATACCTCAATGTGTCCATCAATATAGATGGGACTAAAAAATTTCATCCATGGCACATAATTTGGATTTTTGTCACTCTGCTAGTAAGATCTGACTTTCCTATCCTTTAGCCATGCACAATAAAAAGTAATTTCTCAAAAATTCCTGATTTAAACTTGCAGGTCAGGGAAAAAGGTCTGTACTCATGGGATAGTTATACCATCAGTAAAATGACAAATACATATCTTGGAAAGATCTCAATTTATAAAAGAGATTGACGATGGTCTGGCTTTTATTGTAGTAACATTGAAAGTATGATTATGAGTGAAGTCATTACAGGTTTATTTGAGTGAAATGTATTTGTGCAAATGCAGACTGCAATTGGAAAATTGCTTTTTTTATCAGTCCATTCAAGTTGTGTGCTCCCCTTGTCTCAATCACGTAGAAATGTTCAAATTTGAACAGCTTAGTTTTGATTGGATGCAGTGGCTTGCAGCTGCATCCAATGAAATCCACAGACTTGAAACACAGAAATACCTGGTTGATATGCCAAAATGTAGATAAGGTTATCAAAACCTTAGCTCTCAAAGACGACTACACCATGACACTTAGAGTTTATTCATGATTTTCATTCTTTCCCACTGCAGAAAACACACCACTTCAATTCTGCTTTGATGCTGTACCTGCAGAGGCATTTCATGGCATCCTGTTAAGAAATTACTTTTCACTATCATTATATTTTAATGTTCACACAAATTGTATTTTTTTAAAAATAATTCTTTATTGCACATGTTTGCTAATTGAAGCAGGTGCTTAATTTTATCTGCTTACTGAAATTCTGCTGCAATTGTTTCAAAGTATTCTTTCAAGCCAACGGAAATTTGATTTAGCAAAATATCCAATGTGGAAACAATCAATGTTTGTTCATACAAAAAGGAAAACAATTTACAAAACAATTTGATTCATACCCATATTAAATCTGATTGTTGTATAATAAAACACATGATGAAATTAATTGCAGGAAGCATCATTAATTCCATTAGACTGATTTTAACCAACAAGGATAGATCCATGCAGAAAGCTGCAATGAGTCAAATTTCTAATTTTGACTGCTACCAGAATGAAAATAATTATGTAAAAATCCTAAATTAAAATGAATGGAGGGACAGCTTCCCCAAATTCTTACTAGGCATGGCAGTCATGTTTTGAAACACTAAAAAATAGTAGACACCAAAAACATGAACTTTAGTCAGTTATTCTCATTCTCTTATAAAAGGTAAGAACAATAAATGAGATAAAACATGATAAAATATATGGTTGTCTAGAGTAATCAATAGATAATATAACCACCCAGCCCCATGCCAATACGAGTATATCCTGTGGCACAAAATTCTCAATTTATACACATTTATGCCATTCTTTGTTTCCAAGGTAACATTAAAATAATGAATATGGAAAATTAAAAGTATCAAAATGGAAATATTCATGAACACACAGATAAAAATAGCATCAACTATATTTCCCATATTAAATGCTTTGTATAAAAATGAACAAAACATCCAAGTCTCACTGATATAATTACGCTCGATTTTATTTACACCCTACCTAATTGAACCTAATCATAATTTTATTTACACTATACCTAACTGAACCTAATCATAATTTAGAAGAATAATGATTGTTCATAGGCAATCAAAAGTCTATTTTCATGCAAGGTCAAAAGGCCATAGATTTCATTGCATACACTATGCTTTGATGTTCCCAAACCAAAATTGCAAGCTTGTTTTAAAGCTTGCAGCAAGCTTGGAACATTGCTACAAGCTTGTATTTGGAACATTGCCGCAAGCTTGCGCAAGCTTATTTTTGCAAGCTTTTGTTTGCAAGCTTGCTGCAAGCATGTATTTGGAACATTGCTGCAAGCTTATTTCTGCAAGCTTATTTTTGCAAGCTTGCACATATTTCTTGCTACAAGCATGTGGGTTTTCAAACATCAGACATGATTGTTGTCCCCCGCCCCCCCAAAAAAACCTGAAAATATTAAGGGGTGGGGATAATCTGATAATCTGATAATAAATAATAATCTGATAATCTGCACTGCGTTGCAGGTTTCATTGTTTTATGCTCCCAAATGCAAATGCAAGTCCTCTAGCGTTCAGTTTTCTTATGAACTGACCAACTACATTTACATCAACTTTCCATGCACTCAGGCCATTCCTATTTCCACATATTTTTAAAACCATTTTTAAGTTTATTCAAACTTTCTGTGTCCTTGTCTTTCAGTAATTCTATAGTAGATGCCATGTTTTGCAAATATATAGCTAATTAACTTCAACTTTGTGGAAAAATCACAATTAAAATAACACTGAGCATTATAAAAGTAACAACAAACAAGTGCAGTACATGATATCATTTGGACTTAATGCCATGCGAGCTGTATATCACATTTATTGTTGATAACTTCGTTGAAGCTAGCTTCAGTAAGACAGCCACTAGGGCTCTCCTCCTAATTCCTTTTTAAAATGTTTCAAAGCAAAAGCATACGAGTTATCCTTTGTGATTTTAATGTTTGGAAAACGTGTGCAAAATAACTCACCAGCAACACTAGTAACTGAATGAGGAAGGTTTATTTCTAAAAGAAATGTAATAAATCTAATTTCGATCGAATTTTATTAAGGTTCTCTCTGGTATTCATATATGTCGCAAGTTCAGGCTAGTTCAGAGGCGTAGCGAGGGGGTTGGGGGTACATATGTCCCCAGGCGCCAAGGTACAGGGGCACCAAAATGAGGCTTGCAACGTTACATTATAATAAGAAAACAAGGGTAATAAATCTGTCACAAGATCGCTGGGGCGCCAATTTTATAGTTTGTCAACGGGCGCAAAATACCATCGCTACGCCTCTGTGCTAGTTGTGTGTGATGATGCAAGAACATGATATTTATTAGCTTTTCCGTGCGCCTTCATGCCTGATAGTGAAATCACATTATATATATATATATATATATATATATATATATATATATATATATATATATATATATATATATATATATATATACGCGATCACAAAAGATATAAACGAACTTAAAGCAATATCATAGTAATATTTATAAGAACGAAATTAAGTCTGTATATAATCTAATGAATGACGACAGTATAGTGATTAAAAAGGATGATAGTCAAACATTATTATTATTGTGATTCAAGATGATTATGTTAAAGAAGTTGAACGTCAATTAGAAATAAAATAAAAAAATAATTAATAAGATCGCTAAAAATAATAATTCAATATGTGAGGAATTTTATAGTTTCCCTCTGAACATACGTACACCTAAAAAATTAATCTGATAATTTCAATCCTGGTATCATTAGATGTAACATCACTATAAACCAACATTCCGCATGCAGATCGTAGTGAAGCGTGCAAATATTTTCTTGATAACAATCCTAATAATAGCACACTATCTAGCGAAGATATTTGTAAAATAATAAAAACTTATCTTGGAAAATAATTATTTTCAATTTAATAATACGAATTACATACAAATAATGGGTACATCAATGGGTATTAATATGGCTCCTTCATGCTCTTTCCTTAAATGTGTGAATTAGAAAAGGATTTCATTCAAAACGAAAAATTAAATCCACCTGTTTGGTTCAGATTTTTAGATGACATATTTTATTATCTGGAAGCATTTAAATGAAGAATTGAAAAAAGTATTGATTGCCTAAATCATATTCACCTGACAATTAAATTTACTTATACTGCATCTAGTACGCATGTTTCATTTTTAGATGTAATTGTAATAAAAAAAATATTGACAACACTATCTCTACAAATATTATTTAAATGCATATACCGTATTTTCGCGTATATAAGACGTGTCTTATACAAAATTTTACATACCCCGCACCCATGGTGCGTTTTATATTAATGGGCGTCTTATCTAGGTATTTTTTTTTTAACACGAACGAACGGAACAGTGTGTGATATTGAAGGACGATTATTGCGGTCGATATTCACGTTTCACGATTTTCATTAATACTTGTAAAAACAATTAGGTAAGTGTTCATTAATTACCACGTGTACCAATCCAATGCAGGCCACTTCAAATTTAAAATCCTTTTGTTTCAATGTTTTGTATACCGTAATTATTGCAGATCTAAGTTTAGTCGGAGTAAATGTTTTAAATTTATATAATATAGTATGTTTAAATAGTTTTGTTTATTGTTATTAATTATCACAGCAAAAACTACGGCGGATATATTACCTATACATCCGGTTGGGTTCAAAGATACTTTAATTTTTAGTATCTTTGGTGGGTGCGTTCGAAAACAAGACAAGACTAAATAGTTCGAAAACAAGACAAGAATTTGTTCAATATTGGACTTAAATATGAAAATCAGTTATACCATATATTTAATTTTTTTTTTATTAAACACAATATAATAAGCTGTTACTAAATAGTGTTTGACTTGATCAAAAATCAATGTACCGTATTGTTCTATTCATCTTCATTTTTATCGTCATCAGTTTCATCTTCAAATCCACTGAAACTTGAATCAAATACACTGTCGTCGTCGCGGAATAACTCCATAACTGATGCTAATCGATCCTCATTGGCGTCAGTGGTATCGGATGCAGCTGAGTCGTCGTCCGAAGAACTGATATCGCTAGCCGATTCGGGAATTATCCCACACTTTCTGAAGCCATTGATGATTGTCGTAATTTTCAATTTCTCCCATGCCGTATATGATTTTCGCTTCGGCATCGTGACAATTTTATAAATTTTAAAAATGCTAAGCAAATTGATCACAAATTTATATATAACAAGAGACTGTTCCCACGTTTATATATGCTAACCGCATACATCGGGCGTTTATTGGTCTATGTACTAACCCCAACCGCTGAAGACTTGGCCTAGCGGATCAAAGAAGCTGCCTTTACATTCAGCGTTTATTGTTCTAGAATCTAGATACCAGGTACTAAACCCATCCGCTATTGGCCTTTGATCTCAACTAAAAATGGTAATGAAGCCTTGTTTACAACCGACAGGTGATAAAACATTGGACAAATTTTCATTTATGATAAAGGAAAGCAAACCACTGGATATAAATTGCTCAGTGCGGCAGATGGCTAGGCCGTGTGCGTCTTATGTAAAATATTTTTTTTTTTTTTTTTACACAAATCGTCAAAACCCGCGTCTTATAATTAGGTGCGTCTTATATTCGCGAAAATACGGTAATGATTCGAAGAGCAGAGCAAATGGGACAGATAACATTTATTTTTCGTTAAGTACAGAAGCGGAGTTGATCAAATGGAAAAGTTAACATATTGCAAATTTGATAAATTTAATAAGTTATTAAGTTGAGTGAGTTCTTCCAGGGCGACTTCTCCATGGGGCGAGTTTTTCACTATTCAGTTACGCCTTGGTTTCGGGAAGGGAATAAACTTAACTCCTCCATTTTGACGATCTGTATAACAGCCATCAGAATTGCACTGCCCCCATTGCATTGTGAATCGAAAAATTGCCGAACCGTTGCAAAATTTGTAAATATATACAATAGTCGAGTTGATATTGACAGAAGCAGCTTGTCGGAGGAAAATGGCAGACGTAAACAGTATCTGGCAGTGTGTATAATAGCGCTCATTGATTGGTCAAACGAGCAGAATGATTGACAACTGGCGATAGGTCAATTCATATACTCTGTCACCAAAATATACCTACAAACATATCAACCAATTGTTTCATTATCAGGTGCTAATGCCCAGTGTGCTTATGGCATGGCAATGTGTCAAAGTCCCAAAGTGCTTATAAAGGGTCTTGTGTCCACAGCCCAGTGTGCTTTGGCATCACCCTGTGTCCAAGAGCAGATGTGTTTATGGTTTATGGCAAGGCACTGTGTCCCAGGTCCAGTGTGCTCACGGCATGGCCTAGAGTTCAAAGCCCAATGTGCTTATGGCATAGCCCTGTGTCTATTGTCAACCATCTGTCAGCAATTACTTATTACTACTGTACTTAGGATGCTGTAATTGTGATCCACTTTTGTCAAAATTTGGAATACAGGATTATATCATGACGATCTGGGATAAATTCAAAATTTATTGAGATAAATGAATAATAAAATGGTGACCTTGCATGGAATTGGCTTGTGAACATATATTTCTGATCAAGTTTTAATAAACTGAGATATGAATACCGGTATGTTGCATGAGTTGGTTAATGAGATTGATGGATATTAATGAAGTAATATTGCATTTAATTGTCCGGTATTGTTACTTCTCAGTGCCATTATTTCTAGTCCAGTTTTGATCTATCTGGAATAAATGTTTCTATCTTCAAGATCTGAGTTAAAATATGAGTGATATACATGCATACTAATGAGATGATCTTGCAGCTTATTGGATTAGCTCAATACTGTTCTTGAAGAAATATTCCTGACTCCAATTTGATCAAACTTGAAACATTGGCTTATACAAGTGAAATCTTGCACATATTTTGATAATGAAATGCATTTATGTATTTCTGATCAGACTTGGCATCATACTAGCAACAGTACTACACAATACTTGTTAAGTGAAATGATCAGCTGTCATGTTACAATAAGACACAAGAGTGCTTAGTGAAATGATCAGCTGTCATGTTACAATAAGACACAAGAGTGCCAAGTGAAATGATCAGCTGTCATGTTACAATAAGACACAAGAGTGCCAAGTGAAATAATCAGCTGTCATGTTACAGTAATACATAAGACTGCTAAGTGAAATGATCAGCTGTCATGTTACAAAAAGACAAGAGTGCCAAGTGAAATGATCAGCTGGATATATGCAGTTTTTAGGAATAGTAATCAGTAGAATAAACAGGACATACCCTGATCTGTAGGTGCATTATGTTATAGCAGATCAGGGTCTTTGTAGTTTGCTGTTGGACTTGATTTATTGGTAAATACACAGAGTAGTGTAATGGGAATTTGTCACTGTACCATGGAAACAAAGGAGATGAATATAAGCAAATTCGTTATATTTCACTAATTAAGCTATAAAAAATATACATCTTTCTTCTACCAACATGTCAAAGTCAACTTACCTACATTCTTTAGTGTTATGAATCTTGTACTGAGTTTAACAACTTTCATTTGCTAAATGTTTATGATTTTGAAATATTTGGAATGTCTTCCTAAAGTTTTTTTAATGCAACAATTAACTTTACATTTTTAGAACTTACCTTTAATTATGCATAATATAGCAACATACATACATACATACATACATACATACATACATACATACATTAAAAATATGATCAAAGTCAAAACTTTGGGTAGTATCAGAGAATCACACTCTGAATGACTGATGACTAATATTTTTTTTTTCAATTACTAAGAAGAAACTGCTAATTTTTGTATCAGATGGCTGATCAATTTAATATTTGTATAAATCATCGTACATATGTCTATGAGCTGGTAGAGTTCTTGTGATCAGAACAAGAGGTCATATTGCTGAGTAGGGCAACCAGTATATAATTTATACTATAACATGACCAAAACAAGATATGGTCCTGCGATGTAGGGAACTAATCTATAATTTATAAAATGACCAAAACAAGATGTTGCTCTGCCTAGTCAGGCAAACAATGTAAAGATTTTACTATAAAAACATCACAGTTTCAAACTTTCAACACTTAGACAATATTCATCTAATTTGTACAATATATTCCTTGTTTACTGAAAAGTACAGTATCATCCACTGGTAACTGATAAAAAAATAGGAGTTTTAAAAGTGTTAATTGAAGAATGTTCAGAAAGTCAAATGACAAAGTGTTAAATGATTGTCCATAATTGAATATAAGCTTTAAAACATTTCTCTTTTTCTTTAACAACTAGATGTTTTGGGATAAACTACTCCAGAAAAAGTAATATATATGAATAACAACTGCCATTAGTAGCCTTTTGATGATTAGTGCAACTTTAAGGCACCAACAATATAGCACAAAACCAATGTGGCAGCAAACTATTCAAGTTTTTCTGGAATATACAAGCAATTTCAGATTTTTCCTAAATATGGGAAATGACATTATCTACAAAAACTAGTTCCTGACATTAATACATATGCGAATGAGTAGGTGGCACAGTCTAATTTTTTTCTCCATTGAGCAACTGAATTTCAGAATGAAAGCAATCAAGGCAGCTACCAGACTGTAAGTGAGAATTTAGTTAAGGCCATGTCCCATTCCTGTTCTTGACCAATTATTAGACTTGTCCTGTAGCTCTCAAGTGCTAAGGAATGAGTGCAACTTTAATAACAGATGTGAGTGAACTCATTATCAAGTGCTGGTACTGAGTATATAATTGAGAACTTAGGGCAGAATGGGCTTTCTCTATAATTCCCTTATAATAATGTCAATGAAAATTGCTATCAGCAAGGTGACTCTTATCTGAATAAAACATGAACATGTCATACTTTTGAACCAACATCAATAATACTAAATTACATGGTAAGCATTATAACCCAAACAGTGGTGCAAAAAAATAATTGGCAGTTTTTAAAGCCACGTGATAAAATAACCGCTGGGCTTCAGGAAAATAAGTGTATTACTATTGTCTATGACTTTTTCATTCAAACATAAATATCTTATTTTTTTATTTTCCTTTAAAATTGTGTAGGCTAGGCTTTTATTTAAAGTGGTTTACAGGAAAAAATAGGTTTGTTTTAAAATTCATCAATAACTAATTACTTTCAAAACAATTTGCAGAATGAAGGAATCTAAAGATGGAAGGTACATTTTCCCAGTTTGCTTAAAATTAAAAAACTTGTGAATAGCATACACACTGTATATAAATGTACTTGAGTAGAATATGCACATAACTCACTGTACAAGCTAACATACATTTTACATTGCATGGGGTGGTACCTTACCCAGAAAACCCCAAATTTTCAATATGAACCACTCTACAGGCAAGCTATCTGGTGCTCCCAAGCAGGCATTTTACATGGATTGTTTCAAAATCCTGATTTGGGATACTGCAGTTCAATAAGGTTTAAATTTTAGTGTTTAATCAGTACAAAATGATTTTTTAAATTTTTATGACAGGTGAGATCTGAGGATCCTTCTCCCACCCCCTGGGGCTCTCACATTTCTAATCAGACAGGGCATGTACTTGTAAATATGGTGTTGCAGTCACCCTCCTCACACCACTACGGCAGACTAGATTTAACACAGTTTACTTTGGATCCTTGACTCGAGATCATAGAACTCTCAGAGCCTGAGTTTCCACTATCTACCAACCAGAAATGATCTTTCATAAAGTTATTTGTGATTGCCCACATCAAAATCTCAAGTTCAATATTTGCATTATAACCTGGCTGTATGTTCATGAAAATGACCATTCAATATTTGTATTATACCCTGACCCTATGTTCATGAAAATGACCATTCAAAAAATATTTGTATTATACCCTGGCCCTATGTTTATGAAAATGACCATTCAATATTTTGTATTATACTCTGGCCCTATGTTCATGAAAATGACTTCAGCCTTAGTGCCCATTTAAACTAAAGTTTTGATACCGAGTACAAAACAAACAGATTATCTCTACTGAATGTTATCTTGTTACAAATATGGCTGAATATAGTAACTTGTTTTATGTGGATATCATGTCATTTTAGGATGTTACTTGCTAAATTTAGGTGCTCAGCACATACACTGAAAATATAGGCAGGTAGACAGGATTGAGGGAAATAATAGAAATTGTGAATTATGTCAGTAATGTTTAATGTTTATTTGGTAGAAGATGAATTTCATTTTGTTTGTGTTTGTCCAGCTATTTACTATTTTTATGAAAGAAATACCTTAATAAAATTTATAATCTCTTTTCATTTGTGAAAAATTTGTATCCAGTTTGTCTTTTCGCTGACACAATCTTTGGTAACTCAAAACAAATTGTGTATTATATACTTAGAGGTACCCGGTAGTAACATTTTTATAATATTATGCACTGATTATAGGAATTCATGTATATATACTCATGATGAACATCATATTTAACTTCTTTACAACATGGCATACATTATATTTGCTTGTATTTTGTTATCTGGGCCAGTGACCTAAATTACTAAATAAAGTATTATTATTATTATTATTCTTATTATTATTATTATTATTATTATTATTATTATTATTATTCATGAAAATGTAATTTCTGCGATAAACTGCAACATCTGAGTTTGACTGAAATCAAGCAGGAGATTTTTTATTAGTGTGGGTCAGATCTATTCAACATTTAATGAAACAATTTACACAAATCATAATTAGGACATGCTGATATTTTGCTTATATATATATATATATATATATATATATATATATATATATATATATATATATATATATATATAAACACACACAAGCATGCCTATAGAATTTCATTTGTCTATGTCAAGTATTTCACCTGCAATTGGGCTAAAAAGTTTTCACAAAAACAAGTTCATATCCAGAAAGTTCAACATTTTTTAACAAATAGCTAGACTACTTTCTTGGGATGAAAATAAAATTAGGTCATAATTGTATGCATATAAATATACATAGAAAATTTCATTTGTTCACACAACAAGCTTTTCAGGATAGATGGGTGGATGGACACAAAGACATGTGGACATATGGGTGTATGTATGAACCAATGGTTGAGACCAAACGATAGAGTGGGACATGAAATACATGTGTCGTCATAGTTACATATAATAGTTAGATCAGTGGTACCACATGTACTTACTTATAACCTTACAAACTGTTTTTTGCAGTTTGACTTGACTTATAAGTGAGTAATTATGGTATGGTTAATTCCACTTTGTCATTTGGCACCAACTGTCAAAGTAATATTTATAAATGTGCATTGCATTGTAAGAAAAAAATAGGTTAGTATATCTTTTTACTATATTAATTTCAGTCTTGCCTCCTATATATTACCAATTTACAATTATTATGATACATTTGATATTTTAAATTTCTTCAAAACTCATTTGGTTTTTTTCTGTAGCATTTTCTTTATTTTTGCTACTGAGGCAAGGAAAATATAACTGCACACTTACTAAATGTATATCATCAAAAACCAAAGTCTACTGTTAGCAATGCATGTGGCAAATTCTTCATGGCTTGTTCTTGATATTTTCATGCAATGCATGATTTGGGGTTACCAAACTGGAAAATTCAACTTTTATAATAAGACAAACTACTCCAAATCTTTAAAACTTCAATATCTCTACAGCTTATTTTCATTAAATCTTCACCACATACTGGTACTTTGTAAATCAAGGGAGTTGGTGCTGCTGGCAACTGGGTACATTAAGACACTCCAAACAATGTTGACAATTTAGTACACATATTAAACTAGTTATCAAGATTTTTTTTTGTTATGAATACTTTAGTACACATATTAAAAAAGTTATCAAGATTTTTTTGTTATGAATAATTTAGTACACATATTAAACAAGTTATCAAGATGTTTTTTTTGTTATGAATAATTAAGTACACATATCAAACTAGTTATCAAGATGTTCTTTTCTAATGAATAACTTAATACACATATTAAACAAGTTATCAAGATGTTTTTTTGTTATGAATAATTAAGTACACATATTAAACAAGTTATCAAGATGATTTTTTCTTATGAATAATTTAGTACACATATTAAACAAGTTATCAAAATGTTTTTTGTTATGAATAATTAAATACACATTTTAAACTAGTTATCAAGATATTTTGTTATGAATAATTTACTACACATATTAAACAAGTTATCAAGATGTTCTTTTGTTATGAATAATTTAGTACACATATTAAACAAGTTATCAAGATGATTTTTTCTTATGAATAATTTAGTACACATATTAAACAAGTTATCAAAATGTTTTTTGTTATGAATAATTAAATACACATTTTAAACTAGTTATCAAGATATTTTGTTATGAATAATTTACTACACATATTAAACAAGTTATCAAAATGTTTTTTGTTATGAATAATTAAATACACATTTTAAACTAGTTATCAAGATATTTTGTTATGAATAATTTACTACACATATTAAACAAGTTATCAAGATGTTCTTTTGTTATGAATAATTTAGTACACATATTAAACAAGTTATCAAGATGATTTTTTCTTATGAATAATTTAGTACACATATTAAACAAGTTATCAAAATGTTTTTTGTTATGAATAATTAAATACACATTTTAAACTAGTTATCAAGATATTTTGTTATGAATAATTTACTACACATATTAAACAAGTTATCAAGATGTTCTTTTGTTATGAATAATTTAGTACACATATTAAACAAGTTATCAAGATGTTCTTTTGTTATGAATAATTTAGTACACATATTAAACAAGTTATCAAAATGTTTTTTGTTATGAATAATTAAATACACATTTTAAACTAGTTATCAAGATATTTTGTTATGAATAATTTACTACACATATTAAACAAGTTATCAAGATGTTCTTTTGTTATGAATAATTTAGTACACATATTAAACAGTTAAGATTTTTTTGTTATGAATAATTTAGTACACATATTAAACAAGTTATCAAGATGTTCTTTTGTTATGAATAATTTAGTACCCATATTAAACAAGTTATCAAAATGTTTTTTGTTATGAATAATTAAATACACATTTTAAACTAGTTATCAAGATATTTTGTTATGAATAATTTAGTACACATATTAAATGAGTTATCAAGATGTTCTTTTGTTATGAATAATTTAGTACACATATTAAAAAAGTTATCAAGATGTTCTTTTGTTATGAATAATTTAGTACACATATTAAACTAGTTATCAAAGACACATCTGGATCAGAGTTTAATTTTATGTACCAAAGACACATCTAGATCAGAGTTTAATTTTGTGTACCAAAAAACATTCTAGATCAGAGTGTAATATGTGTATCAAAGACACATCTAGATCAAAGTGTAATATGTGTATCAAAGACATACTTCTAGATCAGAGTGTAATATGTGTATCAAAGACACATCTAGATCAAAGTGTAATATGTGTATCAAAGAGACATCTAGATCAAAGTGTAATATGTGTATCAAAGACACATCTAGATCAGAGTGTAATATGTGTATCAAAGAGACATCTAGATCAAAGTGTAATATGTGTATCAAAGACACATCTAGATCAGAGTGTATCAAAGACATACTTCTAGATCAGAGTGTAATATGTGTATCAAAGACACATCTAGACCAGAGTGTAATATGTGTATCAAAGACACATCTAGATGAAAGTGTAATATGTGTATCAAAGAAACATCTAGATCAGAGTGTAATATGTGTACCAAAGACACATCTAGATCAGAGCATAATATGTGTATCAAAGACACATCTAGATCAGAGTGTAATATGTGTATCAAAGACCCATCTAGATCAGAGTGTAATATGTGTACCAAAGATACATCTAGATCAGAGTGTAATATGTGTATCAAAGACACATCTAGATCAGAGCGTAATATGTGTATCAAAGACACATCTAGATCAAAGTGTAATATGTGTATCAAAGACACATCTAGATCAGAGTGTAATATGTGTATCAAAGACACATCTAGATCAGAGTTTAATATGTGTATCAAAGACACATCTAGATCAGAGTGTAATATGTGTATCAAAGACACATCTAGATCAGAGTGTAATATGTGTATCAAAGACACATCTAGATCAGAGTGTAATATGTGTATCAAAGACACATCTAGATCAGAGTGTAAGATGTGTATCAAAGACACATCTAGATCAAAGTGTAATATGTGTATCAAAGACACATCTAGATCAGAGTGTAATATGTGTATCAAAGACACATCTAGATCAGAGTGTAATATGTGTATCAAAGACACATCTAGATCAGATTGTAATATGTGTATCAAAGAAACATCTAGATCAGAGTTTAATATGTGTATCAAAGACACATCTAGATCAGAGTGTAATATGTGTATCAAAGACACATCTAGATCAGAGTGTAACATGTGTATCAAAGACACATCTAGATCAGAGTTTAATTTGTGTACCAAAGACACATCTAGATCAGAGTGTAATATGTGTACCAAAGACACATCTAGATCAGAGTGTAATTTTTTTACCAAAGACACATCTAGATCAGAGTGTAATATGTGTATCAAAGACACATCTAGATCAAAGTGTAATATGTGTATCAAAGACACATCTAGATCAGAGTGTAATATGTGTACCAAAGACACATCTAGATCAGAGCATAATATGTGTATCAAAGACACATCTAGATCAGAGTGTAATATGTGTATCAAAGACACATCTAGATCAGAGCATAATATGTGTACCAAAGACACATCTAGATCAGAGCATAATATGTGTATCAAAGACACATCTAGGTCAGAGTGTAATATGTGTACCAAAGACACTTCTAGATCAGAGTTTAATTTTGTGTACCAAAAAACATTCTAGATCAGAGTGTAATATGTGTATCAAAGACACATCTAGATCAAAGTGTAATATGTATATCAAAGACACATCTTGATCAAACTGTAATATGTGTATCAAAGACACATCAAGATCATAGTTTAATTTTGTGTACTAAAAAATATTCTAGATCAGAGTGTAATTTGTTTACCAAAGACACATTTAGATCAGAGTTTAATTTGTGTATCAAAGAAACATCTAGATCAGATTGTAATATGTGTATCAAAGACACATCTAGATCAGAGTGTAATATGTGTATCAAAGACACATCTAGATCAGAGTTTAATTTTGTGTACCAAAAAACATTCTAGATCAAAGTGTAATTTGTTTACCAAAGACACATTTAGATCAGTTTAATTTGTGTATCAAAGAAACATCTAGATCAGATTGTAATATGTGTATCAAGGACACATCTAGATCAGAGTGTAATATGTGTATCAAAGACACATATAGATAAGAATTTAATTTGTTTATCACAGACACATCTAGATCAGAGTTTAATTTTGTGTACCAAAAACATTCTAGATCAGAGTGTAATTTCTTTACCAAAGACACATTTAGATCAGAGTTTAATTTGTGTATTAAAGACACATCTAGGTCGGTGTGTAATATGTGTATCAAAGACACATCTAGACCAGAGTGTAATATGTGTATCAAAGACACATCTAGATCAGAGTGTAATTTGTTTAACAAAGACAAATCTAGATCAGAGTGTAATATATGTATCAAAGACACATGTAGATCAGTTTAATTTGTTTACCAAAGACAAATCTAGATCAGAGTGTAATTTATGTATCAAAGACACATCTAGATCAGTTTAATTTGTTTACCAAAGACACATCTAGATCAGAGTGTAATATGTTTACCAAAGATACATCTAGACCAGAGTGTAATATGTGTATCAAAGACACATCTAGATCAGGGTGTAATATGTGTATCAAAGACACATCTAGATCAAAGTGTAATATGTGTACCAAAGACACATCTAGATCAGAGTTTAATTTTGTGTACCAAAACAATTCTAGATCAGTGTAATTTGTTTACCAAAGACACATCTAGATCAGAATGTAATATATGTATCAAAGAAACATCTAGATCAGAGTGTAATATGTCTATCAAAGACACATATAGATCAGAGTGTAATATGTGTATCAAAGACACATGTCTATCAAAGTGTAATATGTGTATCAAAGACACAACTAGATCAGAGTTTAATTTTGTATACCAAAAACATTCTAGATCAGTGTAATTTGTTTACCAAAGACACATCTAGATCAGAGTGTAATATGTGCACCAAAGTCACATCTAGATCAGAGTGTAATTTGTGTATTAAAGACACATCTAGATCAAAGTGTAATATGTGTACCAAAGACACATCTAGATCAGAGTTTAATTTTGTGTACCAAAAAAATTCTAGATCAGAGTGTAATTTGTTTACACATCTAAATCAGAGTTTAATTTGTTTACCAAAGACACATCTAGACCAGAGTGTAATATGTATACCAAAGACACATCTAGATCAGAGTATAATATGTGTACCAAAGACACATTCTAGATTAGAGTATAATATGTGTATCAAAGACACATCTAGATCAGAATCTAATTTTGAGTACCAAAAAACATTCTAGATCAGAGTGTAATTTGTTAACCAAAGACACAACTAGATCAAAGTGTAATATGTGTATCAAAGACACATCTAGATCAGAGTGTAATATGTGTATCAAAGACACATCTAGATCAGAGTTTAATTTGTGTATCAAAGACACATCTAGATCAGAGAGTAATATGTTTACCAAAGATACATCTAGACCAGAGCGTAATATGTATACCAAAGACACATCTAGATCAGAGCATAATATGTGTACCAAAGACACATTCTAGATCAGAGTATAATATGTGTACCAAAGACACATCTAGATCAGATTTTAATTTTGTGTACCAAAAACATTCTAGATCAGAGTGCAATTTGTTTACCAGACACATCTAGATCAGAGTGTAATATGTGTATCAAAGACACATCTAGATCAGAGTGTAATATGTGTATCAAAGACACATCTAGATCAGAGTTTAATTTTGTGTACCAAAAAACATTCTAGATCGGAGTGTAATTTGTTTACCAAAGACACATCTAGATCAGAGTGTAATATGTGTATCAAAGACACATCTAGATCAGAGTGTATTATGTGTATCAAAGACACATCTAGATCAGAGTGTAATTTGTTTATGAAAGACACATCTAGATCAGAGTATAATTTGTTTACCAAAGACACATCTAGATCAGAATGTAATATGTGTATCAAAGACACATCTAGACCAGAGTGTAATATGCATATCAAAGACACATCTAGATGAGAGTTTAATTTGTTTACCAAAGATACATCTAGACCAGAGTGTAATATCTATACCAAAGACACATCTAGATCAGAGTATAATATGTGTATCAAAGACACATCTAGCTCAGAGTGTAATATGTGTATCAAAGAAACATCTAGATCAGAGTGTAATATGTGTACCAGACACATATAGATCAGAGTTTAATCTTGTGTACCAAAAAACATTCTAGATCAGAGTGTAATTTGTTTACCAAAGACACATCTAGATCAGAGTGTAATATGTGTATCAAGGACACATCTAGACCAGAGTGTAATCTGTGTATCAAAGACACATCTAGATCAGAGTGTAATATGTGTATCAAAGACACATCTAGATCAGAGTGTATCAAAGACACATCTAGATCAGAGTGTAATATGTGTATCAAAGACACATCTAGATCAGAGTGTAATATGTGTATCAAAGACACATCTAGATCAGAGTGTAATTTGTGTATCAAAGACACATCTAGATCAGAGTTTAATATGTGTATCAAAGACACATCTAGATCAGAGTGTAATATGTGTATCAAAGACACATCTAGATCAGAGTGTAATATGTGTATCAAAGACACATCTAGATCAGAGTGTAATATGTGTATCAAAGACACATCTAGATCAGAGTATAATATGTGTATCAAAGACACATCTAGATCAAAGTGTAATATGTGTATCAAAGACACATCTAGATCAAAGTGTAATATGTGTATCAAAGACACATCTAGATCAAAGTGTAATATGTGTATCAAAGACACATCTAGATCAGAGTGTAATTTGTGTATCAAAGACACATCTAGATCAGAGTTTAATATGTGTATCAAAGACACATCTAGATCAAAGTGTAATATGTGTATCAAAGACACATCTAGATCAAAGTGTAATATGTGTACCAAAGACACATCTAGATCAGAGTGTAATTTGTGTATCAAAGACACATCTAGATCAAAGTGTAATATGTGTATCAAAGACACATCTAGATCAGAGTGTAATATGTGTATCAAAGACACATCTAGATCAAAGTGTAATATGTGTATCAAAGACACATCTAGATCAAAGTGTAATATGTGTATCAAAGACACATCTAGATCAGAGTTTAATATGTGTATCAAAGACACATCTAGATCAGAGTGTAATATGTGTATCAAAGAAACACCTAGATCAAAGTGTAATATGTGTATCAAAGACACATCTAGATCAAAGTGTAATATGTGTATCAAAGACATACTTCTAGATCAGAGTGTAATATGTGTATCAAAGACACATCTAGATCAAAGTGTAATATGTGTATCAAAGACACATCTAGATCAAAGTGTAATATGTGTATCAAAGACACATCTAGATCAGAGTTTAATTTTGTGTACCAAAACAAATTCTAGATCAGATTGTAATATGTGTATCAAAGACACATATAGATCAGAGTGTAATATGTGTATCAAAGACACATCTAGATCAAAGTGTAATATGTGTATCAAAGACACATCTAGATCAGAGTTTAATTTTGTGTACCAAAAACATTCTAGATCGGAGTGTAATTTGTTTACCAAAGACACATCTAGATCAGAGTGTAATATGTGTATCAAAGACACATCTAGACCAGAGTGTAATATGTGTATCAAAGACACATCTAGATCAGAGTATAATATGTGTACCAAAGAAACATTCTAGATCAGAGTTTAACATGTGTACCAAAGACACATTCTAGTTCAGAATTTAATTTTGTGTACCAAAACAAATTCTAAATCAGAGTGTAATTTGTTACCAAAGACACAACTAGATCAGAGTGTAATATGTTTATCAAAGACACACTTCTAGATCAGAGTGTAATATGTGTATCAAAGACACACTTCTAGATCAGAGTGTAATATGTGTATCAAAGACACATCTAGATCAGAGTGTAATATGTTTACCAAAGATACATCTAGATCAGAGTGTAATATGTTTACCAAAGATACATCTAGATCAGAGTATAATATGTGTACCAAAGACACATTCTAGATCAGAGTATAACAGTTGTACCAAAGACACATTCTAGTTCAGAGTTTAATTTTGTGTACCAAAACAAATTCTAGATCAGAGTGTAATTTGTTTACCAAAGACACATCTAGATCAGAGTGTAATATGTGTATCAAAGACACATCTAGATCAAAGTGTAATATGTGTACCAAAGACACATCTAGATCAGAGTGTAATATGTGTATCAAAGACACATCTAGATCAGAGTGTAATATGTGTATCAAAGAGACATCTAGATCAGAGTGTAATTTGTTTTCCAAAGACACATCTAGATCAGTGTGTAATATCTTTACCAAAGACACATTCTAGTTCAGAGTTTAATTTTGTGTACAAAAAATACATCTAGATCAGAAATCTAATATATAATATTGAAATTCAAGAAAAAAGACCAATGATCAATATTTTAAATATGTGTGCCAAATTATAATGAAAATTATTAAACAGTTTTGGAGTTTTATCCCAGAAATGAAAGTGTAGATAATCAGTGAATGGATGAGAACAGAAAAATAGACAAATATGTTTTCAAATACTGAGGAACAATGTGCATGCAGACCACTAGGCCAGTATTATTACAATGTTTCATAGAGATGCCCTAATCGGTTTAAGAATTATGTTCTGGAAATGAAAGCATGGATAATAGATGTGTAGATGGACAGAAATTGATACAAACAAAATCAAAAAATATTTAACATGAAGAAATGTGGATGGAGTTTGGCCCAGAAACTAAATTTAGGATAATAAACGGATGGATGGACAAAATATTAAAATACTGAAACTAATGGATTGTGAACAGCAAATGCAAATCACATCACAACATTACTTGCCAAATTGTAATATTACAACTGACATTTTCATTTGTTACATTACTATTCATTTTCTTCATCCAGGGCAATGTTACTCTTCTTCACAATATTTCATGTGGTAGTTTGGAATTTGACATAACTCTTGTAAGTGAATCCAATTATTTCTGTCAACTCCCAAAGACAAGGAAATTACATCACTGCTTTTCTTTTCACATACCATAGCTGTCAGAATGTTCTGATTTCATAGCTTTCTGTGCACTAAAAAGATACCAAATGTCAATTTTCCCTCTCACCACACATAATAAAGAGGAATGGTATCAATGATATTGCTGCACTGTCTATCAGTAATAATAGGATGCTTCTCATGCTCATTTTGCAAGCTGCAATTTAACTGTTCTGTAAGATGAGAATGAAGACCAGTCATTATTGGAATGAATGAGATTACCTAAGGACAAAGGAGTCATTAAGGGGCTGAAAATTGAAAAGTCGAGTCATGAGGTTTTATTAATTCAATTGTACATTGAGTGACTATAAGAAGGACAAGTAAATGCTACCTTGTCAATCAAAACGTTTTTAAGACTTTCAGGATTTTTCTTAGCTATTAATGGTTAAACATATATTAGAGGTGCACAGTATTACCATTGTACTATGTTAGTATTTTCCAGTGGTACACACCATGGTACTTTGGTAGTTTCTGTCAATAAGGAATGTATGGAAATTCCTGAATAAACTTATTAGGAATTTAAAGATATTAAAATTGTCATTTTATTTTTCATGAATAAATAATTCCAAAAATTATTAAGTTTTCAATAAAATAGTTGTATTTGTCACAAATTAATTTGGATTATGATATTATGAATTATTATGAATTATATTTATAAACTCTGAATCCCATGTATGACACATGCCATGTATCTCATCATGGTGACAAAAAAGAATGTTCTGAAGGATATTCAGGCCAAATCCAATTTTTTTGAAAAATTATGGATTCAATAAAAGAGACAAAATGTCTTTTTTTTCCAAAGTTCTTTGTCAGTGGATTTTAATGTGTTAAGTACAGGTCTGTAAGACTGATAATTATCTTAAAATTTTCAGAAGACAGGCTGTTTTCTAGATGAATTTTACTTAATTTCTCTAGTCACTAAATGTTTTCGCATTTGCTGATTCAGTGTACTGTTCCTTTCTGATAACCATCTTATCTGGATGTTGACATTAACACATTAACCCCTGGAGGGTTTTGCTGTTTTCGCATGAGTAGGCAACACATTTTAGGGACTATTTCTAAATGCATTGTAAAACATCAACTTCCAAGCAATTTTCCATTAGCCTAATGCCTAGATGTGTTAAAAACAATGTTTTCCATTGGTTATTTTGCTTGCATATGAGCAAAAGGTGAAAAGTTGGTGGGTTTTTTTTGTTGCTTAACGGACCCAACTTTTTTGTATGGAGACCACTCTTTATTAAAAATGCCCACCTTATCCTACTTTTTGCACAGGTTTACCTGTCCATGTGTAGTTCAGACCAGTCTGTATTAGATGGACAGAAAATCCAATTCTGATCATTGGCAAATTTTGGGTTATAAAAAACAGGATCCAAAAAATTAGGTTTTTTCCTCTGTATTTTGTAGCGCAACTAAAACATCCAGATTATTTGGTATCATTGTATCGCTGAATCTGTCTACCTTTCTATAATACCACCCACTTTAGTGCATCATGCATGACCTTGACACTACAGACCTTGGAAGTAGGCTACTACATCATGCCCCATAAACGCAGAACCAAGGTTAAATGTATTAACTCAAAGTTTCCATTTCTATTACATTATAGAGTAGTTTTTAAATTCTAGGCTTCAGTGCCAATGTTTCCTATTTTATCAACAATCTCTAATGCCAGTTTGTTTTACAGGGTGTCAGCTACAGAGTAAACTTAATCATTGCAGTTTTTAGATGACAACTTGAACTGCAATCTACAAACACATTGCAAATGGCAAATTCATCTAAAATAAGGTACTGACTAAGTACTTTTCAAGGGGGTGAAGGATACTGCGATTTCCTTTCAAAATGGGGTAAGTGGGTTTTTTTTATGTCAAGATAATTATTTTTCTTTCAAATACATGTAATGTAATAGATTGAGCAAGGTTTTATCTTGCAATATATCAAAGCGTGATATTTTTCAGCTATCAGATCTGAATTTATTTTTTTAAAATCCCGAGTCCCTGTGCCAGACAATTGAATTGTGGGTCCAAAATATAATTGTAGTATACAGTGGTGAAATTCGTGGTATGTTCAGAAATACTGTGGTATACAGTGGTAACAATTTTGTCATGGTGACTAATTGTAGCTTTTGATACAGTAAAATACAAACATCTTTAGGACCAAAAAATTCCATGAATACTGTCATTTCAGCACATTTAAGCAATAGCAGCATTTAGAGTTATCTGAATTAGGGGACTACTGAGCTGGAGTAGAAGTATATATTGTCCTGCCCTGGGCTAATAAAATATTAATGTAGGTACCCAGTAGTACACATATTGCTCTTCTCTGGGCTAATACAAATTTCATGTTGGTACTCTGGAGTATAAGTATTCCCCTTTCTGGGCTAATAACACTTTCATGTTGGTACTCTAAAGTACAAGTATTCCCCTTTCTGGGCTAATAAAAAGTTAATGTAGGTACTCAGGAGTACAAGTACTGCCATTCTCTGGGCTAACAAAAAGTTAATGTAGGTACTGAGGAGTACAAGTACTGCCATTCTCTGGGCTAATAAAAAGTTAATGTAGGTACTCAGGAGTACAAGTATTGCTCTTCTCTAATAATCATTTCAGATATTAGCATCTGATATCATTATTATTATCCTTATTATTACTGTTATTATTGTTATCATTATTATTATGAGTTTTATTAGTCAGCACGGCTCTTGCTGCATGAAATGCTGGTCACGAAGGAAGCTGTTATTATAACAACTAACATCTGCATAGTTGTTCAGCTAAAATATGTCATTTTCAGTTTTCCATAACTTTAATGATATAATACTTTTATCTGTGACTATCACACACTTTTTCCTCTTTTCTGGAGGGAAAATACCCTTGACAATATGATAAGAATTTGTCTTCCCATAGGGTGACTTAAAGTAAAATTACATGTCTAAGCCAGATCCTTAACCAACGCACATTATCCCTCATTCTTTTCAGGACATTATCTTTAAAACAAGTGCAATATCAGTTTAGGGTGGGAAGATGGAATCCGGTGAAATGATAAGATTAGAATTTTTAACGTAGCTTTAACAACATTTGTCATATTGCTAGAACGTCTGCAGTTTGGCTGTTTATAGTAATGTCTAGCACTGTAGCAACATGTTGCAGACATGTAGCATGATGTCCCAAACCAGTCCCATTATCCAGACACAAGGCTGACCAGTCTTAACACTAACCTCTTAATGCTGAGCGCCAAGCAAGGCAGCTGTTACCGGTAGTGCCATTCTGTAAGTCTTTGGTATGACTCAACCGGAGTTTGAACCCACAACCTCCTACTTCTTAAGGGGATGCTCTAAACACTAGGCCACTGGAGTGGTCTGATGGAATCTGGTAGCAACATATTACATCATTATACTTAGTTCTACCACACCACTATCACCACCCCATCTCACCACTTATTTTAATACCAGTAATGGATAACCAAATTTCTATTTTGTTGCTGATTTTTGCATTTTATGGGAGGTTTATGATCCCATAAACTGGTGAAGGAATAAACAAAACAAGAAATACTCATTACTGTGTTACATGGTGTCTACATCTATTGGCACTAAGTAAATATGCCATCAGTTTTTTGAGTGAACTAGCAAAGATAGAAGAAGAATATCATGTTAAAATGCAGCTTTCATCTTACCCTTCCAGGATATGTGTGTGTGTGTGTGTGTGTGTGTGTGTGATTTGGATTTTTAACAGTTTTCCTGTCAGACCACTACATTGTCTCCAGTGTGGCAGTTTATAGTGATATCTAGCACTGGGACATCATGTCACATACATGTAGCATGATGTCCCACCCAGTCACATTATCCTGACACCTGGCTTACCAGTCCTAATACTAACCTCTTAATGCTGAGCACCAAGAGAGGCAGCTGTTAGTACCAGTTTTATACATTTTTGGTATGACTCAGCCAGGGATTCATACCCACACCCTTCCACATCCAAGGTGGACAATCTTACCACTTAGGCTACCGAGCAGTCCTTCAGGAATTAATCAGTTACATAAGACCATAAAGTTGCAAAGGTTTGAACCACATGGTCTTTAATCCCATGAAAGTGAAACTGTCTTGATAGTTATGATAATCCACCTCAACATTTTGGAAGTCAAAATATCCACAGAGGAAGAGGAAATGACACTTCCTGCTCTTTCTTCCTCCTTCAAAAGCTGCCAAATAAATGTAAAACCCTAACTGAATATACAAGTCTGCTATGATGATGGTGTTATTCCTATTCATAAAAACTTAAGAAAGAATGTGAAAAAATATGGTGTTTTCAACTTCTTTGAAATATCAACTTTTTTTTGCTAATTTTGTCATACAAGTAATTTTGGAGGTGAGAAACCATTTTTTTTGCTTTATGAAATAACTGAGGAAAAATAGAAAAATATTATTAGATGGATTATGAAAGAACTCATCAGATGTTATTGAGTAGAGAAATTGTTCAATTAGAACAAGAATGAAATTTTTGTGTAATCAACGTCTACTGGTACAATAAATGGTATTGACACAGTTTCTATGGTACCATGCAGGGCAACATTAGTAGTATAATGGAAAATGGTCACACACTTTAGAACAGTTATTGAAAAGTCTATAGAATAACTTCAATGTATTCCTGCTCTTTTATACTTTGTTATCCATGACTACCATCTTTATCAATCCTCTTAGCATCTTTACTACTGTGTCTAAGTCCCAGAGTGCTTATAAATGACCCTGTGTCCTGGCAGAGAGGGGGAGAGAGCAAGAGTATTTATGTGTGTTCTATGCTTGTATTTTTGCAACTGTTGTTTCTCTAAATGAAATGTTTAAACTGACATTTTCCAAAACTTGCTAAATGGAAAAAAAAATATACAAAAATATAATGACTATGTACCCATCTAAATCAATTAATTTTATGGATAACATGAAATCTGATGGTAAAATCACACATTTACATTCATTTCTACATCAGCAAGTTCAGTTAGACACACCTGATATATACCCTATAGCCTATAGATCAAACTTGGATAATGCAACAGATCTATCACATTAGTTCTGTGAATGGATTTAAATCATTTAATTAACTGAGGTGAAATGCAGCATCTTCCCCTCTGTGGGTTTTGAACAAGTATAATGAAATGAGGTGAAATATTTCACTGATCCATCTGAGGGTTTATATAGTAAACTTTGGTGACAAAAAATGGATGTCTTCATTTTCTTTATGTACGAAACCAATTATATCTGGGCTTTTATTAGTGTGAGTGCAAAAATGAGTATGAATTTTTATAAAAATAAAATATAAACTAGAGGATCAAGTTTGTCTGGTATTGATGTTTTTCATAACTTAACATTTTGACTATTTCACTCAGCCATCTTTGTAAAAAAAATGACAGCTGATCATTTCACTTGGCACTCTTGTCTTATTGTAACATGACAGCTGATATTTCACTTAGCAGTCTCATGTATTACTGTAGCAAGACAGTTAATCATTTCACTTAGCAGTCTCGTGTATTATTGTAGCAAGACAGTTGATCATTTCACTTAGTGGTCTCGTGTACCGGTATTACTGTAACATGACAGCTGATCATTGCACTTAGCACTCTTGTCTTATTGTAACATGACAGCTGATCATTTCACTCGGCACTCTTGTGTCTTATTGTAACATGACAGCTGATATTTCACTTAGCAGTCTCATGTATTACTGTAGCAAGACAGTTGATCATTTCACTTAGTGGTCTCATGTATTACTGTAGCAAGAGAGTTGATCATTTCGCTTAGTGGTCTCTGTATTACTGTAACATGACAGCTCATCATTTCATTTGACACTCTTGTCTTCTTGTAACATGACAGCTGATCATTTCACTTAGCAGTCTTATGTATTACTGTAACATGACAGCTGATTATTTCACTTGGCACTCTTGTGTCTTATTGTAACATGACAGCTGATCATTTCACTTAACAGTCTTATGTATTACTGTAACATGACAGCTGATTATTTCACTTGGCACTCTTGTGTCTTATTGTAACATGACAGCTGATCATTTCACTTAACAAGTATTGTGTAGTACTGTTGCTAGTATGATGCCAAGTCTGATCAGAAATACATAGATGCATTTCATTATCAAAATATGTGCAAGATTTCACTTGTATAAGCCAATGTTTCAAGTTTGATCAAATTGGAGTCAGGAATATTTCTTCAAGAACAGTATTGAGCTAATCCAATAAGCTGCAAGATCATCTCATTAGTATGCATGTATTTCACTCATATTTTAACTCAGATCTTGAAGATAGAAACATTTATTCCAGATAGATCAAAATTGGACTAGAAATAATGGCACTGAGAAGTAACAATACCGGACAATTAAATGCAATATTACTTTATTTATATCCATCAATCTCATTAACCAACTCATGCAACATATTCATATCTCAGTTTATTAAAACTTGATCAGAAATATATGTTCACAAGCCAATTTCATGCAAGGTCACCATTTTACTATTCATTTACCTCAATAAATTTTGAATTTGTCCCAGATTGTCATGATATAATCCTGTAATCCAAATTTTGACAAAAGTGGTCACAAAAACAGCATCCTAAGTACAGTAGTAATAAGTAATTGCTGACAGATGGTTGACAATAGACACAGGACTATGCCATAAGCACACTGGACCTTAAAACACAGGGCCATGCCATAAGTACATTGGGTCTTGGACTCAGGGCCATGCCATAAACACATTGGGCTTTGAACTCTAGGCCATGCCATGAGCACACTGGACCTGGGACATAAACCATAAACACATCTGCTCTTGGACACAGGGTGATGCCAAAGCACACTGGGCTGTGGGCACAAGACCCTTTATAAGCACACTGGGACTCTGACACATTGCCATGCCATATAAGCACACTGGGCATTAGGGCCTGATAATGAAACAATTGGTTGATATGTTGTACGTATATTTTGGTGACAGAGTATATGAATTGACCTATCACCAGTTGTCAATCATTCTGCTCGTTTGACCAATCAGTGAGCGCTATTATACACACTGCCAGGTACTGTTTACGTCCGCCATTTTCCTCCGACAAGCTGCTTCTGTCGATATCAACTCGGCTATTGTATATATTTACAAATTTTGCAACGGTTCAGCAATTTTTTGATTCACAATGCATTGGGGGCAGTGCAATTTTGATAGTTGTTATCCAGATCGTCAAAATGGAGGAGTTAAGTTTATTCCCTTCCCGAAACCAAGGCATAACTGGATAGTGAAAAACTCACCCCATGGAGAAATCGCCCTAGGAGAACTCACTCAACTTAATAACTTATTAAATTTATCAAATTTGCAATATGTTAACTTTTCCGTTTGATCAACTCCGCTTCTGTACTTAACAAAAATAAATGTTATCTGTCCCTTTTGCTCTGCTCTTCGAATCATTATATGCATTTAAATAATATTTGTAGAGATAGTGTTATCAATATTTTTTTATTACAATTACATCTAAAAATGAAACATGCATACTAGATGCAGTGTAAGTAAATTTAATTGTCAGGTGAAAATGATTTAGGCGATCAATAATTTTTTTAAATTCTTCATTTGAATGCTTCCAGATCATGAATGTCATCTAAAAATCTGAACCAAAGAGATGGATTCAACTTTTCGTTTTGAATGAAATCCTTTTCTAATTCACACATTTAAGGAAAGAGCATGAAGGAGCCATATTAATACCCACTGATGTACCCATTATTTGTATTTAATTCGTATTATTAAATTGAAAATAATTATTTTCCAAGATAAGTTTTTATTATTTTACAAATATCTTCGCTAGATAGTGTGCTATTAGGATTGTTATCAAGAAAATATTTGCACGCTTCACTACGATCTGCATGCGGAATGTTGGTTTATAGTGATGTTACATCTAATGATACCAGGATTGAAATTATCAGATTATTTTTTAGGTATATGTATGCTAAGAGGGAAACTATCAAATTCCTCACATATTGAATTATTATTTTTAGCGATCTCATTAATTAATTTTTTATTTTATTTCTAATTGACGTTCAACTTCTTTAACAAAATCATCTTGAATCACAATAATAATAATGTTTGAATTATCATCCTTTTTAATCACTATACTGTCGTCATTCATTAGATTATATACAGACTTAATTTCGTCCTTATAAATATTACTATGATATTGCTTTAATTTAGTTAATATATTTTGTGATCGCGTATATATATATATATATATATATATATATATATATATATATATATATATATATGAATCACGTAAAAGATGACTTAATTGTGTTATAAAAAGGTTATTTGGGTGAGAAGTTTTGGGATGACTTCTCCACCCAATTGGGGTGACTTCACCAACCACTCTGGGGCGACTTCTCCAGATACGTGGGGGGCAAGTTCTCCGTATACTGACGTAACTTAGAGAAGTGCAAGTGATGGATAAATGTTCTCGCTTTCTGTCTCTGTCTCAGTGTTGTTTCATATGGCATATATTGCTCACCAATATTGTCTGGTATATATTTTAATGTTATCACGCCCACCATTTTCACAGAATGTTTGTCAGAGATTAAGTGGTTGTCAAGTCACGTGTTCGGTAGGTGGAGTGATCTACTTTCTGGCTTAAGGTCAATTAGGAATATCTAGCAATTTATGACTATTGACCTTCCATATAACCAGTGTGTAGTCCACATCAAGTTGTAAACAACATCACTTGTGGATTTGCTGTTGCTCATTATGCACAGACAAAAATCAGGTTTTAGACTGGTATTATGTTTATGATTTTAGCTCATCAATACCAACCCTTTTTTGTGTGCAATGCCAATTGGAATGAGATTGCCTACAGTTGGATATGTATATTGGTAAATACACCCAAACCAAAATGCATCCTTGCCCCAAGCTTGTTACAAGCTTGCTGGCAAGCTTGCAATAAGCTAATTTGATGTTTATAAGCTAACATAGATGCTTGCACAAGCTTGTACAAGCAAGTGCAGGCTTAAGGCAAACTAGCTGCATATAACCGCAAGCTTGCACAAGGTTTCTTATTTGCTTCAGAAAGTAAAACTAGCTTAAGCTTGTACAAGGTTTCTTATTTGCTTCAGAAAGTAAAACTAGCTTGCGCAAGCTTACTTCTTTTCTTCAGAAAGTAAAACTAGCTTGCACAAGTTTTCTTGTATGTTTCAGAAAGCAAATTTAAAATAGCTTGTGATAAGTTTCTTCATATATTTCCATTCTTGTAAAAGAGAGACCATGCATGTATCAAACTAGCATCCACATGCTTGCAGCTAGGGTGCACATTCTGCAACCATGGGTAAGCTTGTTTTTGCTGAACAGATTTGTTTTCCACTATACATTGCAACTATAAGATTACATTATTTAATCATTAAATATGCAGGTAGGTCAAGGAACATTTAACCTTCTCAGCATTTAGTAAGTTATAATTTAACTTTGCAATTCCACAAAAAAAGGCATATAAGAAAATCAAACTTGTACCAGAATATGAGGTAGTAACCTGACACAGGGTCAGCTGCTGTCCTAGGCTATCCACACAATATCAAGCCAACCCCCCCAAAAACTAAATAAATAATAATTTCCTTGAAATTTTCAGTTTAGAACGTGCATTTGGTTCTATTTGATAGAAAGTATCGCCAGTATATAGGAATACAGTTCTACAATACCATTGGTTCAGTTGAAATCGAGGCTACCATGCATGTCTTTATCCGCGATATTTGATTTCGCAAATTGTTACCGTTGTCGAAGTATCTCATCTTCGTAATGTTCAGCTTCTAATCATGTTAAATAGGAAAGAGGAATATTCAGAATTTTCTCCAGGAAATGAGAAGGAAACAACTGGAAGGACAATTGTGTCGTCTTGTGTAGATTTGTGAAGCCATAAAGTAACGGAGAAAACCTGACGTTTTCCAAATTGTGTAATGTGATTTCGCTATTAGGCATGAAGGCACACGGAAAAGCTAATAAACATCAGGTTCTTGCTTCATCACACACAACTCAGCCTGAACTTGCGACATATATAAATACCAGAGAAAACCTTAATAAAATTTGATCGAAATTAGATTTATTAAATTTCTTTTAGAAATAAACCTTTATCTTTCAGTTACTAGTGTTGCTGGTGAGTTATTTTGCACACGTTTTCCAAACATTAAAATCACAAAGGATAACTCATATGCTTTTGTTTTGAAACATTTTTAAAAGGAATTAGGAGGAGAGCCCTAGTAGCTGTCTTACTGAAGCTAGCTTCAATGAAGTTATCAACAATAAATGTGATATACAGCTTGCATGGCATTTAGTCCAATTGATATCATGTACTGCACTTGTTTGTTGTTACTTTTATAATGTTATTTTAATTGTGATTTTCCCACAAAGTTGAAGTTAGTTAGTTTTATATTTGCAAAACATGGCATCTACTATAGAGTTACTGAAAGACCAGGACACAAAAAGTTTGAATAAACTTAAAAATGGTTTTAAAAATGTGTGGAAATAGGAATGGCCTGAGTGCATGAAAAGTTGATGTAAATGTAGTTGGTCAGTTCATAAAAAAACTGAACGATAGAGGACTTGCATTTGCAGTTGGGAGCATAAAACAATGAAACCTGCAACGCAGTACAGGTCATCCCCACCCCTTAATATTTTCAGGTTTTTTGGGGGGCGGGGGACCACAATCATGTCTGATGTTTGAAAGCCCACATGCTTGTAGCAAGAAATCTATGCAAGGTTGCAAAAATAAGCTTGCAGAAATAAGCTTGCGGCAATGTTCCAAACACAAGCTTGCAAAAAAAAGCTTGTGGCAATGTTCCAATTACAAGCTTGTGGCAAGCTTGCAATAAATAATAAGCTTGCACAAGCTTGCTGCAAAGGTTAATGCCTAAAAGGCAGTGAACTTAAATGAGAAACTTTTAATATCCTTCCAGGAAATATAACTAATCATCATAATTCACAGCTTTAGCTGGGATAACTATAGAGACCTCACAAATGAAATCAGAGGAGACATCTGAATTGTGGTGTTCATGATTTGTGCCTTGGAGCCAAATGTGATGGACAAATAATAATCAATCATTAAAAAAGAAGGAACTAAATACATCCAGTATCACACACAGCTGAATGCAAACTGAATTAGATAACTGATATTTAAGCTTACAGAATGATAATAAATCTATCAATCACTGAGATTTTAACTTGTCAAATTATAATAAAATCCTACTGTATGCCTAACAAGAAATGCATCCATACAATCATAAGAAATATCACAACAAATATGGTGCAAGTGAAGAAGCTTTGGTTCAATATACAGGCATGAAGAAATCCAGTTTGGGTCTTTCTAAGGCATAACATGTTTACAGCAGTAGTTTAGTTTTTTTTTAAAATGGCCATATTTAAGCTTTTACACTGAAAAATTAACTTTTTTTAATGGAAAAAGGTGGATGGGGTGTGACCAAAGTCCACTTCAATCCCCCATCCAAAAATATCTTCTTGAAATGTAAGGCAAAAGTCCTCAGTTAAATAATGATGTTGATCATCTTAAATAAAACCTTGTAATAATTTATTTTGTAGTCTCAAGAGTTCTTCAGAAACTATTAACTGGAACAAATTTTGTGACAATCTACATGAAGGTCCTACATACATGTATTGGATGAACATGGCTAACTTTATGTCCTCCCACTCCCCATCAGAACATAGAATGAAGTGCAGTATCCCCTCACAATGGTACTGTTCAAGGACGCAATGACAGTGGACTGCTTTAAAGGTGAACTTCCCTTACAATGAGGTATTTTATATGAATGTTACAATTAGGAAATGTCATCCATGACAATTTCTGTTTCATAAATAGGACTACCTTATATTGCGGTAATCTAAATTATAAATGTGAACCATAACTATTCCTTCCTATTATTTGCTTCTAATTTATATTGCGGTTCTGTATACATAATACTACAACTAAATTAAAAATGTGAACCATAACCATTCCTTCCTATTAATTGGGACTATGGAGTTTGACTATCTGAAATTACACTTCAAGGTCTAATTTTAACTAGTTACCCAATGCCTTAAATTAGCACTCTAATCTGAGCAAAGCTATTTGAAACGACACCTCAAGGTCTGATTTAAACCACAATTTCTCTTATGGTCTTCCACAATGGACCTAATATAAGTTAGGCTATTTGAACAGACACCTCAGAATCTGATTACAACCATTATTCCCCAAGGCCTTACACCAGTAATCTAGTCAAGTAATTCTGTGTGAATGACACTTCAAGGTCTGATTGTACTATTATTCTCCATGGCCTTACACAAAGAATCCATTCTAACAAGTAATACTATTCAAAGGGACACTTCATGGTCTGATTGTTATTATGATTAATCAAGGCCTACACAAAGAATCCATTCTATCAAGTAATGCTATTCAAAGGGCGCCTCAAGGTCTGATTGTAACTATTATTTTTCATGGCCTTACACAAAGAATCCATTCTAACAAGTAATGCTATGCAAAGGGACACCTCAAGGTCTGATTGTAACTATTATTTTTCCATGGCCTTAAAAAAAGAATCCATTCTAACAAGTAATGCTATTCAAAGGGACACCTCCTGGTCTGATTGTTATTATGAGTCCTCAAGACCTTATACAAAGAATCCATTCTAACAAGTAATGCTAGGCAAAGGGACACCTCATGGTCTGATTGTTATTACGAGTCCTCAAGGCCTTATACAAAGAATCCATTCTAACAAGTAATGCTAGGCAAAGGGACACCTCATGGTCTGATTGTTATTATGAGTCCTCAAGGCCTTATACAAAGAATCCATTCTAACAAGTAATGCTAGGCAAAGGGACACCTCATGGTCTGATTGTTATAAAGGGACACTTCAAAGTCTGATTTTAACTATTTTTCTCCAAAGGTTTTACACCAAGAACCTAATTTAAGTATAAGTGTATGATGGAATATCATCTTGGTAAAATCAGAACTAGAATTCCCCTGAAGCCTAACAACAAGAATCCAATTTAATTGGGTCTATGCATAATCTTGGGAGTAATCAATGGAGCAAACCACATAGACTCTAATCTGCCGATGCATTATCTGTCAAAAAACAAATATTAATATTCTCTTTCTGTGTCTATTATTGAATTTCTTCGCTGTCATCTACAAATAAATGAAAACTCAACAGGTCTTCTTTGCTGTGCAAAACAAGCAAACTGCTTTTCTTTTTACAAATGATTTAATTCACCATCACCAACTGAGAATAGCTATTAAAAAAAAAGCAAATTGCAATTGCACTGCCTATGACATTGACTATTGATATATTGATTTCACACCCAGTAGGAAGCTGTGCTTCAACTGTAATATAAAATTAATGTGAAGTTGATAAAAATGTGTGCAGAAAACTTCATGAAAGAGGATAAAGTATCATGTGCCATTCATAAATACAATTTAAGCTCAGGTGACCTTGATATGTGACCCCTGGGCTTGCGAAGCAATAAGGGTTATCAAATGATGTTTGCTGAAAACTGGATCCAGAAAACTCATCATGTGCAAGGCACAACCGAGAGAAAAAGACAAAATGCAAACTAAAGTTATATTGCAGTCACCACCTTGACTATTAATGGAAGGAGATACATCACTACCACTATATATACCACTCTGGTGGCCTAGTGGCTAGAGGATCCACTGCAGAAGCGGGAGGTCGTGGGTTCGATCCTCAGGCGAGTCATACCAAAAACTTACAAAAATGGTACTAACAGCTGCCTCGCTTGTTGTTCAGCATTAAGAGGTTAGTGTTAGGACTGGTTGGCCTGGTGTCAGGATAATGTGACTGAGTGGGACATCATGCTACATGTCTGCGGCATGATGCCCCAGTGCTAGACATCACTTTAAACTGCCTCACTGCAGACATCGTAGCAATATGACTATTTTTTTTTTTAAAGCTACGTTAAAAATCCTAATCAAACAAACAAACCACTATATATCTAAGTCTGTCTTTGATCAGGTGGATAAAAAAGAACATAGTACAGTATAAAAAATCTCAAGCTGTAACAGTATAGCAAAATAAAATGAGTACTTCAACAATAATTTACAGTGAAATTCAAGAAGCCAAAAACTAAATTGCTCCAGCAACAAGAGAATGTACACAGATATATGAAAATCTAAATGGATTTAGCAAATGGAATATCTATTTTTTGTACTACATGTACTTCTATAAGAAACTTCCTTCTGTTTGCCATATATTCTTGTAAATAAATGTCTTCATGAAGCTGCACCAGAGTATCTCAAGGATTTATTCAGGTCTTTTTCAAGAAAGTACCAGTTGAGATCAACATTACATAGAAACCTACATCCACCAAAACCAAGAACAGAGCAATTTAGGAAATGCTTTCAATAATCGTAACACTATATAACCAATAATCAATAATTTGATTATATAATATTGTAACCCTTAATGTAATGACCAGGTTTAGAGTCACTGACTCGGTAACAATGTTCAGTCTTTGCTTCTATTAAGTTGTTTTATAAATATGGTACATATGAATATGAATTATAATGTTCACTTACAAAGCATATCAACGATATATATCTATAATGTATATGGACTGTCAAACTAAAACAGTCAATCCTGGCAATGTATCTTAACATGTGTAACCTAATTTCGAGGTAGCGGTTATTTCGGTAAATCGTCTTTGAAGGTCTGCCATAAAGTGTTTTTAGAGCTTACTATTTATCTTATCTGATACACATATTATGCTCTTATACTATTACTATTTGTAATTTATGTAAAATACATACAAAATCATGACGGGAAAAGTCCACGTATATCACTGTATCACGATGCCCGCCATTCTGGATTTGCATGAGTTTCGTATTTCGAGATTCTATATTCTGGAATTTGTGATTATTCTCTCTAATGACAGTAGGGTACTACTAGTAAAGTAATTTGCATGTTTTAGTGGTAACATCATTGCAATACCTTTGTATCGATGTATGCAATTCATGTTTTGATTTGACAATAGCTGTCGTCTCCATAATGATAAAGTGTAGAACCCTCGTCTATATGAATCGACTCTATTATTCAAGACTTAAGTTATCATCATAAAGTTTGATTTCACATAAACATGAGCTCATAAACTATTCTTATTCATAGACAAGCCCTACTGCATTCAGTTACTTATTATAATGTAATTTATGTGTTTATAATGTTGACATTGTATACCATATAAAACTGTATTGTTTACAATGCAATGGCACACCATACAAGACACCATACAAGACACTGATTGGTTACATGGATTACCATGCATTCTGCGATTGGCTAAATTGTCTCATGTGGTGTCTGGGGGAAGGTTATACATAGGGGTGTGCTGTCATTGTAGAGCAGACAACTGACGAGTACAGTCGGCGCCAGAATTCGAAGTGTCAGAGCAAAGCGACGAGTGAGTACATTTGGATATTTAAGACTAGCATATTACAACATTGAATAAACAAGAATAATAGATTTGTTCCATCAAAAATAGATTGTAACAGTTGTCTCCCACCATACCTGACAGGCCCCCCCGTCCATACAGTCTGTTATATTAAAATTACAGAATCTGGTTGTTCACTATAACTATAGGTAATTCCTATTTATTTATTTAATTTTAGAATTCATTAAACATTGTCAAACTGTTCTCGCTTTTATGTTGGTGATATAAGCCCTCTTCCATCGCCCCAACCCCAAACGTTTGACCTTCTATAACACGTTATTCTCTTTTCCTATGTACAAATATATGTAGCACCCTTAAGGACCAAAAGGGGCCTTACAATAAAATCAGTATGTCTATACATGGTGAACCCATCCTTTCAAGACTGGTGGTTTCTCAAATCTGTCATTTCTCAAGACAGGCTTTACTGTAATAGATACTAACAGAAATTAGTATTTAAACTTTACATGCTAAAATAGACATTAATTATTAATATCTTTTGTATGAGGAAGGTTGATATATTTTCTTCTTAAAAAGGCCTCTTTGGAGAATAGTCCTAGACTGCCTAATGGGAGAATAGTTCAAGACCCCACTCAAGGGAGAATACTTAAAGACTGCTTCAAGGGAGAATACTTAAAGACTGCTTCAAGGGAGAATAGTCCAAGAATGCCTCAAAGGTGAATAGTCCTAGGTTGCCTCAATGGAAATAGTCCTAGACTGCCTAATGGGAGAATAGTCTTAGACTTCCTAATGGGAGAATAGTCTTAGACTTCCTAATGGGAGAATAGTCCTAAACTGCCTAATGGGAGATTAGTCCTAGAATGTCTATTGAGATAATAGTCCTATAGTAAAAGTCACACAGATCATGTGTACGTTCAACACCAACTATTTCAATAACGGGCGTCAATTTTTACAATTTGATTCAACATACCTTAAAGTGGCAATTATTAACTTCATTTGGATTCGTATACATCCATATTCCTTTGGAATGTCATTATTTAGACACCCCGAGAAGTGCATATGGCAAAATCAATGTTTTAGGACAAAATGAACCTAAAGGTGTGATCCAGTACGATCCGGATTGAATGTGTCACAAAGAACGCTTTGCATATTGATAAACAAATTCATACTACCCTATACTGTGATGATTCCATGCTCTTTAATTAACCAAAGTTTATTACATGGTCACAACTGTAAAAGACCATAGAGATTGATAATTTTTGTCTGGAAGTCTCTTAATGACAGTAAGGGTGCAGAACATTTAATAATCATGATTGAACAGACTTTGGTTAAAAAATTCATATTAAATTTATAAAGAAAAATTTATATTTAATTTTAAAATGAGTAAATGTGCATACATGACCCATGTGATTTTTTTAAAAATTTTGTTTAACAGAACTTGTTTTCACAAAACTTTAAAAAATTAAGCCAAAACCACATAATGTAGGTATATCAGGCAAGTATTTCTACATTTTTTGATTATTTTGAACTTGGGTTTTCTATTCTGCATGTCTGCAGTGTGGCATACATGTTTGACGAACACAAATTAATCTATAGTCAAGATGATCATGATGGCTGACAAGTTTGTAACGGTCCGATAGTTGTACAAGATTGCAAATAATGCTGCAGGTGTTATGATAACGATGGAATATAATACCAGAAGGCAAATATAATGTCTGGTGCTAAATTGACTGTTTGTATCAACATGCATTTAAATGGCCACATTATACTGTCTCACCAATTATTTATAGTTATCAATAAATACTAACCTAGCCATCCATCATTTTGTAAACCCAAAGTTATAAAGTTATGCATGTAATTGTGCAATCATTCAGAGAAATGGATATGAGTTAATTTGTTAGTCAGATCACTTAAAAAATGTACCTAATCTGTATTTGCCTTTTTTTTTTTTTTTTTTTTTTTTTGCTTAACGGACCCATAATTTTCATATGGAGAAGACTATTCAAAATGTCCGCCTTATCCAACTTTTTGCACAGGGTCACCTGTCTGTGTTTGCTTCAGACATCTGCCATAGATCTGAGGCCAGACAGTCTAAAATCTGGACACAAATTCGGAATCTGACCATAGGCAATTTTTGGGTGAAAATAAAAATGGGTCCAAAAATTTAGGTTTTTCCCTCTGTATTTTGTAGTGCAACTAAAATGTCCAGATTATTTGCTATCTTTGTAGAGCTACATCTGTCTACCTTTCTATAATACCACCCACTTTAGTGTATCATACATGATCTTGACGCTACAGACCTTGGAAGTAGGCTACTACCTCATGCCCTGTAAAGTCGTCGCTAGGGGTTAATGTGTTAAAAGGTGTACAAATATATTGAAAGATTACTACTGTTATGACTAGAAAACCTAACATGGTCATCAACATGTGTATACAAATATACCATACATACACCATTCTGAGTCAACCTGCATATAACATAGACCTTGATCTGCCATAATGAGAATACAGATTATGGTCTATGTTGTTTATTTTAATGAGAACTCCTAACAAACTGCATAGACTCAGATTAGTCATTGTATTGTGTGACAATATATCTGGGTCTTTGCAGTTAGTAGTTGGACTCAACTTACCGTATATGTAATTTCGTACAAGTACATGTTAAATTTCATGTTTAGTTTAATTTGAGTTAAGTTGTTGTTGTAGATTTTAACGCCATTTTTCAGCACATGATAGGCTATACATGGCAGCCAGTATTATTGGTGCAGGAAGAGCCCGGGAAAACCTCTGGAAAGAACCACCAACCCATGAGAAGCTTGTGTGTGTGTGTGATTTGGATTTTTAATGTAACTTTAACAATTTTACAGTCATATCCCTACGATATCTGCAAAGGGTCCCAAGTGGCAGAGTGGTCTAAAGCACTCTCCGTTACGGATCACTGCCATCTCAACTCTGTCTGCATGGGTTCGAGTCTAAGATTCAGCTAATGTAGTTATGTGAGAAAGCTTGCTAGTAGCTTCTCATGGGTCTGTGGTTTTTTCCGGGGTTTTCCCGGGTTCTTCCTCCACCAATAATACTGGCTGCCATGTATTGCCTATTGTGTGCTGAAAAATGGCGTTAAACCCTACAACAACAAGAACGATGTCTGCAGTGTGGCAGTTTATAGTGATGTCTAACACTGGGACATCATGCATCAAACAGGCAGCATGATATCCCACAAAGTCAGATTATCCAGACACCAGGCTGACCAGTCCTTACACTAATCTCAATGCTGAGCACCAAGCAAGGCTGGATTTGTGTTTGGAAATCATGTATGCCCTACTGCATAACATAAAAGTTCAAACAATTAAAATAATGTAGAAATGTTGCTACAAGTGAATTGAAATGTAATAGCATAATTCACATATGTTATGCATATTAAATTTTGTTTGCAGTTTTGGCTTGATTGTGTAAACAAGTTAAAGTAACAAATGAAGAAAAAAAATGTGTATGGAATATGTTAATATCTAATCTGTTCATTGAAATATGATTACAAATAAACCAACAAAATTTAATTTGTCTAAATCAAGTGGTTTTACCTTGACAATAATTAATAAGGTTCAGATCTACAGTGTTAAAAGTGGTCAGAAACATTTAAAATTAACTGTGATGGCAAAAAAATGTAACATGGTCAGCTACATACTAACTCTAATACACTTAATCTGTCTATATGACATAGTTTTTACTTAATCATACTAATAAGGACTTTGAAAGGTAAAAAAACTCATGTTCAATTTGCAAAACATGTACAAATATAAACATTCAAGTACTGGTCTGAAAAAGTCAAAGTCCAAAAATTTAAAACCAAAAAAATGAAACATTGCTTTACTCTCCCATAAAATCTCCACAAGGTATTCAAACAAGTAAGGTAGCTAAATTTAATTTGTCTGTGCTAATGGATTTTTAGGAAAGCCTGATAACAATTTTAGTCTTGACCCAATGGATGGACAGAAATCTTATCAGGCTTAATGCAATAGATGGACAAGACCAAACTAAAACGTCCCCTTTGGCAATGCAAGCAGTAGGTATGAAAAATTCAGTGCTTCTGGATTTAGTCATGAGTGCGATGGACAAAAGATGCGACATGGAAATTCAACTCAATCAAGTTTTCATTAGAAATATAGTAAAGCTTGCCTTGAGGTATCTCTTATAACCCATTTATCCATCTTGAAGTGTATTCTATTTCCAGGTCCATAACGTAAAAACTGACCTAATAACTGTGGAAACTAGCAAATAGAAGCAAGCACCTGTCAGAAAGAAAGAAAGAGTCTTTGATGTTCTCAAAGGTGATAAAAGAATACAAATCATATGGCGAATAACAGTCCTATTAAGTACACTGGATCCAGCAAAGGATCACCTGTGTCAGAGACTGGTTAAGATAAATGCAATAAACTGACAATGAACAGTGCAAAACTAGTATCTAACCTAAGCACTTCTGACTCTTACTGAGTCTTTTTCAAAGGCAAATACAAAACATAGACAAGACAAATACAAAAGCCGTTGTGTTTGCAAACCTTTACATGGCTGTTTCTACAGGAATTAAATCTTTAAATTTATTGTTTTAAGTAGTTTATTTCAACATATATCATTAACTACAATCACAAAGTCCTGTCTATATCATTAACTACAATTACAAAGTCCTATCAATATCCTGAAATACAATCTCAAAGTCCTATCTGTATCATGAAGTACAATTCATCGTTATCATCAGTCTCTTTGCCTAGTGTGGTCATCGAGGCACTGTGCTGATGAACATTTGACCAGCTCTCTCCACTTGTCTTGATCGTTTACCAATGCCAATGTGTAAACTTTTCCTGGTCCATTCTGTGAGTTGTCAGTCCACCTTTTTCTCTACCTCTCCTTCTGCCACCATGGATGCTGCCCTGCAGAACTTTTGTGGATAGACTGTTGGCTCAAGTAACATGGCCATACCATTTCAGCTTTCTCTATTTTGATGGTGGTGAGGTGGTCTTCATATTGGCCTACATTGCCTGAAGGTGTTGCATACTTCTTCATTTGTGATGTGGTCCATGTATTATTAGAGATGCCAAGGATGGTTTTGTAACATCTCATTTCAAGTGCCTGGAATCTTCATTGTAATTCTGCTGTCAGGGTCCAGGCCTCACATGAAGACAGAAAAATTGAGATGACTAGTGGTGTTAATAGTCTCATTTTAGTTTTCAGACAGATATTCTTGTCTCTCCAGATGGATCTTAGCTTTGACATAGCTGTCGTTGTTTGTGCTGCTTGTGACAAAATTTCTGCTCTTGATCATTTTTTGGTGATTATGAAACCAAGATATTTAAACTGGCTCACTGTTTCCAGTTCCTGTCCTCTGACTTGGCTGAGATATGTTTGCCCATATTTATCATCAGCTTTGTCTTCTCAGTGCGTAACTCCATGTCAAATCTGGATGATGTTTCATCCAGGTTCTTCAATAGGTGGCAAGCTCATCTTCACTGCATGCCAGCCCATCAATGTCATCTGCAAAGGAGAGGTTGGTGATGTTATGCCCTACAATGCTGACTGTCCCACAGTGGTTTTCCAGGACTTTGTTCATGATGCACCCTAAGTTGATGTTGAAAAGTGTGGGTGTCAGGAAACAGCCCTGCAGTCCTCTGACTGTTGATTCGAACCAGTCCCCCACAGAACCGTGGGCAATTACTACACTGGTAGCCTTTTTTGCATAGCTGCTTTATGGTATAGGTAAACATTTGATCCATACTGTACTTCTTCATAGTGGCCCACAATGCCTCATGCTACACTCTGTCATAGGCCTTTTTTAAATCTATAAACACATGATGGATGTCTTGTTGATGTTGCAAGTACTTTACACATAGAACGCTGATATTGAATATTTGTGCTGTTGAACTTTTTCCACCTCATAACCCAGCCTGTTCTTCTGTGATTATTTCTTCTGCTTGTGGTTTCAGTCTGTTTAAGATGATCTTCAGCTTCATGTTACAAACATGGCTAATCAAACTGATAGTTCTATAATTTTGGCACAGCTGGAGGTTGTCTTTTTTGGGGAGTGTTATAATCCATGACTTGGTTCACTATGTTAGCCATTCACCTGTCTGCCAGATCTTGTTGCAGATTTTTGTTGGTAGCTCTATCACTGATTCCATCCCATTCTTGATTAGTTCAGCTGGGTTATTGTCTACTCCAGCTGCCTTCCCATTCTACTGTGCTCTTGCTACTGACTCCACCTCTTCTTTGAGAATGGTGAAATCATCATTAATTGAGGAGTATGGAACTTTAAGCACCTTTGGGTCTCCTGTGTATGGATGGTTGTAGATGTCTTTGCAATACTCAGTCCACCTTTCTGCAATGTCACTTGCTTATGTGAGGTATTTCCCATTTTTTTCTTGAATGGTACTGACTCTTTGTTGCTTCTGTCTGTTGAGGTCTTTCACAATTTGGAATGCCTTTTTGCTGTTATTCCTTATCTTTTTGCTGCATGGACTATGTTTGCGATGCTCCTTTTAGCATCTTCATAAATTTGCTTATGAATAGTTAGTCTAGATGAAAGCCAAAGCCTCTCAGCTTTATGGCAGTCTTTTTTAGCAGTGTAAAGCTGGTCCCTTAGCACTGCTATACCATGGAGAACACTTTTGAATTGATACTGTTCTTGGTGGTTGGGGAATGTTTTTCAAACAATGAATGCAGGCAGTTATCAAGTTGTTCTGCTGTAGGAGGAAAGCAAGTTGTTAGGTTTGCTTGGATGTCATGTTTTAGTTTGGTTCTATTTATCATACTGAGGTTTATCTTAGTAGCAAATAATGGTGATGGGTTAGGGACTGATATGCCCAGATGGCATATATATATATATATGGCAGAGGTGATCTGATGCAAGTTCATGGGATACATGGGTGGATCGCAGAATATTAGCATCAGGTCTATGAAGAATCTAGTCTAAACTGTGACCATGTTTATGATTGGGTTGGTTAACTGACTATTTAAGTCTGAGAACATGAATGGAATCTAGGAGTTTTGACATGTATGAGTTTCAAGGACAGCCAAAGTGAACATCTGTGAGAGTGGTGGGGGAACAACTATCTATTCCAATCACATAGTCCTTTATATAACACAAGAGTACAATCACAAAGTCTTATATACATACCAAGAACTACACTCACATAGTTTTAAATACATACCAAGAACTACAGTCACAAAGTCCTATATACATACCATGAACTACTATTAAATATATTTAATTTGTATTATTTGTTAGCTTTCCTTAATGTATGTTATCCATATCTGTGTTAAAAAACCTAAAAATTAATTCTTAGTGAACCTGACCAGTGACATTTATTTTGTAAACAAAATAAATACATAGCTAATATTTCTCTATGAGCGTGGACTAAGTATTTAGATCATTGTTAATGCAAACACATCTTCACCTGAATCTGAGTTAAAAGACACAGTCTTGTTTCTGACCTTAGATGCTTCTAGAATGGACAATTCCATTAAGTTACACAGTATTTTCAGAAATTCGTATTTGCAACCTAGGTCAAGAAGAGAGGTATATAATCTTGTTAATCAAAATACTACTCATTCTTGCCTTTATGTGTGAAGCAGATTCAATCTTATTGTTGTGTTCAGTCATTCTTTTATTTGCATTTATTTATTCAAATTATTATTCACTGAAATCGCAACATGCTTAATAACATTCTTGGACTGGAAAATTAATTTGAAACTATAATGAATTCAGATAAATACATTTTGGATTATAGTACTATATACATCAAAAGATTTAGCACATCATCACACACCAAGCCATTGATCTATAAGCACATTCAAGACTACAGGCAGATCAACACATTCAATATTGGAACTTATTTGAAATACCACTAGAATTCAGTTGGAACTTCATACATTTGGACTCGTGATAGAACTTTTAGGACTAATTATGATTTAATTCACAATACTGTAAGTTCATTTTCAAATTTTCACTTTGTAGTCCAATAGAAAAAGCTATACAAAACATTTTTACTCTTGTCATTTTCTGCTACTGGAGTCATAACACTACTATATATATATGTGTGTGTGTGTGTGTGTGTGTGTTCAGGAAATGCAGCAGACAAGAAAATTAAAGAACTCCATGCTTTTTGCTTCAATATGTGTTAATATTGTCAGAAAGAAAAATCTCTAAACTTTGCAAAGCCTTGAGTGTAATAAAATGTAATAAAATGTAATAAAGATCACTATTCAGACATAAGGATCACAACTCATAAAACTTAAATTAAGTACAGACTTGCCTGAAGATAGCTATAAGTTTAGAGGTGTTAATTATGCAGTAATGAATGAACATTGATGCTGAAATCTTTCTTTCAGCAAATGTATGACAGAGTAAATTAAGTAACATCATGCTGCAAATTAAATTTATTGATTTAGTAATCTAATAATTGTAATTGCCTTTCCAGGGCAATCACCATAACTTTTGCAAGACTACACTTTGACAGGAATCTGAACTACCGTACCCCAAAATGATTTATCAGAATGAATCTATGTATTCAGAAAACCTGACCACAAACTGATTATTTGATATGTTGTATATATAAAAGGAGTCTGTATCATGGTGTAAATTTAATACCACAGGTAAATCAAATCTGCTGTAAATTATATGAAAAAAAAGATACTGTGATCTATGCATCTCTCTACATTGAGTATCAAGTTTATTTACATTCTTATTTCTCTGACTCATTTCTGATACAGTTTACTCTAGTGGAAAATAGAAATACCCATGCATAATAATCCAGAGACAAACTGAGATTAAGGGCTGTACAACTGATAATTAGTGGATGTCAAGATTTACACAATGCTAATCTAGTGGAAAGGACAATTAGCTCACATAAGCATATCCCTGCCTCTCCCAAACCAAATCCGTATCATACAGTGGAGGTGAGTCTATAGTAAAAGAAAAAGAGTGTAACTCTTGTGAAAATAATGTGGACAAAATGACCAGTCTGGTAATGACCATAATCATTATGCTTCAGAGCAATCTAATGAACATTGCAAGAGTAACTTTTAAGCTCTGCATCAAGTGACAGATCCAAAAAAGTCAAGAACGTTTTTAAAAACTAAAGTTACATCAAGAAATGTTAATATGAGCATATTTAAATGATGACTGTAGTATGTACCAAATTTTAGTGCAATCCAAAAAAACTTCAAGAGAGAATTCAATAACATGATTTATTATGATTAACTAGACACCAAATGAAGTCTTCTGGTGAAAGCCCTATCTCAATATCACTTATTGTTTAGCAGATGTAGCAATACTGTACCAGGAATGCAAATTGGATGCTGTGGTGGCCATCTAAAATGTCAGATTGGTACCATTTTTATTTAAATTTTAAAAATAAACATCATTAGAAATCTTTTGGAGAAAATCAAATTTGGATATGGTCATCCATCCTGGATCAGATTTTCAGGATGGCCACAAGGGTGGTCATGCTGGATGCAAGATCAGCATCACTTTAAAATTATGGACAAAGAAAACACAAGAGAAGTCTTTCAGTGACAAATCCATTTTGATGGGATCATCCATTCAGGGGAAGTAGCTTTAACAAGATTTTTTTCTTCAAGATTGCAACTGTAGTTATCATACTGAATGTATAAGCAGAACCATTTTCATTTAGGACCAACTAGACCATGGCATGAATGTGTGTGTAAAGTTTGTGGCAATACCACAAGTAGTAGTAGGAGTCATGGTAACAGAGTTCTGTATGTGGAAAGATAGACAACACACAACATGTCATTTCATTGAAAGCTTTTCTATTTTATTACCAGTATAGCTTAATATACCAGTCTACTTTATGACCAGTATAGCTTAATATACCAGTCTACTTTATGACCAGTATAGCTTAATATACCAGTCTACTTTATGACCAGTATAGCTTAATATACCAGTCTACTTTATGACCAGTATAGCTTAATATACCAGTCTACTTTATGACCAGTATAGCTTAATATACCAGTCTACTTTATGACCAGTATAGCTTAATATACCAGTATAGCTTAATATACCAGTCTACTTTATGACCAGTATAGCTTAAAACACCACAGTCTGTAATATTAAAGACAGATAATATAGATTAGTTATACTACATTATATAGTAAATATTATATAGTAAATTAGGAAAATGATAATGCTATAATAAAAGAGTTATTTATCAACTTTTAATATATCAAAACTAATATTTAGCTGTAAATACTGCAAAACAAGAGCAAAGGCAATATTTCAATAACTATTTTCATAAACTTATATTGTTAAAAAATGTATTTAGTAGATTTCAGATTTAAACAAAGACTGTTCCATTGTTTTATTTAATATTCACCTGTTCTTGAAATTATATATATATATATATATATATATATATATATATATATATATAATGGCTAGAGGTTATGCTTAATTATAGCAGCAGCATCAACTAAGTACCCATGTGTAAAATAAAAGACTGTTCTGCTTTGTATTTACAAAAAAAATACATTTAAGATATTAAAATCCCCCAACCCCAAACCATATACATGTAGTTAGATTGTACACCAGATAATTCAATAATAGCCACTGTGGTATTGTATTAGCCACTCACACAGTTTTGTCAACAGCCATGCAGTCTGACTTGCCTTCTTAAAACTAGAATATATTAGTAAACGTTAAGTTGACAGTATTCTGTGTATATATATATATATATATATATATATATATATATATATATATATATATATATATATATATATATATATATATATATATATATATATATATATATATGTGTGTGTGTGTGTGTGTGTGTGTGTGTGTGTGTAGTACCTATTTCACAAACTATATACATGCTTTTTTTTTTCGAGATCACTGTCACAAAACATAATACATTTGTCTACATTACAGTTCTTCTGTGTGACACACATGTTTTTTTCTTCTACAACCTCACTAATCTGATAGAGAAAATTTATTCATTGATGACCTGTTGAGAAAACACCATGAAAAGCTTTTGATGTGAGTGAATAAAGGAAATATGATCCTCAGGAATGTAACTGAATTTAGGAGTGTTTGTGTTTAACTATGGTATGTTTATGTAATATAAATATATAATATGCAATGATCACTGCATTTATATCCCTGAAGGGTCATACAGTGCCTAGATCTATGAAATGGTGAGAAACAATATAAAAAAACTAATTAAAGTTAAGAGAAAATTATACAAACATTTTCTTGATATTATCTTTATAATGTACAAGACTTGATCATACCAACAGTCACCAGATTTTATGCTTATATTAAACTGATATGCAATTTAATTTGTCTAAGTGTATCCTTTACCTGGGCAATAAAGTACATGTATCCGGAAAAAAATTTAATTTGTCTAAGAGTATCCTTTACCTGGGCAATGAAGTACATGTATCTGGAAAAAAATCTGTCTTTGTGCATTGGCCTGGATAAGCAATGACTTTCTGTCCTTGGGTTATTTTTTGGATTACAATTCATACAATGACAAAAATTACAAAACCTTTACTGGTCACTGACATTAACCCCTGTCCATGTAGGTTTAAGTCTTGGGTTCAGCCAATATGGGTGTGAAAGAGCTTGCCTGCAACGTTCCCTCTAAGCTGCGCACGTGCACGCAGCTGCTCAGGCATCCCCACGCAGCTGAATTGTAAATTTTTGCTCAATCCAACATTAAATTTTGCTTGTCTCCATAATGCTTGCACAGTGCAGCGAGCACTGCGCACACACCTACCATTCGCTTAGAGGGAACATTGCTTGCCTGTATCCTGGTATAGGTCAGTGGTTCTTATCAGGGATCTTCCTGGGTTCTTCTTTCACCAGTTATACTTGCTGCCATTTTAGGCCTATCATGTACTTAAAATTCGCACCAATCCACTACAACAACACCATAAACCCACAATGACAACAACATAAACCCACAACAACAACAACATAAACCCACAACAACAAGCGCAATGAGCTGAAGGACTAGCAGCATATGGAAGCAATGTATTTGACAAAATTCAGTCAGGATGATGGTTGAAAATGCAATACTGTGTTGTATACCAATTTCGAAGTATGATTAAATTACATGTATTGTCATTTTTGGATGAGATGGGGCCTACCTTATATTATTTATAAATGCAATTAAAAATACACATATACAGTATTCTAGAAAGGAAATTAAAATCTAGCATCAAATTTCTCTGATGATGTACCTAACTTCAAATTCAAAATATAAACTAAAAGATAGATACTTTTTATTGATAGAGAACAAAACTGACCAGGACCAAGGAATTTGCCTTTGAAAAAAAGTTTTTAAAAAATTGTAAAATATGAAACAATTGCTAGCGTATAAACCATTGGTACATCCATCTAGCTGTCAATAATCCACTTGTAAACTCACTTTGTTTACTATATTTTGAGCCCTAAATTTCTTGTTCAATGCTTGAAATAATGACTCGAGAGGTCAAGAAATTAGATTTCACAAGCCTCAGTGATTCTGTATGTACTGTCATTGTGTGCATTAAATCCCAATCTCTACCCATATATTTTGATACACAGCTGTATTTGAACCACTTGCTGAGAAAAGTAATGGTTGCATACAGCATGCTATCCAAAGTTTTCAAATTTATTTATAATCAGCTAAGTTTTAATAATTGATTAATTCATGTCAATCATATTGTTTCCTAGTGGAAACAAGGCCAATTTAATGACACATGTCATGTCTATAAGTTATGATGTTCAACAGGAAATTCACATTTAAATATCTAGTCATGTGTACAAAGTTAAAAAGACTTACCTCTGAAGGATACTTTTGCTTGCTTTTCACATTTTCCATGTAAATGTTCTGCATATTTCAAGTGCAGAATTAAAGCCATTTTGTGTCGTCTGCTAGGAACCTGTGTTTTTCCTTGTGTCGTTCTGAAGAATATTATTCCAATAAAGATACAATTTCAGTACACACAAATATACTATATCACAAATTCCAATCAAACTCACTCTTTCATAATAATCAAGAAAGCATAACACAAAAGTAAAAACATTTAACTGGAATCTCTAATCATGGTGTAAATACAGCAGAGTTATGCATGCTGCCCCATTTAATGTTGTCTCTTCCACAGCTTGAGAAGGGTATAGCTAGAATACCTAGAGAGCTGGAGTGGATATATTGAAGACTTTTCCTCCCGAGTGGAGCGGAACAATTCTATCAATGAAATACACTGCTTACATTGAAAGTAAGAGAGTCATACAGTTTACCAGTAAACTACGATGGCTAGATCAATATTTCATCCTTCAGCCCATGGAAGTGTCATAGTAATAAGATCATCCACTAGGAATCAAGTATATCACCCAGCAAGTAGCCTCTGTTATGATCTGTAGCATCATCTTATTATGAGTCAAATTGTCTTAATCCAACACATTATCCAAGATGGTAACAGTCAAATTGTCTTAATCCAACACATTATCAAAGTTGGTAACAGTCAGATTGTCTTAATCCAACACATAATCCATGATCATAACAGTAAAATCGTCTTAATCAAACACATTATCAAAGTTGGTAACAGTCAAATTGTCTTAATCCAACACATTATTAAAGATGGTAATGTCAAATTTTCAAATCTAACACATTAGCTTTGATGGTACCAGTAAAATTATCTTAATCCAACACATTATCCAAGATGGTAAAAGTCAAATTGTCTTAATCCATCACATTATCAAAGATAGTAGCAGTTAAATTGTCTTAATCCAACACATTATTAAAGATGGTAATGGTCAAATTTTCAAATCTAACATGTTATCCATGATGGTACCAGTCAAATTATCTTAATCCAACACATTATCCAAGATGGTAAAAGTCAAATTGTCTTAATCCAACAAATAATCCATGATCATAACAGTAAAATTGTCTTAATCCAACACATTATCAAAGTTGGTAACAGTCAACTTGTCTTAATCCAACACATAATCCATGATTGTAATGGTAAATTGTCTTAATCCAACACATTATCAAAGTTGGTAACAGTCAAATTGTCTTAATCCAACACATTATTAAAGATGGTAATGGTCAAATTTTCAAATCTAACACATTATCCAAGATGGTAAAAGTCAAATTATCTTAATCCAACACATTATCAAAGATGGTAAAAGTCAAATTGTCTTAATCCAACACATAATCCATGATTGTAACAGTAAAATTGTTTTAATCAAACACATTATCAAAGTTGGTAACATAGTCTTAATCCAACACATTATTAAAGATGGTAATGGTCAAATTTTCAAATTTAACACATTATCTATGATGGTACCAGTCAAATTATCTTAATCTAACACAGTATCAAAGATGGTAACAGTCAAATTGTCTTAATCCATCACATTATAAAAGATGGTAACAGTCAAATTGTCTTAATACAACACATTATCAAGATAGTAGCAGTTAAATTGTCTTAATCCAACACATTATCAAAGATGGTAACAGTCAAATTGTCTTAATCCAACATATTATCAGAGATGGTAACAATTTATTTAATCCAACACATTATCAAAAATTGTAACAGTCAAAGTGTCTTAATCCAACACATTATCAAAGATGGTAACAATCAAATTGTCTTAATCCAACACATTATAAAAGATGGTAACAGTCAAATTATTTTAATCCAACACATTATCATAGATGGTAACAGTAAAATTGTCTTAATCCAACACATTAACAAAGATGGTATCAGTCAAATATTTCCTAATCCAACACATTATCCCTGATGGTAACAGTCAAATTGTCTTAATCCAACACATTATCAAGGATAATAACAGTCACATTTTCCAAATAAAATGCATTATCCAAGATGGTGGTAACAGTCAAATTATTTTAGTCCAACACATTATCAAAGATGATAACAGTCGAATTTTCTTAATCCAAGACATTATCAAAGATGGTAACAGTCATATATTCTTAATCCAACACATTAACAAAGATGCTATCAGTCAAATATTTCTTAATACAATGCATTATCCATGATGGTAACAGTCAAATTTTCCTAATCCATCACATTATCAATGATTGTAACAAATTTTCCTAATCTATCACAATGTCAATGATGCTAACATTCCAGTTTTCCTTAATCCAACACATTATTCAAGATGGTAACATTCCAATTTTCCTAATCCAACACATTATTCAAGATGGTAACAGTCAAATATTCTTAATCCAACACTTTATCTATGATGGTAACAGTCAAATTTCAAATTTTCTTAATCCATTACAATAATGGGTTCAAGATTCAATGATTTTCAATAAATTGAGTATCCGTAACTGACAATGGTAGAAGAAGCCAAAGAAAACATAAAATAATACAGCTTTCAAAATTAAAAGAAGAAATTATTTAAGGAAATCAGAAACTTTATTAACAGCTCCAGGAAAAGAAATTTAAGAGGCATGGATTTTGACAATGGAAGTTTCCTTTTTTTTTAAAAAAAAAGGACATTAGTGGAAACATTTCTAACCACTATTTTGTTGACTCCATAGCTACCATGAACAAACACATTACAGAGGTCTTCCTTAGGGCAAGACTGAGTTTCTATATCACCTACAAATATTATTTTAAAAAATTAAATCTAGTGTTTGCTAAATTGTAATCTAAAGTTGATTCACGTTCCTTTTATCAGTGAAATAATCATTTATTATTACTTTGTTTTCCAAAACATATATACATATAGTATTTGCATAGTTTATTCCATGGCTTGATTTAAGCATAAGCTAAACAACCTACAGCTTAGCATCTCACATGTCTGAAGAACCCTCTCAAAATTTCAGATTTTGTTTTTATTTGTTACAGTTTTGTTATAATTTATGTTTAAGTAATAATTTAACCTATAATATGTTTACTGTTATTATCTATGCAATACATTTTATATAAATTACATATTTACATTGTAATAATGAACACAAAATTGCCAAGATCAGTTGTTACACAGCATGATTCTATTTTGACACTTACCAAATTGAGCCTTTACAGCTTCCTATTGCGTATGACTTTGCCATGCCTAAATCAGGCCCAGACATAATTCCTTAAAATCAAAGTTAATTATTTTTTCATTATCCGTATAACTGTTACTATATTGGTAAATTGTTTAATGTTCCTTATAGGAAGATGATATGTAACAATTTTATACAGTGTACCAAATATGTATTTAATAAATACTAAAATAACTTTTCAAATTCCTCAATATATTTTTTTTTAACTTCAGGTTCAAACAATAGTACTTATAAACATATAAAAGACTTAAACAATACATATCAAAAGTGTACAAACATGAAATATTTCATTAATGATCTTATTTTCCATTTGATGTTTGACTCCTATAAAACTTATTGACTAACACAAGTTTACATGATGTAAGTGACACAGAATGGACACATGCAGGGCCATGCTATAAAACCCACTGGGCTTCGCATCAGGTGTTGTAATTTTAATAAAATGAATACTTTGTTTATTGTCTCAGGTCGTTTAATTAGGGGAAAATAATTGTCAGATATGCTGACATTTTATTGTGCATACCCAAGGGTTTCATAGTTAGATAATTCCTTCATTGTTAGGTTTAATGATGGATTTAAACCTTTATTCAAAAGTAACATCCACCATTCTTGCAAATTACACCAAACAACTCTATGTAACTTCCAGGTTTGGACATAATTAAAACTTCCACATATGAAACTATGTGCAACTGTGTGAATACAAATGAGGAAGTTTATTTTACACTCATGTGATGTTCTTTTTATTATTCACTTCTTTATTCTCATTTGTTTGTAGATACATATATTGCATAATTCTCCCATTTGTCTCCATTGTGTATTTCTTTATTTGTTTGTTCATTTATTTGTTATTATTCTAACTCACTTGATCTGCTCTTTAAAATTTGTCTTAGTTTAAAGCTATTGTCAGTGAAATTGCAGATTGAATTAATTAGATCCTTTAATGGCAATCATAGTTACAATAATTCTGAAGCAAATATGTAAAACTGTAACAGTAATAGTGGTAACTGATGCTGTCTTTGTGGAAATATAACTAGATGAATTTTTTTCTTGAAATTACATGCCTATAGTATTCTGAATTTCAAACAGTCTTTTAAAAAATGATTTTGCATCAATAAACCCCCACCCACATCTCTCTCTCTCTCTCTCTCTCTCTCTCTCTCTCTCTCTCTCTCTCTCTCTCTCTCTCTCTCTCATAAACAATATATTTCCATGACCATCTATTCATTTATCATGCAGAAAATGGTATATAAGTTTGTCTCAAACTTTTTATCTTTGTCTCCTTGATAATCACTTTTCACAACTACAGATGGATGATTTCTTGCAAAAACTTATATATTTTTAAGGCAGTAAGTAGTCAACAACTTTTAGAAAGCCACATAATGGCTTTTATTTTCTTTAAAAGGATTTAAATAACACTCATTGTTCTCTATTTCAATTAATATTTTGTTGCAATTTATGGATCCCATCAAATATTAGCAACAAATCAAATACAGCAACATAATGAATACAGCAGCAAAACAAATACAGCAACATAATGTGTAAGGCAATTTAAAAAATGTAGTGAGATTTTGATACATAATCCAGCACCAGTACTTTTGTATACAGACATCCCTCAATATAAAGTATAATAATATAACAGGTATGATGCAGGTATGAAAATGAATTCATCAGACCATTAAATTAGCTTTATTATTGCTATTTATTTCATTTTATTTAATGTTGTTAGTTGATGATAATTAATTATAACATAGTATGCAGGGCATTCCTTATCATTGATGATAATTAATTATAACATAGTATGCAGGGCATTCCTTATCATTGATGATGACTAATTATAAGATAGTATGCAGGGCATTCCTTATCATTGATGATAATTAATTATAACATAATATGCAGGACATTCCTTATCATTGATGATAATTAATTATAACATAGTATGCAGGGCATTCCTTATCATTGATGATGACTAATTATAACATAGTATGCAGGGCATTCCTTATCATTGATGATAATTAATTATAACATAGTATGCAGGGCATTCCTTATCATTGATGATGACTAATTATAACATAGTATGCAGGGCATTCCTTATCATTGATGATGACTAATTATAACATAGTATGCAGGGCATTCCTTATCATTGATGATGACTAATTATAACATAGTATGCAGGGCATTCCTTATCATTGATGATTGCTAATTATAAGATAGTATGCAGGGCATTCCTTATCATTGATGATGACTAATTAGAACATAGTATGCAGGGCATTCCTTATCATTGATGATGACTAATTATAAGATAGTATGCAGGGCATTCCTTATCATTGATGATGACTAATTAGAACATAGTATGCAGGGCATTCCTTATCATTGATGATGACTAATTAGAACATAATATGCAGGGAATTCCTTATCATTGATGATGACTAATTAGAACATAGTATGCAGGACATTCCTTATTGATGATGACTAATTAGAACATAGTATGCAGGGCATTCTTTATCATTGATGATGACTAATTAGAACATAGTATGCAGGGCATTCTTTATCATTGATGATGACTAATTAGAACATAGTATGCAGGGCATTCTTTATCATTGATGATGACTAATTAGAACATAGTATGCAGGGCATTCTTTATCATTGATGATGACTAATTAGAACATAGTATGCAGGGGATTCCTTATCATTGATGATGACTAATTATAACATAGTATGCAGGGCATTCCTTATCATTGATGATGACTAATTATAACATAGTATGCAGGGCATTCCTTATCATTGATGATGGCTAATTATAACATAGTATGCAGGGCATTCCTTATCATTGATGATGACTAATTATAAGATAGTATGCAGGGCATTCCTTATCATTGATGATGACTAATTATAAGATAGTATGCAGGGCATTCCTTATCATTGATGATGACTAATTATAACATAGTATGCAGGGCATTCCTTATCATTGATAATGACTAATTAGAACATAGTATGCAGGGCATTCCTTATCATTGATGATGACTAATTAGAACATAGTATGCAGGGCATTCTTTATCATTGATGATGACTAATTAGAACATAGTATGCAGGACATTCCTTATTGATGATGCCTAATTAGAACATAGTATGCAGGGCATTCCTTATCATTGATGATGACTAATTAGAACATAGTATGCAGGGCATTCTTTATCATTGATGATGACTAATTAGAACATAGTATGCAGGACATTCCTTATTGATGATGCCTAATTAGAACATAGTATGCAGGGCATTCCTTATCATTGATGATGACTAATTATAACATAGTATGCAGGGCATTCCTTATCATTGATGATGACTAATTATAACATAGTATGCAGGGCATTCCTTATCATTGATGATGACTAATTATAAGATAGTATGCAGGGCATTCCTTATCATTGATGATGACTAATTATAAGATAGTATGCAGGGCATTCCTTATCATTGATGATGACTAATTATAAGATAGTATGCAGGGTATTCCTTATCATTGATGATTACTAATTATAAGATAGTATGCAGGGCATTCCTTATCATTGATGATTACTAATTATAAGATAGTATGAAGGGCATTCCTTATCATTGATGATGACTAATTATAAGATAGTATGCAGGGGATTCCTTATCATTGATGATCACAACTTATAACATAGTATGCAGGGCATTCCTTATCATTGATGATGACTAATTAAAACATAGTATGCAGGGCATTCCTTATCATTGATGATAATTAATTATAACATAGTATGCAGGACATTCCTTATCAGCTGATTTACTTCATAACTTTTACCTTACACCTGGCTACTAAAAAAAAAGAAATGTATCCCGTTGAGTGAGGTCAGTAAAAATAGTTTGGCAACTCATCCTCCAACTTTAAATCTAATGGAGGGCCCTGTGTGTGTGTGTGTGTGTGTGTGTGTGTGTGTGTGTGTGTGTGTTGAGTAGTGGCCTTAGCAAATTTGGATCATTTTGGAGGGGCCTCCTTGATTTATGTGCTTGGCCCCCTGTGAGCACAGCATTTGGAAACTTTTAAACAAGTTTTATATCATATTGAACTTAAAATTTTCTTCCATTGCATTAAAATTACTTTCTCTATAGATGTATTTTTTTAAATTACCAATGCACACAGGGCAGTGTATGCATGTATGTATGTATGTATGTATGTATGTATGTATGTATGTATGTATGTATGTATGTATGTATGTATGTATGTATGTATGTATGTATGCATGCATGCATGCATGCATGCATGCATGCATGCATGCATGCATGCATGCATGTATGTATGTATGTATGTGGCATTATTTTTTTAACTTACCCAGTATAAGTTGACCTCATTATAAACCAGCAGTCATTGATCTAATGAAGATGATAAGGAGGGAGTCCATAATACAGGTTGGATGTGTATCAACCTAAAACGTTACAGACATCTTCTTGATATTCTTCAGCTTATTAAAGATAAAAGTAACTTTTGTACATTTAAATATATAACAGCCAGAAGACCTTGCAAATAAACACTTCAAGGATCTTTGTATCTAAACTACTCTATATAGTCACTTGTATGTTGGGTCCAACTACATAGACCCTAATTTGTCATCACATAATGTACAGGAGATCATGGTTTGTTTATTACTACTCCTAGCAAACTGCATAGACCCAGATCAGCATTATGTGTTTGTTGATCCTGGTCTACATAGTTTGCAGTGGAATTTGACTTATAAATGATATGGCATTCGGCAGAAAGGCACCATGAATAAAGTAACAATTTCCAATAACAGTGCATCATAAAATTTTACAATGTTTGAAGCACACTAATGTTTTCTTTATATTTTATTTCAGAGTGGTTTAATCTAATTAAGGATTTAATTTCCAACTTTATAGATATCAATAAAACTTTAGGCACTGACATTTTGGATTTTAATCTAAGTGAAGTCTTTTTGAAAAAGCCAAGGACCATAGTTAAGTACAAACTCATATTTGATCTCACATAATGTGATTCAGGATCTGGGTCTCTGAAGTTTGTTAGGAGTAATTAGTAGAATCAATGATTACATAATATTAATAACTGGTTTTCTAAAGAAATCATTCTGCCAATCAGAAGGTCATCCCCACCTTTTAAAAGAAATATACAAGGCATAACCCGCCTCCCAATTCCTCACATCCTAGCCCATCAGTAGGAGAACTAAGTAGCTATTATATCTAGGGAAATATTGGCAATTCCATCACCAGATAGCTTCCAAAGCTGGTTATTGCTACAAACAATTGGCAATAAATTGATCAATGGACAGGAAAAATATTGGAAAATCAGTCAGGAACCCAGTCCCTAGGGAATTGGTTCTGTGGTGCAAATTACTCTGAAACCTTATTCACTATTAATGAATTAGATTTGGTTTCCTCAGCTACCAGGAAACATAAAAGTCAAGTGAATGATGAAAGCAAAGCCAATGTATAATCTATGGTCCCTATACCTGTGACCATACCTATAACTCCAAATATGCTTTCAACACTTTCACTAGATTAAATTTAGCAAATCAATCTCTATTTCCTTGCTATAGACAAACCACTCACAGTTAACACACTGTGATGTACAAATTAACAAACAAATGTCTTATTTTCCTTGTTTATGTCTGTTCTGCATGCTCTGATATGTTCTAAGAACAAAATATAAATTAATTATGAGAATTATTAGTCCTGATAAATCTACAGAATGAAACAGAAGGTGAAAATCTAACTGATAGTGACCATGAGATGATGAATACAGTTACATCATCAGAATGGCATAAATGCTTCATCTTTATAACTACAACTACAAATGCTCCATCTTTAGGTCTCACTGGACAATTTTTTTGGACAATTTTTGTCCAACAATGACTTACTGCAGAAAAATGATAATAATAATACATTAAAGATACAAATAAAAAATAACTAATGATTTTTGTTGAAAGGATGCTTGTACAATTCTGACTGAGGTATTTAAGTTAATTCCTTATGCAACTAGTGGCTTTTATACTGCATGAACCAACACTGCCATCAATCACTACTTTTTACATTCATTTTTTACAAGAAAGACCTATTTTGCATATTTTCAAGACAGCTAAAAGAATCAGTATGTGCCTTATGAATGAATAAAGTTCACCAGTACTGTAATAAATTAGCATACTTTTCATTACCCCTCAACCATCTAGATTTTTAAATATTTACCACTGTTACAGACATCATGTAAATATGTACTCCATGTTGGCTGCTCATTTGAAGCCCAAGTTACGCATTTGATCTCCAATGTTAGTCTAACTGTGACAGGCAGTCATTAACAAGTCAACCCATTTGCAAGCCTAACTCAAAGTAATTCTAAACCACATTACATATTTAGCATATGTCTGAACTGAAAAATGCTATGATTGTGACAATTAGGCTCATACCTTCTACCTTAAAAATATTAGGGAGGTGTCAAAATACGAAACTACCCAGTGAGACCTTATAACTCCAGCTACAATGACTCACATAACACTACAGACAAGAGACCATCAAAGCAACCAATGCTATGCTGGCTAGAATATTTTCCAGGAATCAAAAATTTGTTTTGTCAGTGCTTTTATTCTTATTGACTGCTGGATTGTAAAAAGATCTCTAATATTCTTGGGAAACTCCAATATAAACAAACACAATGAAGATTATGACTATATCCTGAAGAATGGAAATAATAACCAATTTTCAAGGTTATACGGTGGCAATATTGGATGTCAGATCAGTACAATTTTCAAGGTTATACGGTAGCAATATTGGATGTCAGATCAGTACAATTTTCAAGGTTATACAGTAGCAATATTGGATGTGAGATCAGTACAATTTTCAAGGTTATATGGTGGCAATAATGGATGTCAGATCAGTACAATTTTCAAGGTTATACGGTAGCAATATTGGATGTCAGATCAGTACAATTTTCAAGGTTATATGGTGGCAATATTGGATGTCAGATCAGTACAATTTTCAAGGTTATACAGTGGCAATATTGGATGTCAGATCAGTACAATTTTCAAGGTTATACAGTGGCAATATTGGATGTCAGATCAGTACAATTTTCAAGGTTATACGGTAGCAATATTGGATGTCAGATCAGTACAGTTTTCAAAGTTATATGGTGGCAATATTGGATGTCAGATCAGTACAATTTTCAAGGTTATACAGTAGCAATATTGGATGTCAGATCAGTACAATTTTCAAGGTTATATGGTGGCAATATTGAATGTCAGATCAGTACAATTTTCAAGGTTATACAGTAGCAATATTGGATGTCAGATCAGTACAATTTTCAAGGTTATACAGTGGCAATATTGGATGTCAGATCAGTACAAGTTTTATTTACAACCAGTTTGACATTGTATAAAATGTAGTGAAAACCATGTCAATAGGACCATCCATTGAAAAAAGTGGAGCGATAACAGGATTTGACAAGCTGACCACAGTGGCAGCAATATGAAATGCCTGAAAGCATGTCAACTGTTTCATTTTTGATGAACTAAACATCATAAGAAGTCTCCTGGTGAACACCCTATGTCAATATAACCATCTATTCAGGAGGAGAAGAGATACATGAAAGGCATGATGATGATATTGGATTCATAAAAACACCTTCCTCATTATGAATCATAACTAGACCTCATTAAAAGCTTGTTTTTGAAAAACCATGTCAATATGGCCATCAATTTAGGATTAGCAATAACAAAAACTTTTAAGATGGCCATTATTGTGGTCATATTGGATGCATAACATGAACTATTTTTATTTAGGATCATAGGAAGTCTTGAAGTGACAAACCCACATGGATTTGATCAACTATTCAGGGGGAGGTAGCACTTAAAAGTTACATTTGATTGGCCATGAGGTCAGGTTTTTTTTATTAAAGAGACGGTCTTATGTTATCTATATGTTTTCTTCATTATTTGTAGTGGTGTCATGATTGCATGGTTTGATGTTGCATGCACAAAGGGATAGTGCAGATATACAGGTTTGCTAGCAGGATTCAAGATTAAGTTTAGACCCATGATGCTTCCATTTGCTTTTGTGTTTATGAATTGCAATAATTTTGATAGTCAGTAATTATGTGGTAAATCAGTAAGTTCTTTGTCATTAAAGTAATATATTTGGGATGCAATTGTCACTGCCTTATATATGAAATATCTCCAATTTTTCTTAGTATAGATTCTTTATTGGGTTGAAAATCATACGTTTTGAGCAAGTGGGTTGGCTTTAAACTGGTTTAGAACATACCTAAACCAAAGGTCTCAAGAAGTAAGCATTGGCAATATTTCAAACTTTGTTTTCAGATGATGCAACCTTGTATACATTATAGTTCTGAGACTTAAGTTATCCAAAATGAGATTAAACTCCGTTAGAGTCCAAAACTGGGTACAACAAAACTGTGCTAAATCTGAGTTTGGCAGGATTTATAAACTTTAGAAATGAGCAGAACACGTAATTTTCAATGCATCTATAGATCATTCCTCAAAAGCATTGTTACAGAATTCAAATGGTTTACAATACATGAAATGATAGATTTTCACAAGGCAGTTCTTATATATAAATGTCTATATGGAACTGCCAGAGTATCTTCAGAACTTATTCAGGTCTTTTTCAATACAATACCAGTTGAGATCAATATCACATGGTAACCTTCTAGCACCAAAACCAAGAACAGAGCAATTTAAAAAGAGCTTCTAATACTCTGGTACAGTTCTGAGGAACAAGCTTCTAATACTCTGGTACAGTTCTGAGCAATAAGCTTCTAATACTCTGGAACAGTTCTGAGGAATAAGCTTCTAATACTCTGGTACAGTTCTATGGAACAAGAGTCCCCTACATGTAAAATCTGCTGAAAATATTAAAGTACTGGTATTTAAGAAGAGATATCATGAGCAAGTATGTGTTTCTAATAGATAATGGAATTAGTATTTTAATTCTAAACATATTAAAATGAACAGTAATTATTGCTATCTTCATATAATGTGCATTGTTATATTCTCCTTAAGAGGGCCTCAAGGGAGAATAGTCCTTGACTAATTAGTCACCCTCTATAAATTTATTTTTATTATTATTATTATTATTATTATTATTATTATTATTATTATTAAGAAATGATCAGCATTATTTTCATCTTGTTGATATTAGGCAGCTTGAGAGGATAGATACATCCATGACCACAACCCATAACTGAAAACTGACTAGTGCATGTCATATAAACATTTTCAACATGGCTACCATGATAAAAAGCAATTTACATCAAACACAAATCAGAAACACTTCTCTGTAATAAAAAAAATGTAATTTGTTGTATTTACTAATCCAACCGAATTATAACTGCATTGTACAGGACCATTACATTCTCACTTAGTCAAAAGTGTATTATGTTGACAATGAAAAGCATGAATTATTACCATTAGCCATTGTGTAAAAAGATAGAAGAGCATATTGTGCCCTAGCTATCGAGTTCTTATCTATTTAAAAACCAATAAACACAATGAAACCTCCTCTCAAGTGTCACTGGTATTTTGTATAGATTATCTCATATCATCATGTAACCATTCTGTTTTATTAAACAAATAATTTGGATGAAATGAAGATTTAAAGTACATTTCATTAGACACTTAATAATCTTTCACTGATTCATTTCATACAAAGGCTGTAATTTTCAACTTTCAAACTCTTCTTGGTCACCAAAATGTAAATTTTTTAATGCGAGTTTGTGAGACCTCTATCAGCAACTACCACTAAACAAATGACTCTTTTCATGACAAAGGCTTTGCAGTATGTTGTTGTTGTTGCAGGGTTTAATGCCATTTTTCAGCACACAATAAGCTATACATGGTGGCCAGTATTAATGGTGGAGGATGAACCCGGAAAGAACCACCGACCCACGAGAAGCTACTGGCATGCTTTTTTACATACCCAACATGGTCAAATCTGCTAAAAGATCATGATTCTTGCCATTTCTTCTAAATCACTGATGGAATTAACAGCATTGATGCAATGACTCTGATCTGCCACTACATTCATATCTCTTGACTGAATCCACCAGGCATAATCCGGGCTCTGTATAGGATTCACGATTATGTGACAAAGAGGCCAGGTCACATTTTGAAAGAACAAAATTCACATAGTTTATATTTGTTTAATAGAAAAAACTTGCTTTTTAATTTTATGTTACATAATTTCATTCTATGCAATTTAAAATACTGAATACAAATAATAAAAACTTCAAAGATAATTTCTTCATCTGAGTAACAAGTCACCTTGTGTGGTATGGACGCTCTTTCCAATTTAATTAAATGAGATATCCATTAAAGCAAAATTAAATATGAAACACAGTCTAGCCTAATGCTAATCAAAAGTCATTACTCTATTTTAATGTGTTCTCTTTACTCGGACAATATGGTTTGAATAGAACTCAATTTGTTTTAAAAGTATTGATGAAATGTAAATGAGAATCACTTCATGTGCATGTAGCGATAATGTGACAAATTTAAATTTACCCCTATCTTGTTGTAATATCTTGGTCCTAAAAGAGCCAGATATACAAATCCTGACACTGACAACATTCTTATCAAGATCATTATTCTTTTCAAGGCCATATTAGATCAAGATGTACATCCCTGGGAAATGACTGAATTCTCAACATAAAGGCCGGCAAAATCTGTACCAAGAGATGTGTCTATCAAAAAGTTAATCATTTCATAGCAATGTTGAATAATGGTAATATATTGGACTAAAACTTTAACCTCTTATTTCTCAATATCAAAGATATTTTACAGTGTTATTATTGGAAAGTATTCTTAAGGTCACCATGTTCAAATATTATAAAGTGAAATGCAATGAAATCCTATTATTTTGGGACCTTAGTTGGAGGGATACTGTTGTACGCTTTATTAATTATTGTTTCCTTTTTATATAGAAAGAAGAAAATTTATATCCAGTGAGCTACTTTCTTGGGTTTGATGCACATGTCTAACTCTCTTTGTCATATTTACAAGGTGATATGCAGTTGAAATTTCTCATATGTGATTAATACAACTGAAAGTAAATGCTGTCCTCAATAGTTTTTAGATGGGTCAATAGGTACTTATTTTGTACACAACATAAAAAAATAAGTACCATATTATCATACAGTAAAGAGTCTGGAAGGATTTTACAAAGTTTCAAAATTCCTTACGTCAGCAGTCTAAACAATTTCTCTGATTATGTTAAGAATAACTTCTGGGCTGAAAATTGTGAGCTTTTGGGATTTTCTTGTTTTGCTAGGAGAGTGATTAGTGTGACATAGAATGGGGTCATCATAGAAGGAGCTTTGCCATCCAAATATTTTTATTGATTCAGTTTCACCATTCTCTAACAAGTTTACACATGTAAATATGTTAATACAACATTTTTTTTAAAAATCAGATGGGATTGGATTAAAAAAAATACTGGATACATATACATCAATGTGATGTTTATTTATAATGAAAAAGAATAATAAATGACTCTAACACAATGAAAACAGAATTCAGAATTATAACAAAATGATATTGTTTCTAAATGGATATGATCACAACATGGAATTTCAATAAATATGACTGATACATGGATCTGTCCACAAAACAAATATGATATAGGATTATCAACAATATGACTGATGTCACAGTCTATTACCAGGTAAATCAATTTATGGAATTTATTGAAAATTATCAGCAACAATGTATGGTTCATCAAGAAGTGTGATGATGTATTATTGATTTTCATGCACATAGTGACTTTGATTTTCACACATTTAGGATCATAGACTTTGACTTTTGACTGATTTTCATGCATATAGTGTCACCAACTTTGATTTTCATGCAAATAGTGACACTGACTTTGAGTGTCATGCAAGTAGTGTCACCAACTTTGATTTTCATGCAAATAGTGACACTGACTTTGATTTTCATGCATATAATGACATTTGACTTTGATTGTCATGCTTATAGTGACACTGACTTTGATTTTCATGCATATAGTGACAATGACTTTGATTTTCATGCATATAGTGACACTGACTTTGATTTTCATGCATATAGTGACACTAACTTTGATTTTCATGCAAATAGTGACACTGACTTTAATTTTCATGCAAATAGTGACACTGACTTTAATTTTCATGCAAATAGTGACACTGACTTTAATTTTCATGCAAATAGTGACACTGACTTTGATTTTCATGCAAATAGTGACACTGACTTTGATTTTCATGCAAATAGTGACACTGACTTTGATTTAAATGCATTTAGTATCATTGACTTTGACTGACTTTCATGTATAATGTGACATAGATGTTGATTTTCACAAATATTATGTGTCACAGATTCGGACTGATCTCCAGACATATAGTGTCATTGACTTTCATTGATTTTCATGCATATATTGACACTGACTTTACAGCTGAATATGTAATGGCATTTATCATGTGGAATCCAGCTGATGATCATTAGATATTTTTTATTCTACAACTCCTGTCAAATGATGAAGGATTGACTGAGTGTGGTCTGATCCACCTAGTTTTCCAAAAGAGTTCTTGAGAATCTCCTTTTTCTCACAGACCCATGGGTCCTGACTGTTGAGCACTCACACTGAGTAAACCAATACCGTCTTTCAAACCATCACCAAGTAGCTGCAGTATCCAGGTTACAAAGAAACCCAAGTTTGATTACTCATCACAATATGCTAAAAATACAATGATTGATCCATGTAATACACAATACATGTTCAACTGTGAATTATATATATATATATATATATATATATATATATATATATATATATATATTATGCATCTGTGTACATAAGTTTACTTCAATTCATTGATGACATCAGATTATCATTACAATAACCTTATTCATATGTGTCTCCAACTAGAATAATTATAGTGGATTATAAAGACTCATCATTTAATTCAGACAACATATAACCGAATTAAACTTGTATGTACAGATTTAAAAAGTTTAATTTAATAGACTATGTTCTATCTTATAGTACGGTGTTATTGTGACATAGATATGACTTTGTATCAAATTTTAAATAAATTCTGTAACAATCATTATGTCAAATGATTCAATCACATAGAACCAATAGCAAGAATGAATACATTTTCATTTTTACATACCTCTTCAGCTGAAGATAGCTTATGTAAAGCAGACAACTTTTTGACAAGACTCATTTGTATTGTGATGACACAGGGAGAATTTTGGGCAATAAGTACTCTAGTCATAGTGAAACTGACAGCCAGAGAACATGGGTTCCAGAAAATTTGGGGTTAAAAAAAACTGGGTTCCACTCTGCTGGCACTTAATGTATGCAGTGAGCAAACATGTATCAATATTTCTTAATTGCCAAGGTTACAAATATTACACCCCCAGGCAATGAAAGCCATCTACATTATTGTTTATATCTAACTCATAGCCATTTTCACAAGTTCAATTCCGTTAATGGATCCATCTTATGCCTGTCATTCAAAATCTTTTTCATTTATTGTATAGTCATGTGCATGTAACATTCTTACTGGACTGTTTTTGTTTAATATATCAGGCCTGACTGAAATAATACAGCAACTCTAGATATACATGCACAAAGAAACAAATGACAAAAAAACATTGTTATATACAAATTTTGTTATCTCTTACGGAAAATGTTATATAATACATAGGAAGTGACCTTGCAATGTGCTTGACAATATCTCATTTTGAATTATATCAAACTGAGTTATAAACAAAATTTATGTACTGTGTGTATTTATTTTCTTTTCAACATCATAATTATATAAATAATAACTAAATATGCCAAGTTGTTAAACCTCTTTAGATAGTGTCAATATTTATCCATCAAAATCTTCTGAAGGACCTATATATATAGGGCATCTTATAGCCCTGTCTACATCTGAAAATCTTCTGATCACCATGCAAACACCATCTTATCCTACTCTAAAAAAGAATGGTATAATTCTTCTTAGCCACTATTTAGTGGCTAAGTAGAATTCTCATCAACCATGAACTGATAGTGTTAGCATTAGGAGTGGGTGTCAAGAAGCACAGTTCAGATTGTAATTTATATGTGACAGAGGGTGAAAGGGTTTATCAAGAGTTCATGTTATGTTCCTCTAGGAATGTAAATAGTCAAATGTCAAATGGCATGAAATGTTCATTTCGAGACAGAAAAATCAATTTTCAGCATATATGATATAAATCATTGAAATGTCATGCTCACTTTCATTTTCTTTATATAATTGGTTAACTTGTTATATTTCACATATGGGGCCATTTTATATCTCTGCTCAGATCTGTTATTCCATCCATTAATTTAATATTTTATTCAATTGTTTGCTTGATCCAGGCAATAACACCATGGTTGATCATCTCCTGAATAAGAATAACCAAGTACCATTGGGAGTGGAGGATCTCACAAATCATCCCACCACCTTCTGACAAATATACATGGAATACACAGCACAAGAGGATAAATTGGGATTGACACCAAATAACAGTTGTTCTAAAAATCAATATTTCAAGCCCAGAATATATATAAGCAGTGAGCACATAACCATGCATAAAATATTATACTGTATTGAAAAATTGTCTGTGAGAAAGATGCATATACAGGGAAAAGTAGGAGGTTCTTATACCGGTAGTACTAGAGCTGTTTGATTGTCTTGAGATTCCATCAAACCTAAGACATTGTTTATAAAAAGAAATTCCAGCGCCTGCTTTATGTCAGTGAGAATTATATTCCATACCAATGAATTTGTATATTGAAATTTATTCTTAAAAAATTCATTCTTTGTCTTGGTATTATCCATTTATTTCTTCTAACAGACCTTAAATTTGGAGTACCATCAGCATCTCTTTGGTGAGAGATATTACTTAGATAGACGGGAATGACTTTTCTGGATATTATATAAATAAATTTGGCCATTCTAAGAAATATTCTTTCATTTATTCGTAAAATTGTTAGATAATTCATTGCATTCTTTAATCTGTCAATAAATTGATCTAGAATATAATGGCATGCCCTCGTTTGGAGTTTTAAAAGTTTCGTAACATTTGAATTTGATGTATTACCCGAAATTACATTACAATAGTCTAGATATGGTTGAATTTTTAACTTTTTTTAAAAATATGACCCTATACTGAAAAGAATGAATGTATTTTGATTTTCTTAAGTAACAAAAGAGAAGAATTAACCATCTTTGAAATGTGTTTAATGTGAAGAGACCCAAGTTAGATAGTTTTCTTCAAATACACCAAGAATATTATCATTAGAGGTCATACACATCATCAATCTGAATCTTATGGTTGTTGTTTTTGTTATAGAGTTTAATCCCATTTTTCAGCACAAGATAGTCTATACATGGCAGCCATTATAAATGGTGGATAAGAACCCAGGAAAACAAGACTCATGAGAAGCTATTTGTAAGCTTTCTCACATACCCACATTGACCAAGCCCTAGACTCAAAGTCATACAGACAGAGGTGAGATGGCAGTGATCCATAACAATGAATCCTGATCTACCAATCTTATACTTTTTATGATGTACATTGATAAGATTCAGCATGCTCTGATTTGCTTTTCCTCATTGTAAATCCATTGTTTGATATGCACTACCAATCTTTCATGATCTAATATGAGAAAGTCCAGCATGACCACCAAGTTTATTCTTTAAAAAGGGACTGTTTGGATATTTACTTTCAAGTATCCGTTATATTAGATGAGTGAGTCTGCCTTCCCTTGTGGTAAATAGATTGTTCTGATATACAATATCAAATATCCCTTACACTAAATGAGACAGTCCAACATGACTGTCTGCCTTCCCTTGTGGTAAATAGATTGTTCGGACATACAATATCAAACATACCTTACACTAAATGAGAAACTACAGGATAACAACCTGCCTTCCCTTGTGGTAAATAGAATGTTCTGACATACAATATCAAACATTCCTTACACTAAATGAGAAAGCACAGGATAACAACCTGCAACCTCAAAGCAAATACATAATGCTCTGATATTTATTGTGAAACACCACTTCTCTTCATTAAATGAGGTAGGCCAATATGACCACCTATTTTCTCTTTGGTAAGTGGAATGTTGTCATATGCCTTGTCAATCAACCCTGGTGTCAAATGTGACAGTCCAGCATGACCATCTGCCTGAATCTGTAGTCAGAAATGAAATGGTTGAAATATCATTGCCAAATTTCTCTGATGTACTTACATGAGGCAGTACTAACTAATCCACTTAGTAAATGGATTGTTTAATATTCACATCCTAACTTATCTAATACTAACATATCAAAATGACTTGTATCTCCTCTTCTTTTTATCTCACCTCTACCAAAAGTTATCCAATTTTTACTTAATTTTTACTTATGCCATGATGCGTGGATTGTACTGCATACATGTGTTCCTACTGGTGGCTGAATGAAATATCACTTATAAGGCACATACCACATGTTTTAGTTGAAATCTAATGCTTTTAAAACTTACAGATTTTGTTTGACAAATTTGAAAAATAAAAACTATTTTTATATATTCTAGCCACACATTACTGAATTAAGCCAAAAACCAGTCTTCTGGGGAATGAAATTCTTGCATCAGTGCAACCCCTGGAGCATCATCACAGCAAACATTTATACACAAGAAGCTGCAAACAAATTACCCTACTGTTGTTGTAATTTGGAGAGTTTAATGCTAAAGGTGGGGTGTTTTTTTATAAGTGTTATGAGTAATACAAAATTCAAAGGTCCCAGAATTTGGATTTTGAGTAGTTAAGTAAAAATAGGATAACCTTTGGTAGAGGTGAGATAAAAAGAAGAGGAGATACCAACCAGATCATTACTTCAACATAAACACTTGTTCAAGTATTTTTAAGAAGAATATTTATGGACAGCACATTAAACTTTCTGGAGTTGATTCATGCCCAGATACCAAAATATGCAAACCAACCACTAAGAAATATTACAAGAAGTCCAGCAATGCTTATAAATCAGAGTTTAAAGTCTGTGCTGCAAGTAGTGAAGGTACTGAGTTTCCATTGTGTTTCTTGCAAAATGAAATTTAAGACAGCTGTCTGAACAAAGAAATTATGTGACCAGATATGTGTAGAGACCATGGCATAAGGGACAATGATTCTTCTGTGACAAACATACCCACTTTGAATGCATTTTTTGAGACTGGAAAAGAGTACTGGTGTATAAAGTGACACCTGTAGTGACTTTGTCAGAGCACAATTTATTATTCCTCGTTACAGATCACTTTGGTAAAAGTGGTTAAAGGTATGTTTCCAGACTCAGAAATTGCAGAAATGTGCATGCTAGTGTTCAAAGATAACATTGTCCCTTAGATCCTATTTAATGGAACAGAAAAGTTGAAAATATGTGTAGGAGTCCAAGGTTGTGATTACAAATTATGGAAATCCCCTTAAAACACGTGTATGTAAAACAATCTGCTAGCTTTTATGTCAATCTACTGATCAAAATTTGCCACATATATGGTTCTGATATGCACAAACAAACCTGGATGTCAAAAATAAAATGGTCCAACATCTCCCATATACTGTCCAATTTTTCACAGATATGTAAAGAGACATTTGGCATCCCCTACAGACCTATTCCTGACTGTTCTGTTAACAATAGTTTCGAGTCATTAAAGAATAATTAATGATGGACATGAGATGACCATACCTGTACATAAAATGACCAAGACCTGCAAATTATTATTCAGATTATATTTCTAAGTGATACGTCTATTGGTTTTAAATTATTTATTTTTTAATTGTTAAATCCAAATTTGTCATATAGGGTTTAATATTCATTAATTGGGAGATTTTTTCTAGAAAGTTCAGGCTGACCATCCTTTAACTGTAAACAAGTTTTTGACCATGGCTTGTTGAACTAATTCCTGACCCTGCTTTAGACATTCTCAACAAGCTTCTAAAACTATTGGATAATTTCAAGAACAACTTTTTATTTTTAGTTCTTGGGTGTAGGAAATATCCAGAGTACGTGATTTAGTGAAGGCAGTCTTATTCTGTGACCTTCCATGAACTTCTATCAATTTCTAGAAAATCACGTGATCACTTGTTTGCTTAAGAAAAACAGTTATATAGACTGTTGTTTGGGATAGAACAGTTCAGTAGAATCTGGGCTTTAAAGTTAGTAGTTGTGTATTTATGTTTGAGTTATAATTTTAATTATCTTGTTCTGGACATTGTGTCAATTCATTGAAAAAAGAAGATTTATTTATCTATTTGGAGGAGAAAACATGTGCTCATAATTCATTTGGATGATAATAAAACAAGAACTGTATCACGTGACATTGTCAGCCATTTTGGATTACATCGTCAAGATTCGAACCTGGAACTATTAAAACATTTATTTATCAGGACTCTTGCAATTCCATTAGTGGATTATTATTGTGAATTCTATATTGGATTAATGTTGGATTTGATTCTCTAAAACCGTAAGTTTATTTATTTTATGAAAATAATTGTACTTAATAAATTCATTGTTCAAGTTATACAAGATTGTTAGTTTTCACTCTTTCTGTGTTGCTGCTTATTTGAGCCTAAGCACATAACATAAGTCAAAACCTGGAGGTAGCAACATTCTCACCAGTTTTGTTTCTTAAGATTTTGGTTAATGAAAATTCGTCTAATTTTCTCCATCGAACTTACCAGTAATAAATGAGACATTATAACATTATCATACCAAGTACTAAATTAACAGTTGTTAGTTCAATGTAAATGAACAAAATATCTGCCAGAGAATATTTAGTTTAACAAACACATTTCCACACAGAACAGATTTTGAAATTAATACTTAACAAAAACCTCACATGTTTCAACCTTTCACTGATGACACATGTCTAATACAGAAATCAAATTGTTCACTTCATTAGCACATGTTTAATATAGAAATCAAACTATCTTCAATACTGATACATCCATGAAAAGAAAAATACTGAAAAAAGGGTACAGAGAAAAATACTGAAAAAAGGGTACAGAGATAATCCCATTAACCAGTGTCATACGAATCCAGATTAAATATCTCATTTTAGCAGTATTAAAAATACTAAATAAAGGGTACAGAGATAATCCCATTAACCAGTGTCATATGAATCCAGATTAAATATCTCATTTTAGCAGTGTTTTATTTTTTTTAACAATTAGTCAAAGTGTTTGAAGTATTGAGTATGACTCAGACAAAGATAAAGAACAAACAAATAGCTGAATTATACAGTTGCTGATTCAGTGTCTTTAATGTGCCATTTCTTGGAAAACAAGTTCAATTTAAGGTCCTGGCAATAATCCAAATATCCAGACATTAAAAAATAGTTACTTTTCTAACTACATGTATTCAGATGTTTGGCATGCAAATGAAAATCTTGTATTGAAAATTAATACATCTCTTGTGCTCTGATCAGCCTGGTATGTTCAATCATTAATGGCAGTCAGAATAAGGCAAACTTGACTCATTATATTCTATCCTTGTTCGCAAATAAAAAAATCCTAAATAATAATGTTTTCGTGTTACCTTTATCAATAAAGAATACTGGCTGCAGTTGTGGTGTTTTGTTTCATTTTTGTTCATGCAAATATACTGCAATTGGAGAAAGTGCTCAGAAAGGCCAATTTGTGTGTGGTGACAAATGATTACTGTCTTCTATCGAGTTATGTTTGACAATAGCTACTGCTTAAATTTCACATGTGTGCTGATAAATTGAAATAGGATGCTAAACAAAATTGTTGAGTCTTAACCCTAAAAATGATATTTACATAAGAAAGGATGAACATTGTTAAAGTAGTACATATTTTGAAAGTTAAATTTTTTTGGGCCTCTCTGCATACTATTTCCAGGCTAGAAATTGCTTTGGGGAAGTAACTGAGTGGCAAAACTATGGTGATCTCTCAGAAAAAATGCATTCTCAGCCAGCAAATATGTTAAAAGCAAAACTGAGAGGGTTGGAGGAATTTGAGGCTACAATTTGAGTAATCAACGTTGTTTTAAGATCTGACTGCCATCTATTCAAGCAGATGTTTTGTGTCTGGGTAAGACATATGTTGGTTTATGTTCAATCCTTAATTTTGTTGGCAGAAAGGCCTTCATGCAAAGATACCTTCCGTTATAATTGGCCAAATTCTATCAGCAGTTATTCTGGATAACCCTACACAAGGGTGTATTTATATTTCCTAATGTCAGCCACATTTAATGGCAAACTAGCATCATTTGCTCCAAGTTTTAAGGTTTTTATGCCAAGATGCTTTCTGTCAAATTTTATCAAATTCCTTTGAGTGATTTGGGAAAGAAGTCAAAGCTTTCATATTTGTAGCAACAACAGCCATTATTTGAAGATGGATAGATAACATTCTTACAAACTTGTCATTTTGTCATGCCAGGGTGTTGTTTGCAAAGTCTGGTGAGCAATCTCCTAGAAAAAGCTCATTTATTTTAGTAACCGTGGCCATATTTGATGGCAGATCTGCATTTTTAAATAAAAATTTTATATTGACTTCCTTGAAATCTGATAATTTTTTTTTAGTGGTTTTGATGAAGTTGAAACTTGGTTATATTTTTAGCAATAATGACCATATTCTAAAGGGATCTGCATCATTTGTATAAATTTATGCCAGGATGCTCTAGGTCATGCTGGGCCAAAATTAGTCAGCAAACATTTGAATAGAAGTTGCAAAATATCAATTGTTGACAGAAAACAGAAGGCTTCTCTAGTTTTGGTGATGACAGCATTATTTTATGATGCATTGGCATTTATGCCAGGATTCACTGTGCCAAGTTTGGTTGAAACATGTCTAAAGGTTTTTAAGAAGTTGAAAATAACAATTGTCAGCTGACTCTTGATGGTTGTTAGACAATGAATACACAGACAGCCATACCAATGGATAGATTACAGCCATTTATGCCAGATGATAAACCACAGGGAGAAATAATATATTGTTAATAAACTTCTTCAAATTTTAAACATACTTACCCAAATAATTATCCTCATTTACAAAAACTGTTTTCTGAATGATTTTACAATAATTGTTTCCATTTTTGACATCAACACCACTTTTGAAAACACATTTAGCTTCCATATTGTTAATGTGAGCATATTATCTTTCATCAGACAACAATTATGTTTCTGGGTTAGCCTGCAGAGACAAACATTGCTGATTTTAAAACTCTTCATGCCATGATGCTTTCTGTCAAATTTGATCAAATTTAGTTAAGCATTTCTTTCAGAAGCCATTTAAAGGTTTTCTATTTTTAGTAAAAGAAGTCTTATTTAAATGTAAACAGTTAAAAGTTCTTCATGCCATCTCTTGGAAATCATTGAAAGGTTTCTTTATTTTCAATATCCATGGCCACATTTCATTGGCATTTAGCTTTAATTTTACAAATTTTACAAATTTTAAAGATCCCTATGTCAGGATTTTTTTACAAAATTTATAAAATTTTCTTCAGTGGTTTTGGAAAAGAAGTTATTTAAAGCTTTTTATAATAATGACTGCCACATTTCAGAGCAATTGGCGCTATCTGTACAAATATTAAAGTCTTTTAGTGCCAGGCTGCTCTATGCCATGCTTGGCTCAAATTGGTCAGAAGGTTTTGAGACATTGCAAGTTGCGATTGTTGACAGACAACATGCAGATTTTTTCACTGTTGGTGATGGTGGCCATTTTTAATTGTGGAGCAGAATCATTGTACAAGATGGAACATTGTACAAGATGAACAGAACAATGTATCAAGTTTGGCAGAACTTTTATAAGTTGAAAATAGTAATTGTTGCTGGTATTTCAACATATGACTCATAAATAAATAATGCATGAACAATTATAAGCTCACTTGGCACAAATGGCCAACCATTCTTAAAGAGATTGGTGTTATCAAACCAAACCTCCTCTTTTATTCTTCAGAAATCTTGGCACTGGAATAAATGACTGTTTCTAAACATCATTAAATATTGAACATCTTTTGCCTTATACCATTATACCAATTATCAATGAAAACAATGTTACATTTTCTAAAAAAAATTCATAATAGCTGTTTGTGTGAACATTTAATATGTATTGTTAATTTTTATTTATTATATGCATTGGTAAAATTGCATTTTGTAGCTGACCTTGTCCAAAATCAAGTTCACTGTCCTCCTGATCAGAATGATTCATTTTTTATTCTGTAAATAACTAATGCATAGCTAATATTTTGTCTATGACATGTTAGTATTATAAAAATAAACTGCAGTGTAAAGTAAAATAATATCATTTTTTTAAAACTATTTTTTTTAAAAAAATATTAGGATCACTGTCAACAGAAGTAAACATTTATTTTGGTGTCAACCAATGACATTGTCTTAACCATGTTAGTATTATATTTTTAGTATCAGACCTTAGGCTGTTGTTACATTAGTACATTAGAGACTATAAAACACTACAGACACATCAACACCTTAAGCATTGGAAATTATTTAAAATACCACTAAAGTTTATTTGAATTTTATTCATTAGGATCATAAATTCAAGGGTTATATTGGATTTAATTCACAATACTATGGGTTATTTTTACATTTTCACTTTGTATTCTAAGGGAATAAAATATTTGTTAAATTTTAGAAAGCTTGTTGCTTTTCATTCTTTCTATTGCTGTTCTAAGATCATAGAGTCATAAGACTATTTCTGTTTTGGACATCATCATCACTTTCATCACAAGAATATTGATAAAGATGACATGTTGACTTTCATGGGACAGTACTAATTATATCTTAACCTGCAAAGATAAACATTATTGACAGCAGTGCTTAATAATAAGAAAGACTGCAATGAAAAACTTCATTCTATATTTTATTTGCTTCCTTTAAATAGATGTTTTCTCTCCAGGAAAATTACTTGACCTCTTCAGTCAGTCTATCTGATTCTTTCTATTACATTACACTAATTTCACCCAATCACTCACACCCATTCATCTTCTAGTGCTCATTTACCAGGGTGTAATAACAAGAAAACTATATTTACATCCAATATTGATTTTGATCATGCAACCCGAAGCATGGCTTGGCTAATATAACCACTCAGACATTTTCAGTGCCTTTGTTCTAGAGAAATGATGAAAATAAATCTGTCTTTTCATTATATTATGTTTGCAGACACACTAGAAAAACAAAATGAAGGGAAACAATCTTAAGGTGACATTAATAAAACACATCCATGAATGAGATTTCCACATTACAAACTGATGCAATAAAAAAAACTGCAGTGTAAATTAAAATAATATATTTTTTTTAAAATAACTTTGATTGAATTTTGGAATTTGTATTCATGGTCAAAAACTGCATTGAATATTTTTTTTGTTATAAACTGTACATAATTTGGCTCTGTTAAAAAAGCAGAACATGTAGGATCTCTAAATAGATGCTGACATATGCATTGACATTTAATATTAATAATTATAAAAATAAGTCTTAAAATGGTGCCAGGTGTGGCATATTCTATCAATGACTGACAGGATATGGAAGTTTCTAGAAGAATTATGTGGATTCTCATTGGTTGTGCGAAGTCGTGTAAACATATGTAGTTTGCCATAAATCAATAGTGTATGTTGTTACATGGGGTCTATTGCAAACTACAGTCACAATATACAGTGTATATAAGGAAAAACTAAGCATTCAGTTTCATTTCGATTTCTGGAGCTATTTACGGTACACTTTCAGTGTTCCTATTGTAAGTCTGCAAATGTATTTTTGTGATGTACTTAGATATTTTTCGAGTGGAAAAACATTTTGTTTGGATAAGTGGTGATATAAAGTGCTCATTATTTGGACCATAATATTATTCTGGAACTGTTAAATTATTCAAAATAATTCTGGACAATGCCATCTTTATGTCATGGTTCTTGGAGGGCCAATAAATTTCCAGCATTCCAAACTTTAAGGGACTTTTCATTTGTTTAGGACTTTTCATTTGTTTGGGACTTTTCATTTGTTTAGGACTTTTCATTTGTTTGGGACTTTTCATTTGTTTAGGACTTTTCATTTGTTTGGGACTTTTCATTTGTTTGGGACTTTTCATTTGTTTAGGACTTTTCATTTGTTTGGGACTTTTCATTTGTTTAGGACTTTTCATTTGTTTAGGACTTTTCATTTGTTTAGGACTTTCATATATTTTTATAAGGACCAAGTTGGACTAAGTTCATAATACTCTAATAATTCAATTGTTTAAGTTTTACAAAACCTTTTGGGTTTACTTCTTTTCTGTTACTTTAGTTTGTGAACATAGAGTCATAACAATCTGATCTGGATTTTTGTCTATCATTATGTTTTTTGAGGTCATAGGGCATAGTTCAACATACTCTGATCTGCTTTCCTCATTTTAAATGCAATGCTCTGATATGTACTACCACATTTCCCTGATGCTATATGAGATAGTCCAGCATGACCAACTCCATTCCCTGATAAATGGAATGTTCTGATATACATGACCAAATGCTCTTTAGTTAAATGAGATGGTCCAACATGACTAACTGCCCTCCCTCCCAAAATATACTGTCAAACAGTTGTTATGTTAAATGATACAGTCCAAAACTATTACTTATCTTTCAACAGTGAAAATGGAATGATCTTATACAGATTATCCAAAATCACTTGTATTAAGTGAAACATTCAAGCATTAGAACATGTATAGTGTCTTCCTTCATGTTAAATTGAACTTTCTGACATAAACTGTCAAACTCCTAAGAGACCTTCTTACAGGTAACTTATTTTCCCTTATGATATATGAAATGTTCTAATATCAAATCAAACAACCTAATTTTAAATTAAACTATCCAACATAAGTAGAATATTCTGATATTCACTGTCAATTGTCCATGAGGTTAAATGGGACAATCCAACATAACCCTAATAGTAATGCGTATGTTTCAATATCCATTATCTATCTAACCAGATCCTGCTAAATAAGATATTCTAAAATGACCTAAACTATTTTCATCATGACATGCACACCAAAGGTTCCACACATTAAATAAACCAGTCCAATATGATCCCCTTGTCTTCACCAGTGGTGTATGGAATGTTCTGATATGGACTACTGAACTTATCAGATGATGACCATTCACAGGCAGATTTTGAAAAGATCAATGAGGCAGCAGCATTCTCAACAGATTTCTTAGTGATAACTTTGGTTAATGGAATAGTTAATTTACACTTTCCAACTTATTTATTGCTACATAAGGCATTCTTAAATGACCTAGATGTCCTACCTCATTGGTACAGTGACCTGTATGACCTACCTCATGGTATAGTGACTTATATGTCCTACCTAATGGTACAGTGACCTATATGTCCTATCTAATGGTAAAGTGACCTACATATCCTACCTAATGGTACAATGACCTACATGTCTTACCTAATGGTCCGGTGACCTATATGTCCTATCTAATGGTACAATGATCTACAAATCACAAAAATCAGTCAAGAAGAAACCAGGGATCTAAGACCAGTGGAATACCAGCTAATATAAAGAACAAATCACAACAGCAAAGTGTCTGAATAAATCAGTGCATCTAAGACAAGAGGAACACCAGCTGAAAAAACTGCTACTGATTTATAGTATATTGTTTGCTACATTGTTTGTGAAGAGCAATGCTTGAAGGGAATAATGCTCTACTACTAAAAAAGAGTTTCCAATAACCAAAGATAAGACTGGTTCTTTATTGTAAATGTTGAATGTGAAAACCATCTCTGATATTCTTAACCGATTCGCAATCATAAGAAGTCTTCTGATAAAAACTCCATTTCGATACTGATTTATTTTAGAGGTAGCAATACATGTACAAGAATTTTCATTATTGCTGCCATGAAGGACATAGTGTATGTCAGATTTGCGTCATTTTCATTTATGACCATCATGATATGATTAAAAGCCTTCTGGTGCCATGATGTTCATAGCAGACAAAAATCTGTTTTCATGAGCTAAACAAAAATATGAAACACATGTCAGTCAAGCATAACATGTAATGCAACATCTTTTGGTTATAAAGTGTAGGACAAAAAGCCACCCAATTTTAAAGTTTTATGATTAAAATAAAAAACACCATCAATTAATTAACCTCAGAAAGATTTTCAAAAAGTCACTGAAATACGAATTAAAGCCATTGAGATCTCTTGTTGCAATAAAGGTGTAGAACTTAAGATGCATCTCCTCTCCAGGTTTAATGATAGAAAAAGATATTTATAAAATATAAGTCACATATGAGTATTGTTTGTTGTAAAGGGTGTGGTACTAACATAACTGTATATCATCCCACATTTTATGATTCTAGCATGAAGAGTACCCAAGAAGAAATGAATATCATACATAAATGTAACCCAAGGAAAAGAAGTATAAAGTATAAGCTATAATGACCTACTTCTGCAAAAGTGCATCATGTAACCAAATTCATGCTTCAAGCTAGGACATTATGTAACTATAGCATCAGGCCTACACAAATATTTTATTTTTATGTTGACCACTTGTCCAGGACATGTGATTTTGAAAAAATAAACTTATCAGTTTATTAATATCCACTTTATTGTTTGACATGCTTAAATAAAACTATGAATTTCTCCAAATTTGAGACCGGTCAAGAAATGTAGATCCTAGTGACCTACTCTTAGTTGTAAGTGTGTGGTACATGTACTAACAGAGATACAGCTGTCTAGCTTGATGATTCTAGCTTCAAAAAGACTATAGCAATACAAATTAAATACAAAATTAAACATCAGTGAAGCATGAAATATGGGCCACAGTGTCCTAGTTTTGAAATGAGGTTGCAAGATCATCTCATTAACATGCAAGGATCATGTTCATTATTGAATCTGTCCAAAATCTCAATGATATAAACCCATATTCCATGCTGGACCATAATCTGTTCAGAAATATGGCCTTGAGAGGGGTAACAAACTCTGGAAGTCAGATGCAAGATTATCTACTTGTGTGTTCATTAGTACTTTCAAAACTGAACTATTCGAACTCTATTCTGTCTGGTTCATCTCAATATCTACTCCAGAAACTTCAAAAAGTTCAAAACACAGCTGCTTGGATCATCTTTAGAGTACCACGTTCAGAGCAAACCTCACCACTGCATCATTTTTATGTTTTTGAAGTTCATAGTTGTTTTTGCTTTTTGTTTTTTGTAGTCATATCATTATAAATGTTCTAAAGTGCTTAGAACTTCGAAAGATTAGGTGCTATACAAAGTCCTCATTATTATTTTATTATTATTAATATTTGTAAATTTTGCTTATTTTCTGACACATCTGAGATTTTGTATGACATAAACCCATATTTCAAGTTCTGAAACATGGCCTGGGACACAAGCAATTGTTGCTGGACAGATGACACAGCAAACACAGGGCCATAACAGAAGCTCACTTAGCATATTTGGCCAGTCAGCTAAAATCAACCAAAAATAATCAAATTTCATTTAACTGGCTTCAATTGTTCTGCAAGATGATGACATGGTAGTAAATGCAAATAAAACCTAGTTTTAATACATAACAACATAAGTTCATACAAGTTTTATGAAAAAGAAAACTGATTCCAATTTTTAGCTATTTAAATGCAAAATGATGACATGATAGTAAATGCAAACAAAGCCTACATTTCATTAATAACAACAAAACAAAATAAAGCACAACTAAAAAAGCAAAGATGTGAACCATTTCCAAGATCAAAATTCTTCATATTCTTGGTGACAGTAAAAAATAAATTGGGATCACAACAATTTTATGCCAAAGAAAACTGATTCCAGTCTTTAGCTATTTATAAAACAAAACATTAAATATTTCATTTCAAAATGATACTATGTCACTTTTACGTAAGCTTCAAACAGCCTTGTAGGACTAATATAATATAAGATATCAAAATACATCTATACTAATCATAAAAAATTATTTAGTTAAAGAAAAGTATAATAATACTAGCTTGTCAAACTGTAAACATTCAAAAGCAATGAAAATGTTTTTGATTTGACCCTTTTATGCATGACTTTATTTTCAAAAGCCAAACAATTGGATGTGAAAAATTTTTTAGACTGCCACAGACTACTTGAGTACTGATTACTCTTTCAATACAACAACACTTCAAGTCGTAAATCAATGATATCAATGAATATTTTCATTCTAAAACCAAGGGCAGAACTATCTGAAAACAGTTGATGACTACTTTGGGGCCATATGAAATAATATCCAAAAGAAATAAAACAATTTTATAGTACCGGTATATCAATATTTTACAATGGATGTATTAAATGAATGAAATCAAAATCTTAATAGTACTACATGTATCTACTTCCTCGCCCTACTTTTCTGTATGTATATGTAGCATATTTAACCCATTAAGTAACCTGGCCCCTAGAGGTGCCCCCACTCCCTTTTTCAAATATTTTAGGACACTGGCATAATTTAATATTTATAGGATTTATTTATCACTCAAAAATGCTGTTGAAAATTATTTTTTTGTGTGAAGAGTTTCAAAGATATTTTCTCAATCATTCATGTAGCATGGTTTACCCTGTATACATGTAAATGGTAAATGTTGCAGCTCCTTTGCTTATGATGAAGCCAACTCTCCCAGAAGTAACAGAACTTTGTCAATAAAGAATGTGTCAACCCAATGAATGACTTGTCACCTTCATTCAAAGACTTGCTATGCCCTTCAAGATGCGCATAATGGATGTATTATTCCCACCATGTGCATGTACTTTCTATTTGATGCGCATAAGTTTTCATCCTCAATTTTGCTCTAAACATTTGACAGCATTATTTCAAAAGTTGGAACCAAAAAATATGGAATAGAGTCTATTATGTTGGCCAATTATCAGCTCTTGGATTTACATTTGTATCTTAAGGATTAAACATAGGTAGGATATGTAACAAAGATCCAGTATGTACCATATAAATATGATTCCATTCATTATAATCCATCTACAGTTAAAATGCACATGTGCATACCAACATTTGCAGAATATTTAGTTTTTGGGAGGATTTTATAAAACTACACTAATCATCTTGCCCCTACCCAATTGGAAAGATCAGTATTATAGAACTGAATTTGTATTTTTCACATTAACAGTATGTAGGATGACTTCACTATAACCTTGACCTATAACATATTACCAAGCCTTATGAACAGATAACAATAATTCAGTTGTACAATGCTGAGAACTGACTTAAATTCAAAGCAGAATTCGACTGATTCTCATTAATTATGAAATAGTCAAGAATAAATAAAGTTTCCCACATTAGATCAAGTTGTAAAAGCTTGTTGGTTTCACTAAATTGTATGTGAAATAATAGATGTGACTAAAATAAAAATATAATATGTGTAACAACAGGAAGATCTGGTATTTTATGAGGAATTTCTAATGTTCTTGAGTCATTCAGATAAACATGTTTACAAAACCAAAAACAAATATTCAGGTCAGGTATAAAATGAACTTGATTTTGGACAAGGTAAAGTGCAAAATACAATTATCTATAGCAAATAATTAATACAAAAACTAATAAGCAATGTTAATTAAACATACATAACAATGTGTGTGTGTGTGTGTGTGTGTGTGTGTGTGTGTGTGTGTGTGTGTATGAACATGAATAATAATAATAATAATAATGAGGACTTTGTATAGCGCCTAATCTTTAAAAGCTCTAAGCGCTTTACACCATCAATAATGATATGACTACACTACAGAACAACAAATAACAAAAACAATGAAATTGGAAAACATAAAAACATGCTGAAAACATATAAGATACAAAAAAACCATGATTAGGTCGCTAAGTTTGTCCCTGCAGACAAAACAGGTGAGTCATAAGAGCACTCTTAAAAGGGACCACTGTGACTTTGTGTCTAATTTCAATGGGCAATTCGTTCCACATCGCTGGGCCCTGGTGTGCAAACAAACGTTGTCCATATGACTTTGTTTTTACCTTGGGAAAAATGAGTATACGATTATCAGAAAAAGAGCGTAAGGATCTAGCTGGTGTATACACATGGGTGAGGCTGGATAGGTATGTTTGACTGGAGTCTGTCAGTGGAACATAGCACAGAGAACTAATTTTGTGTTTGATTCTGTATCAAATTGATAGCCAATGTAGGGTACAGAGCAGTGGTGAGGTGTGCTCTGATCGAGGTACTCTAAAGATGATCCGTGCAGCTGTGTTTTCAACTTTTTGAAGTTTCTGGAGTAAATATTGTGATGAACCAGGCAGAATTGAGTTACAATAGTCCAGTCTTGAAAGTACTAATGAACACACAAGTGTTTTAGTGGCATCTACTGAAAGATATTTACAAATGGAACTGATGCGTCTCAATTCAAGATATGCAGCCTTGCATATGTTCATGACATGTTGGTGCAATGTGAGAGTACTGTCTAGAGTAACGCCTAGGTTCCGTACTGACTGTGAGAATTTTATGTTGGTGTTGCTGATATTTATTGTCTGAGGTAAAGGATGTGAATGAGAAAGTCTTTGTGTTGTGATCAGAATAGCCTCAGTTTTATCATCATTCATCTGCAGCTTGTTACATGTCATCCATGATTTCACATCAGAAATGCACTTCTCTACTCCATGGATGGTAGCATCAACTTCAGTTGGGTGGCTAGACTTGTATATTTAGGTGTCTTCAGCATACAATTGGTGCGACACTGGGTGATGATCTATGACACTTTAGAGTGGCTGAGTATACAGAATGAAGAGAACAGGTCCAAGAACAGATCCCTGTGGAACACCACAACATACATGTACATCAACTGGGCTGGAGTGTATTCCATTTGCAGATATTATTTGTGTCCTGTTAACTAAGTAGGACTTGAACCACTGTAAGGCTATATTCCGAATGCCAAATACATGCTGGAGACGGTGAAGTAATATATCATGGTCTATTGTGTCAATGCTGCAGATAAATCCAGGAGAGTGAGGACTGTAATCTTTCCACTATCCAAAGCTGAGAGAATGTCACTAAATACTTTCAGAAGAGTAGTTTCCGTACTGTGGCAAGGGCGATATGCAGACTGTACATTGCTAAAAAGACTGTTTGAATTCAAATGAGATACAAATTGAGTTAGAACAACCTTTTCTAAGATTTTTTATATGAATGGGAGATTAGAAACTGGGCAGTAGTTCTTTAAATCATTATGGTCAAGTGTTGGTTTCTTCAGCAGTGGCTTTACGATGGCAGTTTTGAAAAATGATGGGAATTCCCCCGATGAGAGAGATATTAATAACATCAGTTAGTGAAGGCAATATTGGGTCTAAGCACTCAAGCAGCAGTGATGTCGGAACTGAATCAAGTTCACAAGACTTTGGTGCACTTTTCATCACGATTATCCATACTAAATTAATAGAAACAGGTTCAAATGCTCCTAAAGATTGTCGCTGAAATTCTGCATCATAATTATATGGTGACGAATCAGTTGAAATTGTGCTGTCAAGCAAATCTCTAATGGTTTGTACTTTGTCATCAAAGAAATTTGCAAATTGGTCTGGTAGGTCTAGTGGAGAGAATGTTGTTGGAAGTGGTGTACATTTGTTCCTTGACATTAGTTTGTTAGTTATCTCGAAGAGCTCTTTGCAGCTGGAACTCTCCGTGATCTTAGTACTGTAGTGGGATGATTTGGCTAAATGGACTATGTTTGTGATGTTCTTCTTAGCTGCTTCGTAGATTTGTTTATGAATAGTGAGTCTGGTGGAAAGCCAAAGCCTCTCTGCTTTTCAGCAATGTCTTTGCGAAGCTGGTCCCTAACACTGCTATACTATGCAGAACATTTTTTTTATTGATACTCCGCATTTGGTGGCTGGGGCATGTTTTTTAAGCAATGAACACGGGCTGTTATCAAGTTGTACCGCTGTTGGATGTAAGAAAGTTGTTAGGTTTTCTTGGATGTCATGCATGACTTTGGTTCTGTTTATCATACGGAGGTTTCTCTTAGTAGCAAATAGAGGTGGAGGGTTAGGGACTGATATGTCGAGATGGCATACAATGCAGAGGTGATCCGATGCAAGTTCGTGGGATACAAGGGTGGATTGCAGAATATTATCATCAGGTCTATAAAGAAACCAGTCTAAAATGTGACCAAGTTTATGGGTAGGTTGGTTAACTGACTGTTTAAGATTGAAAACATGAATGGAATCTAGTAGTTTTGACATGTATGGTTGACCAGGACAGTCAAAGTGAAAGTTGAAATCTCCAAGAATAATTAGGTAATAGAGGACTTCAAGACAGATTAGTTCCTATTTATTACTAAATGAATTACTCTCTGAAAAATATAATTATTATCATTATTAATATTTCTTTTTAACTGAAGCCAGACTGAGCTTAGCTGACATCTGCTTTATTTCCCAATGCAAAGACAACTGGCCTAGAAATATCTATCTGCAGAATGCTCTAAACAAATTTCTTCCAATGCTGTTGAATTTATATATTACTAACACAATTCCTGGAAGCTTTCTCTATTTATTTTGTACCTTTATCGACATTGGATGGCATATTAGCATCATTTATCTAGTAGTGATGGGCATTTATTCCAGGATGATTTCTGTCAAGGTTGGTCCATTGAGAATTTTATAAACTGTTTAAATGTATTTCTGTTTTAAGTAACTTGGTCACATCTGAAGACAGATCAGCTTCATTTGTATAAATTTGATGGCAGCCTTTAAGCTAAGATGGCTACTGTCAAATTTAGTTAATTTCTGTTGTTTCCTAGAAGAAGTTTGTAAGAAAGGTTTACATGTTTTTATTGATGGTGGCAATGTTTGATGTTAATGCAAAATGGCAAAATTTGGCAAACTTCTTATAGGCAGTTTTTTTAATACGTTCTGTACTGTTTTTATACTAGCAGCTAAATAGTGGATCTGCCTCATTTATATCCGGAGTTTTAAAGCACTAAATGTGACATTGCTTTGTCAGACTTTCATAAATTTCTGCTTAGCAGTTTTTTTTATTAAAAAATTGTTTAGATGTTTACCTATTTTTTATATCCAATGGCAGATCAGCATCATCAGACAAACTTGAGAGCCCTTTTTCTGCTAAAATGCTTTGGTCAAATTTGATAAAATACTTTTCAGCAGTTATTGCTAAGTCATTAAAAGGTTTTTGGGGGGGTTGGGGGTTATGTTACAACTGTACGATCTTAAAGTAAGTAACAGAAAAGAGAAAAAGACTACAAATTTTGTAACCTTCAACAAATGATTTATATCCCTTGAATACAAAGGGGAAATTTAAAAAGAACATACAGCATTGTAAATTAAATTCCAAAGTTCCAAAAGTTCTATCCAAAAGTATAGTGTTCCGAATGAATTCCAATGGTGTTCTAAATGAGTTTCAATATTGATTGTGCTGATTTGCCAACATTCTGGAATTTGTCAATATCCTAACAGTACTATAATCCAGAGTGTCTTTAATGAATTCACACTAATCGCAAAACAGTGATTTAGTCTGAATAGTGAAAGAGCACTCTGTAATTACAATGAGTAACTTAAATAAATTAATCCTCCAACTAAAACTGAAAACAACTACTAAAAAAACATTTAATTACAGATATTAAGATTGGAATGAATACTTCTAAGAAAACAAACCTTATTCTAAAAACCTAATAAACAAAAAAAGAACCTGGATGAGGATCAAAAGTTCATTTCAGAACATTCTAAGTTGTAAATAAAGTCATGTCTTTTACATCAGTTTTAGTAAAAAAACATGACAAATATCAGGTAGACAAGGAATTTCCAAGGGAAAACTAATATCCAAATTCAGATCCAAGGGAACATATTTATAAAATAAAAATCTTTGTCAGGTAGGCCCAAATTCAACCCTCAATTATGGACAAAGGTCATACAAGCCATATCTGATGGTTGATAGACATAATTTGTAGAAATCTGAAAGTCATTTTCCACACTGACTTGTAAGATTTACAAATTCTGATTCACTCTTAAATGGCTTTCTACTTTTAGTAATCACCTGGCAGCCATATTTGATGGTGGATCAGCATCATTTTATGAAATTTAATACCTTCATGTGAGGATGCTTACTATCAAATTTGGTCAAAATTACTAGTTTTTGAGAAGAAGTAGTTTAAATCTTTTTTCCATATTTTTAAAAACATCAATTTTTATACAAAATAGAAAGACATTTGGTATTTTGTTCTTTTATATTTGATAAAATTCTGTTAGACAGTTTCTGAGAGAAAAAAATTGCCCAAAGGTTTTGCTATTTTAAGTAATGGCAGCCATATTTGATGGCCTTCTACATCATTTTGTACTAGCTTCATTCAAAAAGACCCAAACATATACCTATTGAGAGCCTGGCAAAGGTATGTACAATTAATTATAATACCAATATGTGTCACTCATTTCCTTTATCTTTGTTTCTTCTATCCTAAAACTTTACAATCAATAGCTGTAAAGTCCATTAGCACTAGATGTGCATAATTGGTAAATATAATGTACTTAAAGAGATGGTAGAATCCATTAGAAATGCATACCCCCATTCAGACAATCACAGTCTGGTGATTTGCAAGCAGAAGAGAATATCTGTTTTACCTATACACATGTTCTGTCCAAAGCATAAACAAAAATATGAACACTGTGTGTCATATTATCTATGATTTTATTTACATGTTCAGGCATTTTATTAATAACACTGACTAGTCAGTCAACTAATCTGTGACTTTTGACCTTTGGTAAGCCTCATTTTAAGTATTACAATCATTTGCATAGATCTTTATCAAATCCCCATATGACCAAGGCCACATGCAGCAAGAATGCTGGATGAATGGGTCTTCACTTGAATAAAATATTTGCAGAACTAGCCTCACAGGCAGGGTGAGCAAGGCAGTTGCCATGTATTGTGAAATCTGCAGTATTTCCACATTCAATGAAATTAACTATCCATCATTTATTTTTTGCAGAATATTAGCTGTTAATGATGCATCCATTGTGTTGAATTGTCAAACCTAGTTCAGAGAAGTCAAATGTTTCTCACATTTTTATACTGGATTAAATATACTTGGGTCTGTCATTGCAACTCACATCTAAGGTACTCTTTTAATTAGGCTTAGGAAAAGTTTTGCAAATAATAAACCAAGTCTATTTTACAAAGTTTTGCGAATAATAAACCAAGTCTATTTTACAAAGTGTTGCAAATAATAAACCAAGTCTATTTACAAAGTGTTGCAAATAATAAACCAAGTCTATTTACAAAGTTTTGCAAATAATAAACCATGTCTATTTTACAAAGTTTTGTGAATAAAAAACCAAGTCTATTTACAAAGTGTTGCAAATAATAAACCAAGTCTATTTACAAAGTGTTGCAAATAATAAACCAAGTCTATTTTACAAAGTTTTGTGAATAATAAACCAAGTCTATTTACAAAGTGTTGCAAATAATAAACCAAGTCTATTTTACAAAGTTTTGTGAATAATAAACCAAGTCTATTTTACAAAGTTTTGCGAATAATAAACCATGTCTATTTACAAAGTTTTGCAAATAATAAAAAAGTCTATTTTACAAAGTTTGGCAAATAATAAACCAAGTCTATTTTATAAAGTTTTGCAAATAATAAACCAAGTCTATTTTCAAAAGTGTTGCAAATAATAGACCAAGTTCTTTTTATAAAGTGTTGCAAATAATAGACCAAGTTCTTTTTATAAAGTGTTGGAAATAATAAACCATGTTCATTTTACAAAGTGTTGCGAATAATAAACCAAGTTCTTTTTATAACATGTTGGAAATAATAAACAAATCTATTTTACAAAGCAAACATCTACTGACACTGATTGAGCTAATTGAAAATCCCATAATTTATTTATTTTCATAATTTTATAGTTATCGATTCCTTGTTCCACTGCCTTAATCCTAAAAGCATCAATAACATTACAAAGGTCTTATCGTGGCTGTATGATGCCTATGGCATTATTTACTGCCATTTACGATGGTCGTATTTGGCTATGGTGGAATTTACTGCCAATGATTTCCTTCAGACCATTTTCTTTATTCAATTATGTTAGTCTCAGCTTGCCCACCCTGTATCTGCATAGAAAATTACAGTCTAGAGAATAGAGACAAAACTGCACCCCTTTGCTGGTTGTGAGCATCAAGTGAATATTTTGTAACTTCATTAACTTGATGGTGTCATAATCGCACAAAATGATATCAAACTAATAAACAAAGAAGTTGATCCTTTAGCATTTTTCCCCAACAAACAAAACTTTTACTGGCATTTACATGAATTGTGTGACTTAGTATGCTTAAATTTTCAATTATCTTTCACTTTTATAATAAAAGTTGAAATAAGGTCAGAATTGAAAACTAAATTAAAATTTTAATTTTAAACATATGTATCAGAAGACTGATTGTGAAGATAAATAAATCGTATCCAGAGCAATAAAGTAGCATTAGGTACATATTTTCAAATATATTTTTAACAAATACAGGCAAATACCATCCAGGGGAGGCTACTGTCTTATGCCACATGAACTAATTTGTTCAAGTTGTTTCCCTTTATAAAACAAACTCCACTCCAAAAATTGCATCTCTTCAAGAATATTAATCATTTTTTAAATAAAAATGGAATCTGCAGGAAAGGCGCAAAAAATTACAATTTACAAATGCGAAATTCTCCATATTTGTCATATACACAGGCAGTGCTGAGGGGTTGGGGACACTTTAAAAATGTGTTTTATAGACCAACAAGTATATCTCTGCCTTTTTCAAAAAGTTACTGATGGTGGACACAAAAGATACTTGGTACTATTGTGCAGGAGTTTTAAACCTTTGATTCTGACAGACAAATTTCTGCTTGTCCATAGAGCTTTCACTCATGAGTAAGCAATTTAAAAATGTTCAGGCCATGAACCAATGGATACATAGGTGTTCTGCTCTGAAAGGGATTCATAAGCATAGAGGACTAGGTAGGATAACGTGAGGATTTGGAATGATTTAATGTCTTGGTCATATGAATAGGCAATTTGATTACCATCTGCGTACAAAGAGCAGTTGAAATAAATGTATTAATTACTAGTGAGTGACTGATAGCCCAACACTATTTGGCTGAAAACCTCCAGCACAGTGTTAAGAAATATTGGTCGGTCAAAACAGAGTTGTTCTTGTCATATTCTTCTAAAATGCTGCATCAACATTAAGTTACTTGATGTTCTGAAAAGCCCTTCCTTTTTTGGTAACAGTCAATCATATTATGCATGTAATGAAAGTGGGTGTGGGTATGTCATATAGCTTTTCTTGTATAATGAGAAAAAATGAAAGTGTGTGGAAGGCACGAAATAAGAGAAAGTAAGTAGATTGGTGAGACATATCTGAAAACTGTGTAGTTAAATTTTTCAGTGTAAAAAAACAGAAAAGTGGACAGGAAAAAATCTGGGCCAGGCCCTAGGATATGCGGGGCTAAAGGCAGCAAGCGATGATTGTGGCCCCAATCAAACAAAATTGCATGGCAGAGTTGATTTCTTGAAAGCACGGGACCCAAAGCAGTTGCCTCGTTTGCCTTATTCTAGGGCTGGGCCTGCATGGAATATGGCAAGATAATAATTTGGTAGCCCTTAAGAACAATTTGGTTAACTGACTTTGTAGATGCATACAACATTACCTAGGGTGGTTTTTTTTTTAATTTTATTTTATATGGAGTGACTGAACAATATGTGCATCTCATCTTAGGTCTCTTGCAAAGAGATACTCAAATAGCACGGCGTGCATGTTTACTTTACCCGTGGTCATGTGCATTTATTTTTGGGTATGTATAGGAGGCAGGCCTGGCCCCAGGATGTGCGGGGCCCAAGGGGAGCATGTTGGGCACAAGGCAGCAAGCGATGAGCGGAGCCCCCAAGCAAAAATATCGCATTGTGGAGTTGATTTCCTGAAAGCTCATGGCCCAAGGCAGTTGCCTCATTTGCCTTGCCTAGGGCCGGGCCTTGAAAAATATAAATCAATAAGAAATTTGATAAATAAATAAATATATACTTAGAAATTATCAAAATTGACTTAGTGATTTGTTATATATCACTGAGGTTCCCTCATCCCAAACTTAAACCTATAGGAACTTTATGGGCATGCAGAAATTTGCATGAGCAGGACTATCTACTGTTTAAATATATTAAAGTGGTAATGAAATCTCTCTTAAATTACTGGGGGGGGGGGGGTTGTGTGTTAACAAGTGTCTTTCATGTGACACATTAGGGCTTTCTTGTGGTTGCAGCTGCTGTTTTTTATAATCAGTTTTGGGATTTTAGCATAGGTTTAACAAATTTAGTCATATACTTAAAATGTATGCAGTGTGGCAGTTTATAGTGATGTCTAGCACTTGAACATCGTGTCACAGACATGTAGTATCATGTCCCACCCAATCACATTATCCTGACACCAAGCCGACTAGTCCTAACCCAGTCACATTATCCTGACACCAGGGCAACCAGTCCTAACACTAACACCTTAAAGCTGAGTGCCAGAGAAAATGGGAGGAGTTTTCAAGTCAATACTTCATTCAGTGAAAACAAATATGACATTTCTTCACAGTTATCAACTATTCCACGTTCATAGTCACTAATCTATTCCCGTATCAATTATGTTTTCACAAGAATCCATTTAGTAAATAATTTTTGTAGTTTTGGATCTCCCAGTTAAGGCTTATTAGCTTCAAATTTAAAATGAAATATCAATTCCAATTAGTGTTTTAATATTTTTTTGTTTCGTAACTTAGATCTAAATTTAATCGATTTGGCTAGTAATAATACTAAATTTACAAACTTTGACAGGCATGATTCGTTTAAATCTATAAAAAATATTTTCCAAAATCTCAAAAGCCAATCAAATATCGGCCCAACAAAAATGTACAATCCGACACCAAAAATGTTTCACAACAAAATAAATGCTTCATCATTTTTTCCTCACTCCTCCCCTCTTCATAGAAGTAACATTCATTATCAGCTACAAAAGAAATTTTGAATAAGAAACTGTTTGTGGTCAGTATGTTGTGGTCAATTCTAAAACTATTTGTGGTCAGTGTGTTGTGGTCAATTCTAAAACTATTTGTGGTCAGTATCTTGTGGTCAATTCTAAAAGTATGTGGTCAGTATGTTGTAATTAATTCTAAACTGGAGCCACCATAATTTTGTATCCAAAGTAATTTTATAGGGAAACAAATATATTTTGTTCCAGGAAACACTGGTTTTTAGAATATTTAATTTAATTAAAGAATTTTTTGAGCTTTCGGACACTGAGAAGAAAAAAAAATGGCATCATTAAACTACGGTACTGTATGCATCCTGGTCGATTCCAGAATAGAACTTCAACATTCTTTGGGAAAATGGTGCATTTTTTCTCGTGTAGAAAAATAAATTTTTAATATCGCCTGATTTCACTTATAATACAATAATACCGTGTAATCATATGACTCGCGAAAAAAACTTACTTAAATTCAAAGTAGAATTCGACTGATTCTCATTAATTATGAAATAGTCAAGAATAAATAAAGTTTCCCACATTAGATCAAGTTGTAAAAGCTTGTTGGTTATACTAAATTGTATGTGAAATATTAGATGTGACTAAAATAAAAATATAATATGTGTAACAACAGGAAGATCTGGTATTTTATGAGGAATTTCTAATGTTCTTGAGTCATTCAAATAAACATATTTACAAAACCAAAAACAAATATTCAGGTCAGGTATAAAATGAACTTGATTTTGGACAAGGTAAAGTGCAAAATACAATTATCTATAGCAAATAATTAATACAAAAACTAATAAGCAATGTTAATTAAATATACATAACAATGTGTGTGTGTGTGTGTGTGTGTGTGTGTGTGTGTGTGTGTGTTCCCTTTATGAACATTAATAATAATAATAATAATAATAATAATAATGAGAACTTTGTATAGCGCCTAATCTTTAAAAGCTCTAAGCGCTTTACACCATCAATAATGATATGACTACACTACAGAACAACAAATAACAAAAACAATGAAATTGGAAAACATAAAAACATGCTGAAAACATATAAGATACAAAACATGATTAGGTCGCTAAGTTTGTCCCTGCAGTCGAAACAGGTGAGTCATAATAGCACTCTTAAAAGGGACCACTGTGTCTTTGTGTCTAATTTCAATGGGCAATTTGTTACACATCGCTGGGCCCTGGTGTGCAAACAAACGTTGTCCATATGACTTTGTTTTCACCTTGGGAATAATGAGTATACGATTATCAGAAGAAGAGCGTAAGGATCTAGCTGGTGTATAAACATGGGTGAGGCTGGATAGGTATGTTTGACTGGAGTCTGTCAGTGAAACATAACACAGAGAACAAATTTTGTGTTTGATTCTGTATCAAATTGATAGCCAATGTAGGGTACAGAGCAGTGGTGAGGTGTGCTCTGATCGAGGTACTCTAAAGATGATCCGTGCAGCTGTGTTTTCAACTTTTTGAAGTTTCTGGAGTAAATATTGTGATGAACCAGGCAGAATTGAGTTACAATAGTCCAGTCTTGAAAGTACTAATGAACACACAAGTGTTTTAGTGGCATCTACTGAAAGATATTTACAAATGGAACTGATGCGTCTCAATTCAAGATATGCAGCCTTGCATATGTTCATGACATGTTGGTGCAATGTGAGAGTACTGTCTAGAGTAATGCCTAGGTTCCATACTGACTGTGAGAATTTAATGTTGTTATTGCTGATATTTATTGTCTGAGGTAAAGGATGTGAATGAGAAAGTCTTTGTGTTGTGATCAGAATAGCCTCAGTTTTATCATCATTCATCTGCAGCTTGTTACATGTCATCCATGATTTCACATCAGAAATGCACTTCTCTACTCCATGGATGGTAGCATCAACTTCAGTTGGGTGGCTAGACTTGTATATTTAGGTGTCATCAGCATACAATTGGTGCGACACTGGGTGATGATCTATGACACTTGAGAGTGGCTGAGTATACAGAATGAAGAGAACAGGTCCAAGAACAGATCCCTGTGGAACACCTCAACATACGTCAACTGGGCTGGAGTGTATTCCATTTGCAGATATAATTTGTGTCCTGTTAAGTAAGTAGGACTTGAACCACTGTAAGGCTATATTCCGAATGCCAAAGACATGCTAGAGACGGTGAAGTAATATATCATGGTCTATTGTGTCAATGCTGCAGATAAATCCAGGAGAGTGAGGACTGTAATCTTTCCACTATCCAAAGCTGAGAGAATGTCACTAAATACTTTCAGAAGAGTAGTTTCCGTACTGTGGCAAGGGCGATATGCAGACTGTACATTGCTAAAAAGACTGTTTGAATTCAAATGAGATACAAATTGAGTTAGAACAACCTTTTCTAAGATTTTTTATATGAATGGGAGATTAGAAACTGGGCAGTAGTTCTTTAAATCATTATGGTCAAGTGTTGGTTTCTTCAGCAGTGGCTTTATGATGGCAGTTTTGAAAAATGATGGGAATTCCCCCGATGCGAGAGAGATATTAATAACATCAGTTAGTGAAGGCAATATTGGGTCTAAGCACTCAAGCAGCAGTGATGTCGGAACTGAATCAAGTTCACAAGACTTTGGTGCACTTTTCATCACGATTATCCATACTAAATTAATAGAAACAGGTTCAAATGCTCCTAACGGTTGTCGCTGAAATTCTGCATCATAATTATATGGTGACGAATCAGTTGAAATTGTGCTGTCAAGCAAATCTCTAATGGTTTGTACTTTGTCATCAAAGAAATTTGCAAATTGGTCTGGTAGGTCTAGTGGAGAGAATGTTGTTGGAAGTGGTGTACATTTGTTCCTTGACATTAGTTTGTTAGTTATCTCGAAGAGCTCTTTGCAGCTGGAACTCTCCGTGATCTTAGTACTGTAGTGGGATGATTTGGCTAAATGGACTATGTTTGTGATGTTCTTCTTAGCGGCTTCGTAGATTTGTTTATGAATAGTGAGTCTGGTGGAAAGCCAAAGCCTCTCTGCTTTTCGGCGATGTCTTTTAGCAGTGTGAAGCTGGTCCCTAACACTGCTATACTATGCAGAACATTTTTTTTATTGATACTCCGCATTTGGTGGCTGGGGCATGTTTTTTAAGCAATGAACACGGGCTGTTATCAAGTTGTACCGCTGTTGGATGTAAGAAAGTTGTTAGGTTTTCTTGGATGTCATGCATGACTTTGGTTCTGTTTATCATACGGAGGTTTCTCTTAGTAGCAAATAGAGGTGGAGGGTTAGGGACTGATATGTCGAGATGGCATACAATGCAGAGGTGATCCGATGCAAGTTCGTGGGATACAAGCGTGGATTGCAGAATATTATCATCAGGTCTATAAAGAAACCAGTCTAAAATGTGACCAAGTTTATGGGTAGGTTGGTTAACTGACTGTTTAAGATTGAAAACATGAATGGAATCTAGTAGTTTTGACATGTATGGTTGACCAGGACAGTCAAAGTGAAAGTTGAAATCTCCAAGAATAATTAGGTAATAGAGGACTTCAAGACAGATTAGTTCCTATTTATTACTAAATGAATTACTCTCTGAAAAATATAATTATTATCATTATTAATATTTCTTTTTAACTGAAGCCAGACTGAGCTTAGCTGACATCTGCTTTATTTCCCAATGCAAAGACAACTGGCCTAGAAATATCTATCTGCAGAATGCTCTAAACAAATTTCTTCCAATGCTGTTGAATTTATATATTACTAACACAATTGCTGGAAGCTTTCTCTATTTATTTTGTACCTTTATCGACATCGGATGGCATATTAGCATCATTTATCTAGTAGTGATGGGCATTTATTCCAGGATGATTTCTGTCAAGGTTGGTCCATTGAGAATTTTATAAACTGTTTAAATGTATTTCTGTTTTAAGTAACTTGGTCACATCTGAAGACAGATCAGCTTCATTTGTATAAATTTGATGGCAGCCTTTAAGCTAAGATGGCTACTGTCAAATTTAGTTAATTTCTGTTGTTTCCTAGAAGAAGTTTGTAAGAAAGGTTTACATGTTTTTATTGATGGTGGCAATGTTTGATGTTAATGCTCACATCAAGTTTAAAACTCTTTGTTTTCTGTCAAAATGGCAAAATTTGGCAAACTTCTTATAGGCAGTTTTTTTAATACGTTCTGTACTGTTTTTATACTAGCAGCTAAATAGTGGATCTGCCTCATTTATATCCGGAGTTTTAAAGCACTAAATGTGACATTGCTTTGTCAGACTTTCATAAATTTCTGCTTAGCAGTTTTTTTTATTAAAAAATTGTTTAGATGTTTACCTATTTTTTATATCCAATGGCAGATCAGCATCATCAGACAAACTTGAGAGCCCTTTTTCTGCTAAAATGCTTTGGTCAAATTTGATAAAATACTTTTCAGCAGTTATTGCTAAGTCATTAAAAGGTTTTTGGGGGGGTTGGGGGTTATGTTACAACTGTACGATCTTAAAGTAAGTAACAGAAAAGAGAAAAAGACTACAAATTTTGTAACCTTCAACAAATGATTTATATCCCTTGAATACAAAGGGGAAATTTAAAAAGAACATACAGCATTGTAAATTAAATTCCAAAGTTCCAAAAGTTCTATCCAAAAGTATAGTGTTCCGAATGAATTCCAATGGTGTTCTAAATGAGTTTCAATATTGATTGTGCTGATTTGCCAACATTCTGGAATTTGTCAATATCCTAACAGTACTATAATCCAGAGTGTCTTTAATGAATTCACACTAATCGCAAAACAGTGATTTAGTCTGAATAGTGAAAGAGCACTCTGTAATTACAATGAGTAACTTAAATAAATTAATCCTCCAACTAAAACTGAAAACAACTACTAAAAAAACATTTAATTACAGATATTAAGATTGGAATGAATACTTCTAAGAAAACAAACCTTATTCTAAAAACCTAATAAACAAAAAAAGAACCTGGATGAGGATCAAAAGTTCATTTCAGAACATTCTAAGTTGTAAATAAAGTCATGTCTTTTACATCAGTTTTAGTAAAAAAAACATGACAAATATCAGGTAGACAAGGAATTTCCAAGGGAAAACTAATATCCAAATTCAGATCCAAGGGAACATATTTATAAAATAAAAATCTTTGTCAGGTAGGCCCAAATTCAACCCTCAATTATGGACAAAGGTCATACAAGCCATATCTGATGGTTGATAGACATAATTTGTAGAAATCTGAAAGTCATTTTCCACACTGACTTGTAAGATTTACAAATTCTGATTCACTCTTAAATGGCTTTCTACTTTTAGTAATCACCTGGCAGCCATATTTGATGGTGGATCAGCATCATTTTATGAAATTTAATACCTTCATGTGAGGATGCTTACTATCAAATTTGGTCAAAATTACTAGTTTTTGAGAAGAAGTAGTTTAAATCTTTTTTCCATATTTTTAAAAACATCAATTTTTATACAAAATAGAAAGACATTTGGTATTTTGTTCTTTTATATTTGATAAAATTCTGTTAGACAGTTTCTGAGAGAAAAAAATTGCCCAAAGGTTTTGCTATTTTAAGTAATGGCAGCCATATTTGATGGCCTTCTACATCATTTTGTACTAGCTTCATTCAAAAAGACCCAAACATATACCTATTGAGAGCCTGGCAAAGGTATGTACAATTAATTATAATACCAATATGTGTCACTCATTTCCTTTATCTTTGTTTCTTCTATCCTAAAACTTTACAATCAATAGCTGTAAAGTCCATTAGCACTAGATGTGCATAATTGGTAAATATAATGTACTTAAAGAGATGGTAGAATCCATTAGAAATGCATACCCCCATTCAGACAATCACAGTCTGGTGATTTGCAAGCAGAAGAGAATATCTGTTTTACCTATACACATGTTCTGTCCAAAGCATAAACAAAAATATGAACACTGTGTGTCATATTATCTATGATTTTATTTACATGTTCAGGCATTTTATTAATAACACTGACTAGTCAGTCAACTAATCTGTGACTTTTGACCTTTGGTAAGCCTCATTTTAAGTATTACAATCATTTGCATAGATCTTTATCAAATTCCCATATGACCAAGGCAACACGCAGCAAGAATGCTGGATGAATGGGTCTTCACTTGAATAAAATATTTGCAGAACTAGCCTCACAGGCAGGGTGAGCAAGGCAGTTGCCATGTATTGTGAAATCTGCAGTATTTCCACATTCAATGAAATTAACTATCCATCATTTATTTTTTGCAGAATATTAGCTGTTAATGATGCATCCATTGTGTTGAATTGTCAAACCTAGTTCAGAGAAGTCAAATGTTTCTCACATTTTTATACTGGATTAAATATACTTGGGTCTGTCATTGCAACTCACATCTAAGGTACTCTTTTAATTAGGCTTAGGAAAAGTTTTGCAAATAATAAACCAAGTCTATTTTACAAAGTTTTGCGAATAATAAACCAAGTCTATTTTACAAAGTGTTGCAAATAATAAACCAAGTCTATTTACAAAGTGTTGCAAATAATAAACCAAGTCTATTTACAAAGTGTTGCAAATAATAAACCATGTCTATTTTACAAAGTTTTGTGAATAAAAAACCAAGTCTATTTACAAAGTGTTGCAAATAATAAACCAAGTCTATTTACAAAGTGTTGCAAATAATAAACCAAGTCTATTTTACAAAGTTTTGTGAATAATAAACCAAGTCTATTTACAAAGTGTTGCAAATAATAAACCAAGTCTATTTTACAAAGTTTTGTGAATAATAAACCAAGTATATTTTACAAAGTTTTGCGAATAATAAACCATGTCTATTTACAAAGTTTTGCAAATAATAAAAAAGTCTATTTTACAAAGTTTTGCAAATAATAAACCAAGTCTATTTTATAAAGTTTTGCAAATAATAAACCAAGTCTATTTTCAAAAGTGTTGCAAATAATAGACCAAGTTCTTTTTATAAAGTGTTGCAAATAATAGACCAAGTTCTTTTTATAAAGTGTTGGAAATAATAAACCATGTTCATTTTACAAAGTGTTGCGAATAATAAACCAAGTTCTTTTTATAACATGTTGGAAATAATAAACAAGTCTATTTTACAAAGCAAACATCTACTGACACTGATTGAGCTAATTGAAAATCCCATAATTTATTTATTTTCATAATTTTATAGTTATCGATTCCTTGTTCCACTGCCTTAATCCTAAAAGCATCAATAACATTACAAAGGTCTTATCGTGGCTGTATGATGCCTATGGCATTATTTACTGCCATTTACGATGGTCGTATTTGGCTATGGTGGAATTTACTGCCACTGATTTCCTTCAGACCATTTTCTTTATTCAATTATGTTAGTCTCAGCTTGCCCACCCTATATAAGCATAGAAAATTACAGTCTAGAGAATAGAGACAAAACTGCACCCTTTGCTGGTTGTGAGCATCAAGTGAATATTTTGTAACTTCATTAACTTGATGGTGTCATAATCGCACAAAATGATATCAAACTAATAAACAAAGAAGTTGATCCTATAGCATTTTTCCCCAACAAACAAAACTTTTACTGGCATTTACATGAATTGTGTGACTTAGTATGCTTAAATTTTCAGTTATCTTTCACTTTTATAATAAAAGTTGAAATAAGGTCAGAATTGAAAACTAACTTAAAATTTTAATTATAAACATATGTATCAGAAGACTGATTGTGAAGATAAATAAATCGTATCCAGAGCAATAAAGTAGCATTAGGTACATATTTTCAAATATATTTTTAACAAATACAGGCAAATACCAACCAGGGGAGGCTACTGTCTTATGCCACATGAACTAATTTGTTCAAGTTGTTTCCCTTTATAAACAAACTCCACTCCAAAAATTACATCTCTTCAAGAATATTAATCATTTTTTAAATAAAAATGGAATCTGCAGGAAAGGCGCAAAAAATTACAATTTACAAATGCGAAATTCTCCATATTTGTCATATACACAGGCAGTGCTGAGGGGTTGGGGACACTTCAAAAATGTGTTTTATAGACCAACAAGTATATCTCTGCCTTTTTCAAAAAGTTACTGATGGTGGACACAAAAGATACTTGGTACTATTGTGCAGGAGTTTTAAACCTTTGATTCTGACAGACAAATTTCTGCTTGTCCATAGAGCTTTCACTCATGAGTAAGCAATTTAAAAATGTTCAGGCCATGAACCAATGGATACATAGGTGTTCTGCTCTGACAGGGATTCATAAGCATAGAGGACTAGGTAGGATAACGTGAGGATTTGGAATGATTTAATGTCTTGGTCATATGAATAGGCAATTTGATTACCATCTGCGTACAAAGAGCAGTTGAAATAAATGTATTAATTACTAGTGAGTGACTGATAGCCCAACACTATTTGGCTGAAAACCTCCAGCACAGTGTTAAGAAATATTGGTCGGTCAAAACAGAGTTGTTCTTGTCATATTCTTCTAAAATGCTGCATCAACATTAAGTTACTTGATGTTCTGAAAAGCCCTTCCTTTTTTGGTAACAGTCAATCATATTATGCATGTAATGAAAGTGGGTGTGGGTATGTCATATAGCTTTTCTTGTATAATGAGAAAAAATGAAAGTGTGTGGAAGGCACGAAATAAGAGAAAGTAAGTAGATTGGTGAGACATATCTGAAAACTGTGTAGTTAAATTTTTCAGTGTAAAAAAACAGAAAAGTGGACAGGAAAAAATCTGGGCCAGGCCCTAGGATATGCGGGGCTAAAGGCAGCAAGCGATGATTGTGGCCCAATCAAACAAAATTGCATGGCAGAGTTGATTTCTTGAAAGCACGGGACCCAAAGCAGTTGCCTCGTTTGCCTTATTCTAGGGCTGGGCCTGCATGGAATATGGCAAGATAATAATTTGGTAGCCCTTAAGAACAATTTGGTTAACTGACTTTGTAGATGCATACAACATTACCTAGGGTGGTTTTTTTTTTTAATTTTATTTTATATGGAGTGACTGAACAATATGTGCATCTCATCTTAGGTCTCTTGCAAAGAGATACTCAAATAGCATGGCGTGCATGTTTACTTTACCCGTGGTCATGTGCATTTATTTTTGGGTATGTATAGGAGGCAGGCCTGGCCCCAGGATGTGCGGGGCCCAAGGGGAGCATGTTGGGCACAAGGCAGCAAGCGATGAGCAGAGCCCCCAAGCAAAAATATCGCATTGTGGAGTTGATTTCCTGAAAGCTCATGGCCCAAGGCAGTTGCCTCATTTGCCTTGCCTAGGGCCGGGCCTTGAAAAATATAAATCAATAAGAAATTTGATAAATAAATAAATATATACTTAGAAATTATCAAAATTGACTTAGTGATTTGTTATATATCACTGAGGTTCCCTCATCCCAAACTTAAACCTATAGGAACTTTATGGGCATGCAGAAATTTGCATGAGCAGGACTATCTACTGTTTAAATATATTAAAGTGGTAATGAAATCTCTCTTAAATTACTGGGGGGGGGTTGTGTGTTAACAAGTGTCTTTCATGTGACACATTAGGGCTTTCTTGTGCTTGCAGCTGCTGTTTTTTATAATCAGTTTTGGGATTTTAGCATAGGTTTAACAAATTTAGTCATATACTTAAAATGTATGCAGTGTGGCAGTTTATAGTGATGTCTAGCACTTGAACATCGTGTCACAGACATGTAGTATCATGTCCCACCCAATCACATTATCCTGACACCAAGCCGACTAGTCCTAACCCAGTCACATTATCCTGACACCAGGGCAACCAGTCCTAACACTAACACCTTAAAGCTGAGCGCCAGAGAAAATGGGAGGAGTTTTCAAGTCAATACTTCATTCAGTGAAAACAAATATGACATTTCTTCACAGTTATCAACTATTCCACGTTCATAGTCACTAATCTATTCCCGTATCAATTATGTTTTCACAAGAATCCATTTAGTAAATAATTTTTGTAGTTTTGGATCTCCCAGTTAAGGCTTATTAGCTTCAAATTTAAAATGAAATATCAATTCCAATTAGTGTTTTAATATTTTTTTTGTTTCGTAACTTAGATCTAAATTTAATCGATTTGGCTAGTAATAATACTAAATTTACAAACTTTGACAGGCATGATTCGTTTAAATCTATAAAAAATATTTTCCAAAATCTCAAATGCCAATCAAATATCAGCCCAACAAAAATGTACAATCCGACACCAAAAATGTTTCACAACAAAATAAATGCTTCATCATTTTTTCCTCACTCCTCCCCTCTTCATAGAAGTAACATTCATTATCAGCTACAAAAGAAATTTTGAATAAGAAACTGTTTGTGGTCAGTATGTTGTGGTCAATTCTAAAACTATTTGTGGTCAGTGTGTTTTGGTCAATTCTAAAACTATTTGTGGTCAGTATCTTGTGGTCAATTCTAAAAGTATGTGGTCAGTATGTTGTAGTTAATTCTAAACTGGAGCCACCATAATTTTGTATCCAAAGTAATTTTATAGGGAAACAAATATATCTTGTTCCAGGAAACACTGGTTTTTAGAATATTTAATTTAATTAAAGAAAGTATTTTTTGAGCTTTCGGACACTGAGAAGAAAAAAAAATGGCATCATTAAACTACGGTACTGTATGCATCCTGGTCGATTCCAGAATAGAACTTCAACATTCTTTGGGAAAATGGTGCATTTTTTCTCGTGTAGAAAAATAAATTTTTAATATCGCCTGATTTCACTTTTAATACAATAATACCGTGTAATCATATGACTCGCGAAAAAAACTTACTTAAATTCAAAGTAGAATTCGACTGATTCTCATTAATTATGAAATAGTCAAGAATAAATAAAGTTTCCCACATTAGATCAAGTTGTAAAAGCTTGTTGGTTATACTAAATTGTATGTGAAATATTAGATGTGACTAAAATAAAAATATAATATGTGTAACAACAGGAAGATCTGGTATTTTATGAGGAATTTCTAATGTTCTTGAGTCATTCAGATAAACATATTTACAAAACCAAAAACAAATATTCAGGTCAGGTATAAAATGAACTTGATTTTGGACAAGGTAAAGTGCAAAATACAATTATCTATAGCAAATAATTAATACAAAAACTAATAAGCAATGTTAATTAAACATACATAACAATGTGTGTGTGTGTGTGTGTGTGTGTGTGTGTGTGTGTGTGTGTTCCCTTTATGAACATTAATAATAATAATAATAATAATAATAATAATAATAATGAGAACTTTGTATAGCGCCTAATCTTTAAAAGCTCTAAGCGCTTTACACCATCAATAATGATATGACTACACTACAGAACAACAAATAACAAAAGCAATGAAATTGGAAAACATAAAAACATGCTGAAAACATATAAGATACAAAACATGATTAGGTCGCTAAGTTTGTCCCTGCAGTCGAAACAGGTGAGTCATAATAGCACTCTTAAAAGGGACCACTGTGTCTTTGTGTCTAATTTCAATGGGCAATTTGTTACACATCGCTGGGCCCTGGTGTGCAAACAAACGTTGTCCATATGACTTTGTTTTCACCTTGGGAATAATGAGTATACGATTATCAGAAGAAGAGCGTAAGGATCTAGCTGGTGTATAAACATGGGTGAGGCTGGATAGGTATGTTTGACTGGAGTCTGTCAGTGAAACATAACACAGAGAACAAATTTTGTGTTTGATTCTGTATCAAATTGATAGCCAATGTAGGGTACAGAGCAGTGGTGAGGTGTGCTCTGATCGAGGTACTCTAAAGATGATCCGTGCAGCTGTGTTTTTAACTTTTTGAAGTTTCTGGAGTAAATATTGTGATGAACCAGGCAGAATTGAGTTACAATAGTCCAGTCTTGAAAGTACTAATGAACACACAAGTGTTTTAGTGGCATCTACTGAAAGATATTTGCAAATGGAACTGATGCGTCTCAATTCAAGATATGCAGCCTTGCATATGTTCATGACATGTTGGTGCAATGTGAGAGTACTGTCTAGAGTAATGCCTAGGTTCCATACTGACTGTGAGAATTTAATGTTGTTATTGCTGATATTTATTGTCTGAGGTAAAGGATGTGAATGAGAAAGTCTTTGTGTTGTGATCAGAATAGCCTCAGTTTTATCATCATTCATCTGCAGCTTGTTACATGTCATCCATGATTTCACATCAGAAATGCACTTCTCTACTCCATGGATGGTAGCATCAACTTCAGTTAGGTGGCTAGACTTGTATATTTAGGTGTCATCAGCATACAATTGGTGCGACACTGGGTGATGATCTATGACACTTGAGAGTGGCTGAGTATACAGAATGAAGAGAACAGGTCCAAGAACAGATCCCTGTGGAACACCTCAACATACGTCAACTGGGCTGGAGTGTATTCCATTTGCAGATATAATTTGTGTCCTGTTAAGTAAGTAGGACTTGAACCACTGTAAGGCTATATTCCGAATGCCAAATACATGCTAGAGACGGTGAAGTAATATATCATGGTCTATTGTGTCAATGCTGCAGATAAATCCAGGAGAGTGAGGACTGTAATCTTTCCACTATCCAAAGCAGAGAGAATGTCACTAAATACTTTCAGAAGAGTAGTTTCCATACTGTGGCAAGGGCGATATGCAGACTGTACATTGCTAAAAAGACTGTTTGAATTCAAATGAGATACAAATTGAGTTAGAACAACCTTTTCTAAGATTTTTTATATGAATGGGAGATTAGAAACTGGGCAGTAGTTCTTTAAATCATTATGGTCCAGTGTTGGTTTCTTCAGCAGTGGCTTTACGATGGCAGTTTTGAAAAATGATGGGAATTCCCCCGATGCGAGAGAGATATTAATAACATCAGTTAGTGAAGGCAATATTGGGTCTAAGCACTCAAGCAGCAGTGATGTCGGAACTGAATCAAGTTCACAAGACTTTGGTGCACTTTTCATCACGATTATCCATACTAAATTAATAGAAACAGGTTCAAATGCTCCTAACGGTTGTCGCTGAAATTCTGCATCATAATTATATGGTGACGAATCAGTTGAAATTGTGCTGTCAAGCAAATCTCTAATGGTTTGTACTTTGTCATCAAAGAAATTTGCAAATTGGTCTGGTAGGTCTAGTGGAGAGAATGTTGTTGGAAGTGGTGTACATTTGTTCCTTGATATTAGTTTGTTAGTTATCTCGAAGAGCTCTTTGCAGCTGGAACTCTCCGTGATCTTAGTACTGTAGTGGGATGATTTGGCTAAATGGACTATGTTTGTGATGTTCTTCTTAGCTGCTTCGTAGATTTGTTTATGAATAGTGAGTCTGGTGGAAAGCCAAAGCCTCTCTGCTTTTCGGCGATGTCTTTTAGCAGTGTGAAGCTGGTCCCTAACACTGCTATACCATGGAGAACATTTTTTTTATTGATACTCCGCATTTGGTGGCTGGGGCATGTTTTTTAAGCAATGAACACGGGCTGTTATCAAGTTGTACCGCTGTTGGATGTAAGAAAGTTGTTAGGTTTTCTTGGATGTCATGCATGACTTTGGTTCTGTTTATCATACGGAGGTTTCTCTTAGTAGCAAATAGAGGTGGAGGGTTAGGGACTGATATGTCGAGATGGCATACAATGCAGAGGTGATCCGATGCAAGTTCGTGGGATACAAGGGTGGATTGCAGAATATTATCATCAGGTCTATAAAGAAACCAGTCTAAAATGTGACCAAGTTTATGGGTAGGTTGGTTAACTGACTGTTTAAGATTGAAAACATGAATGGAATCTAGTAGTTTTGACATGTATGGTTGACCAGGACAGTCAAAGTGAAAGTTGAAATCTCCAAGAATAATTAGGTAATAGAGGACTTCAAGACAGATTAGTTCCTTTTTATTACTAAATGAATTACTCTCTGAAAAATATAATTATTATCATTATTAATATTTCTTTTTAACTGAAGCCAGACTGAGCTTAGCTGACATCTGCTTTATTTCCCAATGCAAAGACAACTGGCCTAAAAATATCTATCTGCAGAATGCTCTAAACAAATTTCTTCCAATGCTGTTGAATTCATATATTACTAACACAATTGCTGGAAGCTTTCTCTATTTATTTTGTACCTTTATCGACATCGGATGGCATATTAGCATCATTTATCTAGTAGTGATGGGCATTTATTCCAGGATGATTTCTGTCAAGGTTGGTCCATTGAGAATTTTATAAATTGTTTAAATGTATTTCTGTTTTAAGTAACTTGGTCACATCTGAAGACAGATCAGCTTCATTTGTATAAATTTGATGGCAGCCTTTAAGCTAAGATGGCTACTGTCAAATTTAGTTAATTTCTGTTGTTTCCTAGAAGAAGTTTGTAAGAAAGGTTTACATGTTTTTATTGATGGTGGCAATGTTTGATGTTAATGCTCACATCAAGTTTAAAACTCTTTGTTTTCTGTCAAAATGGCAAAATTTGGCAAACTTCTTATAGGCAGTTTTTTTAATACGTTCTGTACTGTTTTTATACTAGCAGCTAAATAGTGGATCTGCCTCATTTATATCCGGAGTTTTAAAGCACTAAATGTGACATTGCTTTGTCAGACTTTCATAAATTTCTGCTTAGCAGTTTTTTTTATTAAAAAATTGTTTAGATGTTTACCTATTTTTTATATCCAATGGCAGATCAGCATCATCAGACAAACTTGAGAGCCCTCTTTCTGCCAAAATGCTTTGGTCAAATTTTATAAAATACTTTTCAGCAGTTATTGCTAAGTCATTAAAAGGTTTTTGGGGGGGTTGGGGGTTATGTTACAACTGTACGATCTTAAAGTAAGTAACAGAAAAGAGAAAAAGACTACAAATTTTGTAACCTTCAACAAATGATTTATATCCCTTGAATACAAAGGGAAATTTAAAAAGAACATACAGCATTGTAAATTAAATTCCAAAGTTCCAAAAGTTCTATCCAAAAGTATAGTGTTCCGAATGAATTCCAATGGTGTTCTAAATGAGTTTCAATATTGATTGTGCTGATTTGCCAACATTCTGGAATTTGTCAATATCCTAACAGTACTATAATCCAGAGTGTCTTTAATGAATTCACACTAATCGCAAAACAGTGATTTAGTCTGAATAGTGAAAGAGCACTCTGTAATTACAATGAGTAACTTAAATAAATTAATCCTCCAACTAAAACTGAAAACAACTACTAAAAAAACATTTAATTACAGATATTAAGATTGGAATGAATACTTCTAAGAAAACAAACCGTATTCTAAAAACCTAATAAACAAAAAAAGAACCTGGATGAGGATCAAAAGTTCATTTCAGAACATTCTAAGTTGTAAATAAAGTCATGTCTTTTACATCAGTTTTAGTAAAAAAAACATGACAAATATCAGGTAGACAAGGAATTTCCAAGGGAAAACTAATATCCAAATTCAGATCCAAGGGAACATATTTATAAAATAAAAATCTTTGTCAGGTAGGCCCAAATTCAACCCTCAATTATGGACAAAGGTCATACAAGCCATATCTGATGGTTGATAGACATAATTTGTAGAAATCTGAAAGTCATTTTCCACACTGACTTGTAAGATTTACAAATTCTGATTCACTCTTAAATGGCTTTCTACTTTTAGTAATCACCTGGCAGCCATATTTGATGGTGGATCAGCATCATTTTATGAAATTTAATACCTTCATGTGAGGATGCTTACTATCAAATTTGGTCAAAATTACTAGTTTTTGAGAAGAAGTAGTTTAAATCTTTTTTCCATATTTTTAAAAACATCAATTTTTATACAAAATAGAAAGACATTTGGTATTTTGTTCTTTTATATTTGATAAAATTCTGTTAGACAGTTTCTGAGAGAAAAAAATTGCCCAAAGGTTTTGCTATTTTAAGTAATGGCAGCCATATTTGATGGCCTTCTACATCATTTTGTACTAGCTTCATTCAAAAAGACCCAAACATATACCTATTGAGAGCCTGGCAAAGGTATGTACAATTAATTATAATACCAATATGTGTCACTCATTTCCTTTATCTTTGTTTCTTCTATCCTAAAACTTTACAATCAATAGCTGTAAAGTCCATTAGCACTAGATGTGCATAATTGGTAAATATAATGTACTTAAAGAGATGGTAGAATCCATTAGAAATGCATACCCCCATTCAGACAATCACAGTCTGGTGATTTGCAAGCAGAAGAGAATATCTGTTTTACCTATACACATGTTCTGTCCAAAGCATAAACAAAAATATGAACACTGTGTGTCATATTATCTATGATTTTATTTACATGTTCAGGCATTTTATTAATAACACTGACTAGTCAGTCAACTAATCTGTGACTTTTGACCTTTGGTAAGCCTCATTTTAAGTATTACAATCATTTGCATAGATCTTTATCAAATCCCCATATGACCAAGGCCACATGCAGCAAGAATGCTGGATGAATGGGTCTTCACTTGAATAAAATATTTGCAGAACTAGCCTCACAGGCAGGGTGAGCAAGGCAGTTGCCATGTATTGTGAAATCTGCAGTATTTCCACATTCAATGAAATTAACTATCCATCATTTATTTTTTGCAGAATATTAGCTGTTAATGATGCATCCATTGTGTTGAATTGTCAAACCTAGTTCAGAGAAGTCAAATGTTTCTCACATTTTTATACTGGATTAAATATACTTGGGTCTGTCATTGTAACTCACAGCTAAGGTACTCTTTTAATTAGTCTTAGGAAAAGTGTTGCGAATAATAAACCAAGTCTATTTACAAAGTTTTGCGAATAATAAACCAAGTCTATTTTACAAAGTGTTGCGAATAATAAACCAAGTCTATTTACAAAGTGTTGCAAATAATAAACCAAGTCTATTTTACAAAGTTTTGTGAATAATAAACCAAGTCTATTTACAAAGTGTTGCAAATAATAAACCAAGTCTATTTACAAAGTTTTGCAAATAATAAACCAAGTCTATTTACAAAGTTTTGCAAATAATAAAAAAAAGTCTATTTTACAAAGTTTTGCAAATAATAAACCAAGTCTATTTTATAGAGTTTTGTAAATAATAAACCAAGTCTATTTTCAAGTGTTGGAAATAATAGACCAAATTCTTTTTATAAAGTGTTGGAAATAATAAACCAAGTTCTTTTTATAAAGTGTTGGAAATAATAAACCATGTTCATTTTACAAAGTGTTGCAAAAAATTGCAAATAATAGACCAAGTTCATTTTACAAAGTGTTGCGAATAATAAACCAAGTTCTTTTTATAACATGTTGGAAATAATAAACAAGTCTATTTTACAAAGCAAACATCTACTGACACTGATTGAGCTAATTGAAAATCCCATAATTTATTTATTTTCATAATTTTATAGTTATCGATTCCTTGTTCCACTGCCTTAATCCTAAAAGCATCAATAACATTACAAAGGTCTTATCGTGGCTGTATGATGCCTATGGCATTATTTACTGCCATTTACGATGGTCGTATTTGGCTATGGTGGAATTTACTGCCACTGATTTCCTTCAGACCATTTTCTTTATTCAATTATGTTAGTCTCAGCTTGCCCACCCTATATATGCATAGAAAATTACAGTCTAGAGAATAGAGACAAAACTGCACCCTTTGCTGGTTGTGAGCATCAAGTGAATATTTTGTAACTTCATTAACTTGATGGTGTCATAATCGCACAAAATGATATCAAACTAATAAACAAAGAAGTTGATCCTATAGCATTTTTCCCCAACAAACAAAACTTTTACTGGCATTTACATGAATTGTGTGACTTAGTATGCTTAAATTTTCAGTTATCTTTCACTTTTATAATAAAAGTTGAAATAAGGTCAGAATTGAAAACTAACTTAAAATTTTAATTATAAACATATGTATCAGAAGACTGATTGTGAAGATAAATAAATCGTATCCAGAGCAATAAAGTAGCATTAGGTACATATTTTCAAATATATTTTTAACAAATACAGGCAAATACCATCCAGGGGAGGCTACTGTCTTATGCCACATGAACTAATTTGTTCAAGTTGTTTCCCTTTATAAAACAAACTCCACTCCAAAAATTGCATCTCTTCAAGAATATTAATCAAATTTTAAATAAAAATGGAATCTGCAGGAATGTCACAAATAATTACAATTTAAAAATGCGAAATTCTCCATATTTGTCATATACACAGGCAGTGCTGAGGGGTAGGGAACACTTCAAAAATGTGTTTTATAGACCAACAAGTATATCTCGGCCTTTTTTCAAAAAGTTACTGATGGTGGACACAAAAGATACTTGGTACTATTGTGCAGGAGTTTTAAACCTTTGATTCTGACAGACAAATTTCTGCTTGTCCATAGAGCTTTCACTCATGAGTAAGCAATTTAAAAATGTTCAGGCCATGAACCAATGGATACATAGGTGTTCTGCTCTGACAGGGATTCATAAGCATAGAGGGCTAGGTAGAATAACGTGAGGATTTGGAACCATTTAATGTCTTGGTCATATGAATAGGCAGTTTGATTACCATCTGCGTACAAAGAGCAGTTGAAATAAATGTATTAATTACTAGTGAGTGACTGATAGCCCAACACTATTTGGCTGAAAACCTCCAGCACAGTGTTAAGAAATATTGGTCGGTCAAAACAGAGTTGTTCTTGTCATATTCTTCTAAAATGCTGAATCAACATTAAGTTACTTGATGTTCTGAAAAGCCCTTCCTTCTTTGGTAACAGTCAATAATATTATGCATGTAATGAAAGTGGGTGTGGGTATGTCATATAGCTTTTCTTGTATAATAATAAAAAATGAAAGTGTGTGGAAGGCACGAAATAAGAGAAAGTAAGTAGATTGGTGAGACATATCTGAAAACTGTGTAGTTAAATTTTTCAGTGTAAAAAAACAGGAGAAGTGGACAGGAAAAAATCTGGGCCGGGCCCTAGGATATGCGGGGCTAAAGGCAGCAAGCGATGATAGTGGCCCCAATCAAACAAAATTGCATGGCAGAGTTGATTTCTTGAAAGCATGGGACCCAAAGCAGTTGCCTCGTTTGCCTTATTCTAGGGCTGGGCCTGCACGGAATATGGCAAGATAATAATTTGGTAGCCCTTAAGAACAATTTGGTTAACTGACTTTGTAGATGCATACAACATTACCTAGGGTGGTTTATTTTTTTATTTATTTTATATGGAGTGACTGAACAATGTGCATCTCATCTTAGGTCTCTTGCAAAGAGATACTCAAATAGTACGGTGTGCATGTTTACTTTACCCGTGGTCATGTGCATTTATTTTTGGGTATGTATAGGAGGCAGGCCTGGCCCTAGGATGTGCGGGGCCCAACGGGAGCATGTTGGGCACAAGGCAGCAAGCGATGAGCAGAGCCCCCAAGCAAAAATATCGCATTGTGGAGTTGATTTCCTGAAAGCTCATGGCCCAAGGCAGTTGCCTTATTTGCCTTGCCAAGGGCCAGGCCTTGAAAAATATAAATCAATAAGAACTTTGATAAATAAATAAATATATACTTAGAAATTATCAAAATTGACTTAGTGATTTGTTATATATCACTGAGGTTCCCTCATCCCAAACTTAAACCTATAGGAACTTTATGGGCACGCAGAAATTTGCATGAGACGGACTATCTACTGTTTAAATATATTAAAGTGGTAATGAAATTTCTCTCAAATTACTGGGGGGGGGGGTTGTGTGTTAACAAGTGTCTTTCGTGTGACACATTAGGGCTTTCTTGTGGATGCAGCTGCTGTTTTTTATAATCAGTTTTGGGATTTTAGCATAGGTTTAACAAATTTAGTCATATACTTAAAATGTATGCAGTGTGACAGTTTATAGTGATGTCTAGCACTTGAACATCGTGTCACAGACATGTAGCATTATGTCCCACCCAATCACATTATCCTGACACCAAGCCGACTAGTCCTAACCCTGTCACATTATCCTGACACCAGGCCAACCAGTCCTAACACTAACACCTTAAAGCTGAACGCCAGAGAAAATGGGAGGAGTTTTCAAGTCAATACTTCATTCAGTGAAAACAAATATGACATTTCTTCACAGTTATCAACTATTCCACGTTCATAGTCACTAATCTATTCCCGTATCAATTATGTTTTCACAAGAATCCATTTAGTAAATAATTTTTAAAGTTTTGGATCTCCCAGTTAAGGCTTATTAGCTTCAAATTTAAAATGAAATATCAATTCCAATTAGTGTTTTAATATTTTTTTGTTTCATAACTTAGATCTAAATTTAATCGATTTGGCTAGTAATAATACTAAATTTACAAACTTTGACAGGCATGATTCGTTTAAATCTATAAAAAAATATTTTCCAAAATCTCAAAAGCCAATCAAATATCAGCCCAACAAAAATGTACAATCCGACACCAAAAATGTTTCACAACAAAATAAATACTTCATCATTTTTTCCTCACTCCTCCCCTCTTCATAGAAGTAACATTCATTATCAGCTACAAAAGAAATTTTGAATAAGAAACTGTTTGTGGTCAGTATGTTGTGGTCAATTCTAAAACTATTTGTGGTCAGTATGTTGTGGTCAATTCTAAAAGTATGTGGTGAGTATGTTGTAGTTAATTCTAAACTAGAGCCATCATAATTTTGTATCCAAAGTAATTTTATAGGGAAACAAATATATCTTGTTCCAGGAAACACTGGTTTTTAGAATATTTAATTTAATTAAAGAAAGTATTTTTTGAGCTTTGGGACACTGAGAAGAAAAAAAAATGGATCATTAAACTACGGTACTGTATGCATCCTGGTCGATTCCAGAATAGAACTTCAACATTCTTTGGGGTGCATTTTTTCTCGTGTAGAAAAATAATTTTTAATATCGCCTGATTTCACTTATAATACAATAATACCGTGTAATCATATAACTCGCGAAAAAACCTTCTTATCATAAATAAAAACCTTTCTCATCAAAGAAATCTTATATAAATGTTTGTTCTCTATATTTCAAAATTTGTTTGAGATAGTCTTCTTATTCACATGTTTCTATGACAGAGTGTCACATAGCCAAGATCATTTTTTTCTTAAAAAAAAGATCACTGATCAATGTTACTTGCTTGTCTAACCTACACAAGCATGGTGAGACATGGGTATTATTTTTGTGACAGCAACAGTGGCAGAAATGTTAACCAATGTTGAAGGCCTTTTTTAAGGATTTGTGAAAGTCAGATAGAAGGAGGAGGGATACATTAATACATAGATACAAAGTGAGTCAATGGGCTCTGTGGAACCCTCGTTAACCTTTACTTGTATGTTACTCTAATACCCTTCAAGACAGAGTCATAACACTTGAAACTATTATGTACAACTATGAATGTCAAGGTCATAAAAGGTTAAATTCTGCTAATTATATAGCCATCGGTGATGGGGTTTATATGACCAAAGGGATTCTTAGTACCTGTGACCCAAAGGGATTTTTAGCACAAAGGGGGAGGGGGATAAAATATATAGCAGTACCAATATCAGGTTTCTAACTAGTAATATGTGGGATGTGTGAGTATGGGAATTTCAGAGACAGATGTGAGGGAAGCAATAAATCTGGTCAGCATCATAGAAACTAATATAAGTTGGGTGTGAGAACATATTAATAGCAGTCAGGAAGGCTTTCATATGTTTCTATGATGCTGACCTAGTTAGCATTGGGGCCTTTTATGTACCTCTGTCCTCCTATAATGATCAATATATGGTCAGTTGTTAAATTTAGGGGGACAATGGGAGTTTGGAGTGGAAAAATTGGTAATATATGGACTGATGGCTGGATAACATTGGAACATAATTTATTCCTGACCTTCTTGTGGGCATATAAAACAAAGATGGACAATAAATTACTTTCCTGCATGCTAATACTATAATCTCCATTTCAGCTTCAGAATTTTTAATATTTCTTAATTTTCTTCTCATATTCTCTTTAATTTAGCATTATACCAATGTGACCACATAAATGAATGCTTATTATATTGGCACAATGCTTGCATTTACAACTAGGACTAGATAATACACCAGGAGATACGGCTTCTCTGCTTCACTAAACATCAGTGTCAGCACCATCTGGTCTTCACTTGACACTATGCTTTATAGCACCTGACTTGACACTATGCTTTATAGCACCTGACTTGACACTATGCTTTATAGCACCTGACTTGACACTATGCTTTATAGCACCTGACTTGACACTATGCTTTATAGCACCTGACTTGACACTATGCTTTATAGCACCTGACTTGACACTATGCTTTATAGCAACTGACTTGACACTATGCTTTATAGCACCTGACTTGACACTATGCTTTATAGCACCTGACTTGACACTATGCTTTATAGCACCTGACTTGTCCACTACTAATAATTTACGCTGATGTTTGTATGATAGTTATACATAAAAATTGTCGACAGATAACGAAAAAATCTGTAAATTGTATAAAGTGTAAATTGTATAAAGTATTTTTGTAAAACACATTACTTCTATTGCGTAAGTAATAGGGGGGTGAAACAAGTACTGTTATAGTCTACATACATTTAAAATATAATGATATTACATTTATTTCAATACTTTTTCACTTCATCCATTTCTTTCTCTTTTTATATTGAAGTAACAAATATGATTTGTAATTCAATTTGATACCATTTGATTTTGTGCCGTAGATTTTAAAACACATTGTTAAAAAGATACCAAGACATACAGAAGGGACATGACTTTTTATTAATGAAATTTAAAGTAACTTTTACAGTTTTATTTCACAACAAATATGATACTTATATATCCCTTGTATCATAACCATATTTAGCCTTTGGAAGCCTTTTCCACAGATATTGTAGACAGTCAAGTAAATAGCCCCAGCGAATAAGTATATTCTTGTTTAAAATGTATTCAGTCCATGGGATTCCTGGTCATGTCAAATGCTTGTATTTAAAACAATGACAAACACTCATGTTTGACTGCATGCAATTGACAGGCTTCTTATTAATTTTGTATACATCCAATCAATGACTAGTTACTGCCACATCACCTGAAATGTAAAAAGGTGTATGAAAACATTTTTTATTTGCTACGTATCATCAACATTATTTTTTTTAAATTTACAATTCATTTTATCTGAATGATGATGCAAAACAGAAAGAAACCTCAAGAAAATAAAATGAGTGGAGGAGCAAAAATAAAAATAAAAACTAGCAAGTACCATATTTTGGATTTACCTATAGTTCTAAAATTCTGCTTATCTTACAATAAATAAATACAGCAAGGAAGGACACTGACAATTTAAGACTGGCACTCTGAATAAACAATATGGTCAAGTTACTATCTTACTGAGATGGACTGAATTTAGAGCATGTAAACAGGAAATTGGTGGGTTTATTCAATACTTCATCTGTGGAAGAAGCCACAGAAAATCAAGCATTGCAGGATGCAAGATAACAAAACCATATATATGCCATTTCTGAAAAAAAAACAATTGAGGAATACTTTCTTTCATTTCTGGAACATAAAAAAAGGGAAAATTCTTGAATAGCTTCTGGGAGATTTCCACCTTTATTTTCTCTTCTCTTTTTTTGGGGAGGGTGGGTGGGGGGAACAAGTTTTAGTGTCTCAGTTAGGGACTCCTCCCACAGTTGATCAGGAAAATATCACATGAATAAAGAAAAAGACTATAATTGCATATTTGGGACTGATAATCTAATTTTCAGGGATGGGGGCTCATGATTTTCTTTTAAACAAGGAAATAGTTTTCATGTACTTCAAAAGATAATTGTATTTCTTAAATAAAATAACAGAGCAAAATTATTATTTTTAATTTGGGTGTAGGAATTTATTTTTGTACAAAAAAATCACAGGACTCAAAAATTCTAGATAAAGACCCTTATAAACAAATTTTTAACAAATTAGTGCAAAGAGAACTCTTTAGATACTGATTTTAAAATAAGCAAGTATATTTTCTTGGGAATTTACATACAAAAAGACTACTGCCCTATGGTTTCAATTAGATGAACACATTGTTCTTCACTACTCATTATAATTTTCCAATATTAATGGCTGTGGCAGACTGGTATACTCAAGGGTGTAACTAGGTGGGCAGTGAAGGTCTTTTATGTGAATCAGTGAAAGATTGCAGCAAAAAAAAAATTCTAAAAAAAGGACAGTAATAAAACCCAATCAATGATTTTTGCAGAAAGTATGCTTGCAAAATTTTGTTTAAGGTATTTAGGTTCATTCCATTTACAACTGCTATCGTTTATACTGAACAAACAATACCCCCAACCCTTCTTTAATACTAGTGTTCATTTCTGACAGACAAGACTATTTTTAATATTTTGTTCACTCAAACAAACAGATTAAAGGTATTTCTTCATTCTTCAGAATCTGAGTATTATTATGACACTTTAAAATTTCATATTTTGCAAAGGGTTATATTTTTAAAGAAAATGAATTTTCCAAAGTTTTCCAAACTGGTTATAATAGATTTTTAAAAGAGACCTTGTATATCTTAAGTCTTGTTAAAAATGCTTTGAATTTCCTTTATTTTGGTGCATGATTGATGGGTGTAATGAGGGTTGTAGAGTATATAGTTTAGCCTTACATCAGATGTGCTCCTATAAAATAAACGCTCGCTCCACTTAGTCATTTTCACTTCCTTGACTTTAAAGGTAAACTGTAAAGAAAGAACAGATAACTTGTTTTACAGTTTATATTTATTTGGTAATTCATTCATTGCACTTTCAGAAGATGGCATGTTTAGACTGCCAAATTTCATTTTCATTATTTAAATAATTGCTAAAGACAGAGTACATCAAACTAATTCAGGCTGATATTTTAACACAATGTACCTTGAGGCTAAGCCATTCTGTGTACTTAGACCATACATAATTTCCACATGTATAATACCCAAAGAAAATTCAGCCACATTACATGAAAGAAAGATAGAGGTATGCTCTCCACGGCTTGTTACAAATGCAAACAACATCACCCTTACACCTGTTACTCTCTCAGAAGTAAATAATATATGCGAGTGCTCCATAAAGACAACACATAGGTATTATTATTGTAGCAGTTAATTTTGGTTGAAACAATTAACTCATAAGCATTAAAACAGTCCTTCTGAATAATTTAATGTTTTTGCTCATTAGTAGTAAATTCCATACAAATCTGGCCCAATCACCCCATTATGATGAAAACTGTGCTACGTAAAAATGCAAATTGCATTTTCCCAACACAGCAAAAACAGTCCTTCTGAATAATTTAATGTTTTTGCTCATTAGTAGTATATTCCATACAAATCTGGCCCAATCACCCCATTATGATGAAAACTGTGCTACGTAAAAATGCAAATTGCATTTTCACAACACAGCAACCAATGTTATGCTGAAAGAAAGGATCAAATAACATGCCAAAATTATTCATTAACACATTTTACAATTTGAAAAGGGATGGTGGTACAGAGGAGATTCCTGGCAGTCAATGGGTCAAATGTTTGCTTATTTTTAATTTCATTAAACAAGAAAATTATCATATATATTTCTTTCATATAATTCAAAATATTTCAAATAAGTTGAATTTACTCCTGTTTTCTATGATTGCTTCTTTTCCATAATTAAGGTCAATAATTACACAATACTGCCTGAAGGCATAATATGTAAGCAAGAGCAAAATAAGCATAAATTGCTTATTTCCATTCATAAAATCAATGGTAATGCACCATGTTGTGTAGAACATCATACATAATGAGATCAAAATAACCAAAATAATTGTAGAAATTTTCATACATTCTTAAGGTGGTGCTCTACAGTGTTGTACATAGATCTTTTAAAGATAAAAAAATTCTGTGATTTTCCTCACTGATTTTAGTGATTAGTTAAAATTGACATTGTATAACTTATCTTAGGCATTTTGTAAAATACTTTGCATTCCCTTTATTTTGGTCATGATTGATGGGTGTACTATGTCTTATAGAATATACAGCATGGCCTCGCTTCAGACATGTTCCTGTCAAAATGCTGCTTGCTCCACTAAGTCATTTCCACTTCCCAGAATTGAGATGCAAATGGTGCCCCCAAAAAAGTAGTTATAATAAATTTTATATTTTATATATTTGTCAATTATCAATTCAGTCATTGCACTTTCAACAGCTGGTATAGGTTAGTTTGAAAAAGTTAATTTTCCCTATTATGATAACTGGTGAAGATATTGTAAATTAGACTAATGCAGGCTGATATTTTGAAAACTTGGCAGCAATCATTTTGGTTACAATCTCAGACTGAATCTGACTATTATTTTTTTTTATAGTACCCCAATACCGATACGGTAATCTTCAAAGTGATAAAAAGTGCACAGACCTTAGTCAGTTCATTCATTGATTTAACATTTCTAACCTGAAATTCTGAATTGACCAAAGTGGCCCTAACACTGGCATCCTCTGCGCCTTTCATGCTTCAAGGACTTTCCACACTAACACGGCCCCATGTTGCGTACACTATGAGCAAGTTGATTTTATCAAACAATCTTATGACGTAGTCGTAGTTCATCTTATTTGGTAACTGCCGGATAATTCCGTAAATTAACAGAATGTAGATAGTTTAGAGTTATATCCTTTGCACACGTGTACATACAAATTATACTGCTTGTTAAATCCATGTGAAAGGCACATTTGTAATGGTCATTATTTTCCTTTTGCTTGATTCGACATAGTACAGCGCCGGATTAAGCACCGTGGAGGCCCATAGGCAGTCAAACTTTTGGGGCCCCAGAACCACGGTCACGGTCTCATGGGGGCCCCTGATGGGGCCCATAAAAGTCGCGGGGCCCATAGGCAGTTGCCTACTCTGCCTAATGGGTAATCCGGGACTGACATAGTAAATATGGTAGCAGACGACATAGTATTTTCCTTCTACGTACATACATGTGTAATCATGAACAACACCCCTTCGCACAAGTCCCTGGTCAGAGGTATTGCGCAAATTGGAAAAACAGCACTCGACACCGCCTCCCGTTAGTACTCGTTTATCTAAGGAATGACCCCAACGGTGTAATTTGCCCGGTCATAGAGTGGATATGGTAATCTGAGATGGTACTTTGAACAAGACAGCACACGAGCCCCCGTAAAGATAAAAAGAGAATTTAATTAAAATACAATTAAGAGAAGAATGACACAGTAAATTACAATTTTCTTTCCTTCTGACTATTCTTCGTTCAGAAGTACTTCAAAACCGAAGCTTTAAAATAGCAGATACGTTAATTAAAATTCAAACACTAATAAAATAGATGAATTTAACCGTTAATAACTGATAGTAACTCTCATCATGGAATCGAATGTTCATTAACATTGGACTGTTGGGTGATTCACAATGACCTTGTTCGTTGACTTTTTTTTTTCCTTCTGCATGCGTCACGACTTTCTTGCCCTTTGATTGAACGGGGAATTCCACACTCTGACTTCTGACTTCTTTTCCCTTCTTTTTCTTGACTTCTCGCTAATTCTCACTCTTTCCAAACAAACTATTTTCCTTGTGTTTTAGGCGTCTTACAATCGTTCCACATTCAGTTTTTCTCTGGAACCACAATTTCTTTTACGAACGACTTTCTTGCAAAGAACGTTCGGAGTCTTCTCCTATGTTGGAATTAATAATGCTGACCGTTTCTTGCAGAGGTCTTCCTAGACTGACTAACATCGTTTGATACGTAGTATATATTTCCTTCAACACTAGAGATCGACCCAACCCCCTGATTTCATATTTGAACAATCGGAATAAATGCTATTCCTACAGACATTTGGAAAACTGTTTAAAAATGTGTCAAAATGCTACCTTTCATTTGTCTCAATCATTTTGACAGCTTTACGTGAGAAATACCCTTAGTTCGGTTCTACTATAAATATTCTAACAGCCTGACCCAGTTAAGTAAACATTCTTTTGTCCAAACTCCTACTCCAAGACAGTTAATTGTCTGCTAGACTAAGAATTAATTAATGAATTTCACTGGCGAAAAATTTGGCACTTGACAAGGGGGTACAAGCAAACGGGGAGATATTTGAAACCAAGTAGGAAAAATAATTGTGATCTGAGTCCATAACAATAAAAAGGTGAGGGGGGACAAAACTGTTGGGTGTACTGTCTGGCAGTGCATATGGTACACCATCTTCCCTATTAACTGCAGCAGGCATATTTTTACATGAGTAAAACTCTAAAATACCTTAAATTTGTTATATTACAACCGTCATATAAAAACATGAAGTTACATAAGTTTCTATAGCATTACAGTGCATCGTCTGCATGCGCTCGTGTTGAACTGAAAACAAGACACGTGGACATCCATGAGTTTAGTTCGATTTCATGTTAAACGAATTTCGCCCAACTTTACAAACCTTGGACAGACAGTTCTATACACTAATGAAGGTCTCATCCTAGCGATAATTGCTTTTGTCTTCTTATGTTTTTCCTTCTAATTCATACTATTATTTTACAGACGAATGTTACTTTGGATGCCCTAAACGCACTTTGGTTAATGTTTAAATAAATATCGTTGAGGATTGTTACTGTGGCAGATTTGTTTTCATTTTCTTCAAAGTGAATTACTTATAGAATGATATATTATGGCACATTGTAATTCAGAATGTACACAATATATATCTCTTGCATGCATCTTAGTAGACACAAAGTATACACATATCTGATTAAAATATGGCAATTTATTTATTTATTTTCATTTAGTTAATTAGGAAATATTAATATTACATCAAATTCGAACCTTTTACTAAAATATTCTTTGCAAATTGGGAAATATAAAATTCTAAATTAGTCAAATACACGAGGAACACTTCTTTTTTTATATATAGCGGAAATTTATGGTGACTCTCTACTAGCAGCCTTGGAATTTACACAAGAAAAAAAATCACCTTGGCTTTTACGTTTCGTGCTTTTCTATATGCCTTAGAATTTACACAAGAAAAAAAATCACCTAGCCTTTTACCAATCGTGCTAATCTTGCTACCTATATCTGATTTAATATATATTTATTTTAATTTAATTGTTTGCAAGTTTTAAAAACCTTTTATTTTTAATTTTAGCATATGTCAAACTAAAATTTTGATTACTGGGGATTAGACACTTTTCAGAAATTTCTTTGACCTGACCGTTTAGTAATAAACACCTAATGCTAACATAGATCAAGGTCTTACTTCAAAATTAGTAACAGCCATGTAAACAAGTTGTTTTTTAAATAATAAAAAAATAATTTTCTTTGTGAGAATAATAAGAGCGAGATCGATGCTGTATTGGATACGTGACCTAAACTTGTAAATTGTGTTGGTGAAGTAAACAATCTTTTAAAATAAAATGATTGGATTTTGTCAAGGTCATACTAGGACTAGGTGCTTTAAAACGTAAATACATCTTGAAAAATCTGGAGAGTTGACGCTCATCCGGGAATCTGTTTTGCTGTTCAAGTTAGTGTATAACTTTTGTTTATAGAGATATTTTACTCTGGAAAGTGTTTGTTGTATCAATTTGGCGTTATATTTTTTTTTATTGAAATTATGTGGATTCTATAAGATGAATTATTTTCCTGGAAATAGTTGAGTGCTCTTATAGAATTCTTGGACAAAGACAGTTTATCAGAATTGTATTCGGACTCTCAACACCGGAATGTTATTTTTTTGTGTTTCTACAAGGAACTATAGATACAGTAAAGTACAGAATACAACATACCTCATCGCCTTCCATCTTGGATTTTTCATCAGGACTCAAATTTGAATTCATTAGAACAGAGGTTCCCAAACTTCTCTGGCTCCGGACCCACTTGGGAATGTTTTTTCTATCTCTGGACCCACCAAACAAAATTAGGTACAGAGTACTACTAAACTAGCTAAGGATTGCATCATAAATCGGGATTAAGATATGCTGATTTACATCCAGCATTTAGAAATACACGTTGTTTATTTTTGAATGGCAGACGTTTTTAATAATTATGCGTTGCTAAGTCTCGTTGCTAAGTCTCGTGCACTGTTTCCTGTTCACATACACGCACAAGTAGAAGCTAGTTATAGCCCAACCATGGTCAAACGTTGTTTCGCTAGTTATAACGGAATAAAGTATGACGCTTGAGGGTTACTGGAATAAATACTGAAATTAACAGAGAAATAAGAAGAACTTTCGCGACCCACTTGCCAAAGCTCTGCGACCCACTTTTGGGTCGCGACCCACAGTTTGGGAAACGCTGCATTAGAACATTTCATTACTATACTTTTACAAGTTAATTCCTGGATTATTCTTGGATTATGTATGGATTTGATTCTTAAAACCGTAAGTTCTTTTTTTTAATTTTACATTGTGTTTCCAAGGAAATAATTTGTTTGTTAAGTTTTACTAAGCGTGTTGTGTCCACTTTTTCTGTGTTAATGTTTATTAGAGCATAAACACGTAACACTATTTACTGTTTAAGAATTTACACACGAAACATGGGTGCCCGCATAAATGGGGGGGGGGGGGGTCTTTCCCCTCCCCGATTTCACCTTTAGACATGGCTTACATCCGTTAAAGCAATTAGCTGAACACTACATGTATCTCCACATAAACAATTATGTTGAGGCACTCTTGAAAAGAAGTCTCCTTGGCTTATTTACTTATGGTGATAGAATTTACACAAGAAATCACCTTAGCGTTGACTTGACGATTCATAACCTGTACTTAGTCTCCGTGCGTCAAGTTAGCAATTTCGCTGACAACTGCATGCGTCACGCTGTTTGTGTGATATTACCTTGCAAATTTTGGCAGTAAATTTTAGTAATAGGGTATATATAAAATATTAAACCAGCCATATATTTATGTCTCGCCATCTCGTATACAATAATAATAATAATAATAATAATAATAATAATAATAATAATAATAATAATAATTCTTTTTTATTTTTGTGGGATCAAACAAGAACACATATTATTCTAAATAGACCACATATTATTGACACAGTATTAAGTACAAACATATATGAAAAAACGAAAACCAAATTATAATCCGGCAAGAATGACTCGTTCAAGTTTCTAAACGTTTTTTTTCCATTGGGGTCCTGATGGATCAAAACGTTTTGACAGGGTACATTTTACTGCTAAAATTACTATATTCGTCTAACCTAGGAAACTACTATCATGTATTCAAACTTATAATAAACTACACAACAAAACAAAACAAGCAAAAAAAATTATTATTTTTAATATAATAAATATGCAAGGTATTAAAACATAACAGATCTATTTTCTCTTGATATAGGGGCCCCGAGTGGCGCTTTCCGTTACGGATCACTGCCATCTCACTTCTGTCTGCTTGGGTTCGAGTCTAAGATTCGGCTAATGTAGTTATGTGAGAAAGCTTGCCAGTAGGTTCTCGATGGTCGGTGGTTCTTTCCGGGGGTTTTCCAGGGTTCTTCCTCCACCAATAATACTGGCCGCCATGTATAGCCTATCGTGTGCTGATAAATGGCGTTAAACCCTACAACAACACCTTGATCTGTTTTGATTTTCATGGCATCAATGAGCTGCATGTTAATTGTGGTTATTAACCTGATTGCTAGGTTTCGGTTTGCATGGTTTTCTAACAGTAATGTACCATATTGTTGAGAACATCATCCATAATGAAATGATAATAAGAAACATAATTGCACAAAAGGTTTATAAAAGGAAAGTCACTGAAACCACGCGAGCAGTGTCAGATTACCATTAAACACCTACTTAAAGTACCAGCCCGACAAGGGCACCAAAAAAAATTCCAGATTAATTGTTGATGATAAACTGAATGAATTATATATAACCATTTCTAGCTGCAGGTACGAGTATTTTTATTTGGGATGATGGCAACACTGGTATTTTAACCCGTTTTAGCTTTTAGAATTGTTTTTGTTGAGTGTCACGTATGGGGGGGGGGGGCACAATATTTTTAGTGCTTAGGACCCTGGACATTTTTAATCCGTCACTGCACGGGAGTAGCACATGGTGTACCAAAGTTCAAATAACTACTCGCACTGACAAAAGCGTGATGACAATATGGTTTTGAAAATCTTAGGCCCCGATAAGATGAGTATTTCTCATTTTAAAAAATTGTATGAGCACAATTTGGTCCTTTTTATTTTACTAAATGCTCCACATTCAGAAATAACTCACCCACTTTGGGCCAACGTTGAACCAATGTTCTGGGCCAAACATATTATCAAAATGTTATAGGCCCAAATATATATTATCTAACCATTACTGCAAGAACAAACTTAAAGACCTAATAATGTTTTCCTACCTTAAATATTTTCAGAACTTTTTCTAAATTCATGGTGGGGTTTTTTTTTTGTTGTTGTTGTTGTTGTTGTAGTCATATCATTATAGATGTTATAAAGTGATTAGAGCTTCTAAAGATTAGGAGCTATACGAAGTCATTATTATTATTATTATTATTATTATTATTATTATTATTATTATTACATATTTTCAAAATGTTCTAGGCCCAAATGGATATGTCAAACCATTGAATATTTTCTAAATGTTCTAATTTTGCTTAGTTATTGCTTCGAGCTAGATAGGACGCATTCTGTCGAACCCACATGTAATGACAGTTTAATATCCTTGAGCCTAAGATCGTTAGATTATAATTATTTTCGTATGTTTGCTGTAAGCATGATACTAAAAATTATTGTTCACAGTATTCCATGGTTTACTGCGTTCGAAGCTTTTTATAATGTGAGCATAATCATTCTAGTATATAAACTTCACCGTGATTTGTTCAAAAGATATATCAAGTACATTTCAATAATATTCCATCAAACCTTTTATAAGTCATAAAGTGATTTATTCTTAGTTAAACTGTTTTCAAGTCGAAGTTACGTTGTTCTTTCCATAATCTTTTGACACAATAGTGAATTCACTAACAGAGCTGTAATTGTTTGCATTAGTCATTCTATTCTTGTTGTAAAAAAATTGAACCTTGCTAAGCTCATTTTATCAAGCATACACTACTTGATATTGACAGGTGAACAGTAAATGTCATTGTAATTGTCAAAACACTAACACCATCTTTTACAAATTGTGAAGGTTTGTACTTGTCACTTGCTGGTTGAAGTTGGAATGTGTTATTATCATTTTTTCATATACCTGTACGTTTTTAAATGTTGATTTAGATTATTTCTCCATGAGAGTATATACTACATTAGTGAAGACGTTACTATGATGATTTCAACATCCAAGGGATCATAGACTTGTAACGTTTCCTAAGTATATTGGTTTATTTTGGTGTTGCTTTTATTCTCTTAATATTAAACAGAAGATGTGTTGCCTCTCCACATCTTTCTGGATTTAATATCTAACATTGCAAATGTTTTTATCATGTGTCTTTCGTATAGATGTTATATAACCGATCGCTATGTATATTTTAAAATTGTTCCCCAAAAAAGTTCAATAAATGATCCCTTGTTCTATTCTTTGTTTTAATATAATTTCTTTCATACAATTTATTTAATTGGAACAATTTCATCGAGAACTGTTGCACATCTCTGAATTTGATGAATTTAGTATAAGCACACACACCAAGCTGAACAAACTCTGGCCAGTCAATCTGTAGCATTTTGATAATCAGTTGTTTTTCATAATGCGGATTTTCATGGTGCCGTGTTTTCTCATATGCTTTTTAAAACGGAGTTACGAAAAAGATTACTAATGCCTGTAGGTAATTTCCCATATTTACACATTTTTTTGTTGTTGTCTTGGCTACTATATAATTATGATAATCATTTGACTAATATAAACATTATTACAATTCTGGTATATTTTCATATTACTGGAATTGTATTGAGAAAAAAAAAATACTAACTTCACCAAAAATTTGGAGTTCATAATCTGATCTTAACTTTGACCACGGTTCCATCTAATTCGATCTGTTTTGGAGGTCTACAACAAGTATCATTAACTCGAGGTTCACATTTAGGTAGTACGAAATCAAACCAAATGGCTCCCAAATCACCCGAATGCAAATCTGGTTTTATAGAATAGGATATATCGTATGTATTTTTGACTTCTAATCTCATTATCAGTGACGATAATGTTTAATTTGAGATGGTGTAATCGTTAGTTTCCCCGTGAATCGAGTGCTTGTCTGCCCAAGGGTGTATGCGTGTGTGTGCGCGCGACTTAAATCTAATATGCATTGGTGATAACGACCCCCTCCCAATACCCGAATTAAATAGGAGACATTTAATTCACATTGTTTCATCCCCGCCTTCTTTTCTTGGGGCGTTTTTTTTCTCTCCCCCTCTCAAGTTGAGAAAGATTCCTGGGAACGGCAATCTGAATATTATTTTTGTATATCTGACCTCGGGTCACACTATTTTTTCTTATATAGTTTATTCATTTATTTCTCAGTACTGAATTTTCCACTGTGTCCAAATAATATAAAATAATATGTTTATCCTAAAATATCTCTAAAATTTAATTCATGGTGAAGTTCTTTTCATAGATTATCCGGTATTTCTTGATAGGTTAGACCTTCAGCAAACCAATGTGCAGTGTGCCACAGATTTCACCTCCGAATCAGCGCCAATACCTCATTATTCACACCATAATGCTAAAATTATACAGAATAAACTCTAATCTTTCAATTTATATCAAGAATGCATAAATCACACTCTTTTTTTTTTCACCACCAAAATGAGCGAGGATAAATGCTCCAAAATACACTGGGATTACAGTCGTAGGTACTGATACGAAAGTAATAATTGTAAATGGAGTCTATTTATAGAACAATATGGGATCAAAAGACAATACCATGTTTTCTGTTGTTGTGAAATATGGCCAAGATCTGTTTTCACTGACCCGTAAATGGAGTCCTAAACCCACTATTTTTTTTTTTACACTGTACTTAAAGTGTATTAATGTACTTTAATGGTCAATCACCCATAGGAATCTTTTTGTTAGTGGAATGTTTGTCTGATTTTAGATGGGAGAAATGCATGTAAGTAATATATAAATAAAAATTTAATGGTCACACCCCATATATCAGTGGAGAGAGTATCTTCTACATTTGTTGTGGTGACATATGTGGCGTATTCTGGTGGAAGCGAATTACCAAATAAATCAAATTGATGTGTATCCTATAAAAACTTCCATCGTTATTTCAGGATCTCTCGGAAATTGCTGAGCGATTTTCCGACTGGGGATCGACCATATAGTGCTCTATCACTGCACCAGAGTATCGGTTTTCAAAGATAAAAAACAAAACAACGAAACTTCTGAAATTTGATGTTTGGCTCTGAGATTTACATTTCAACCAGATATTCATTATTAGTTACTTCGGAATACATTATTTTCAAGTAATATATCTATATAGTGTTCTTTTTTTTTTAAAAAATCAGAGCAAGAATGTGTTTTTTAAACTATCTGAAGATGATATTATTAATCTAAAAGAAACGCGCCAAAGTTTGGGTTTCTTTAGTCTGGTTTCATGATGTAAATTCACTCTATACTGTAAAATTCATTGATCCAGGGAACCAGACCAGTAGTTATTATGTATTATCCTCCCAGTCTGGTGCTCAAACGTGGTTAAAATATAGTCGATCTTCAATATTTTCGAATAAACTTGTAGGATACCAGACTCAATGGACTTGACTAACTGTTGACTCCTTTCGATTTCAGGAAATTTTCTGCGTTATAGTGCAAGGTGACTTTAGATTGAACTTTGTAGAGGTGTCAAATACGGACGAGTGTTAGTGACAAACGTGCAGAGAGACTGAGTGAGTAAATTAGAGAAATAGTTGGAAATAAAAGTAATCTCTCCACACGTTTTATCAATAAAGTACAGCGAAATCTCTCAAAACATGAACTCATCGGTTATAAAAATGGAACATATAAGGTGATATATTTCATAAGTGTGATATACAAAGTATATGTTCTTCATGTTTCATATATTACACAAAAATATCAGTAAAGTAGAAAAGTTGTATTAGACTGCCAGGATTTTCGATGGCTTGTTTCAACATGTCCATGTTTACTATTGATACATATAAAAGCTAATTAAACTTCTTTGTTTTTTTTTTTTTAAATGTTTCTAATGAGATACAAATTTTCAATATCTTTTTCTATATATATAAATTCTTCATTTTATGTTATCCAAAATAACAAGCGTGGATCTCTCTAAACACCCCAAGACACCCCAAGACTCTCCAAGAACACTTTAAACTTAGATAATACTCACTTAAAATTTCAACAACAGCACATAAAAACCAAAAACAAACAAACAAACAAATAAAAACTACGAATATTTAGCAATATTTTGTGTAACAAGTAAAATTAGTAAGGTCGTGAGTTGCCAAGGGAAACAACTCCCATTTTGATGAAGAGTGTTCCGGTACAGTATCGTGAATATTAATCTACATTTAATAAATAGCAATACCACAAATAAGTCGATAAAAAAAATTGAACAAAATGGCAAATTTATTGTATATAAAAAAAATTGTTTATCTCAATAACAATTTAACTATTCCTTCATTTCTTTTTTTTTGACAAATATTAACATGGAGCCTAAACAATTCAACAATTCAGATAAATGAGAGAAATATGGAACATCGCCATTTATTGAGAATATATATATATATATATATATATATATATATATATATATATATATATATATATATATCCGTAGATTATCAAAAATAGGGCCATCTACCAATACTATAAATCATTGATAGTAACAATGTCCGTATGTGTGTTTTCATTTCTTTTTTTTCCGCTTCTTGGTACGTTATTACGAGATTTGGTGCTAATATATGCAATATTGGGGTGTTTAGAGAGACCGTAACAAGCGTCAGGCTTATGTAGCCTGTTTTAGTTATTAAAGGTATATTTGAGCGTACACAAATACACATAAATTTGTGCCGTTTACACAGCATATACGAGTTGGGTATGGTGCGCTTCGCAAATATACCAAAAAAGTTTATAAGAAACTGTTGTTGATGGATTAATTTTATATAGATTAATCCAATGCACAAAATTATTCTGTCATATAAAAGTAAAGAGATTATATTAAAATGCTTTTTAAGGGCTATTTACTCAATTTTGGGAAGGGTACATTGAATTGTTTGTGCTGTACACACATACTAGTCTATACCTTATGTACAGTTTATACATATCATACAGTTATATATACACGAGAGTTATTTGTTTGAATCTATAAACCATTTTATGCAGTACCTTGGTTTTGCAAAGACACAAATAATTGTTCAGCTTGGATTCATTGTTTGTTTTCCAGCTGAATTTATGTACCTTTTTAATATTAATGTTGTCTATTTGTCATTAGGAGGGAACTGGTCAGGTGTTCAGCAGCACAGTGCCTCAATCACCACACAAGGTTAAGTGACTGATTTGATTTTTGTTCTATTTCAAAACCTGCTTCTGTTTTATTCCCTAGAAGCCATCAGCACAATAGCAGAGAAGAAAAAAGCAAAGTTTTATATTCAGTAGTACTAATTTTATGTCATTATTATTGACTTAAAAAAATAAGAAAAGATGTTTAGCATGTTTTTATATGCATGTTAAAATAACGGGTACTAAAGTTTATGTAATGCTATGCACAGAAAATCTTTACTACATGTATCTACTGAAACTTTTCAGATCTTTTTCCCATAGTACAAAAAGAACTTATGCTTTGTAAGATTATGTACCTCAAAGGTGGATTTGGGTGTATTATGGCTTGCATAGTGTAAACACTGTACCTTATAATTGTGTGATACTTCGAGAAAATGTAAGAATCTTTTTATTCTGATTTATTTATGGTAAATCATAACATTGATGCACTTATTCATCATATGGAATAATGTCATTTTTCTGGGATCAGTCTGTTCATCATTAAATTTGTCTATGGTTTTCAAGTCAGTGACTTGAGTATGACATACCTTTTTTCTAAAATTATTTTTATTTATTTGTTTGATGTTATTTGTGGGTACTTATGTGTGTTATATAAGACTAGTTGTATTCAGATTTATAATACATCAAGACCTCTCTAGTGGCCTAGTGGTTAGAGTGTCCGCCGCAGGAGCAGAATGTTGTGGGTTCAATCACCGGCCAAGTCATACCAAAGATTTACAAAAATGGTACTAACAGCTGCCTCGCTTGGTGTTCAGCATTAAGAGATTAGTGTTAGGACTGGTCGGCCTGGTGTCAGGATAATGTGACTGGGTGGGACATCATACTACATGTTTGCTGCATGATACCTCAGTGCTAGACATCGCTATAAAGTATAAACTGCCTCACTGCAGACATTGTAGTGATATGACTGAATTTTTTTTAAAGCTATGTTACAAATCATAATCAATCAAACAAACAGACAAGCAAACAAAACAACAATGTTGACAAGTTTGGTACACTGCAGTAAGTCATCTCATGCTTATACCCGAATGATGCCTTGAAAAGACACTATTATTTTGAAACATGATGAAAATATCCCTTCCTTCATGGACTTATTGAAACACAACAGGAATATCCCTTGCTTCATGGACTGAAGAATTGACTTGACTGTCCCTTGCTTTGTGTATTTATTGAAACCTGATGGGAATGTCCTTTGCTTCAAGGACTGATCTAAAATCCACAGGCATATTTGCATTTTTTCTTCAATTAAGGATTTTGATGAGAACCTAACAATTGGCATCTAGAGGCCATTCATTTTTTAGAATAGTTTTAAATATGTATCACTAACTTTTAAAAATCACTGAATAATTGGTGTGATTTGTATATACTTAAATATTATTTGCATTACTGAAATGTTGCACATGTTTCTTGTCCATAAACAAATGCAGAAAGTAATGAAAACTTTAGGAAATTATCACATGAAAACCTTGGAACTTGTTTGGATTATGGTTTTGTTTGTTTGTTTGTTTGATTAGGATTTTTAACGTAGCTTTAACAATTTTTCAGTCATATCGCTACGATGTCTGCAGTGAGGCAGTTTATAGTGATGTCTAGCACTGGGGCATCATGCCGCAGACATTATCCTGACACCAGGCCGACCAGTCCTAACACTAACCTAGATGCATAAAATCAGTGTCATATGCATTTTTTATTAACATGCAATGGGGAGTATTGTTTGTATTAACAATTTCATATTCTGTAATATCAAAACAAAATATAATATATATTAATCACAGACAGTACTTTTAGATTCTGTTTCCAAAGTAGCTGCAATAAATATATTGTGATAAGGGTTGATGACACTTGCACTATTACAGGAATTATATGTTTATTATTCATGCTTGGTTTACTCAATCATCAAAATTGTATGGGTCACATAGTACAAGCAGTCTATATAATATATATCGATACATCAAAAATATTTGGTTAAGTCAGGGTTCTGATAAATAAGGTACATAATGATTCTGATTTTCTTCAGAGCTGAAGATTGCAAATCTGATCTGATGTCAACCAATGATGCTGAAATAAAATGGCATGGCAAGATGTACAGACTGATGCACAAAGATTCAGCGGCAGTAGCAGTGATGATGACGATGATTTTTTTACCCATGCAGCAGCATACAGGAGTCACAGACATCCTGATACACGAACATCAACAACTATCATCACCGATGCAAATGGAGAAAGAGTAGAATACACAACAAGTATAATGCATTATTTCTTATACTGTGAATTTCCATGTGAACTTATCTGTTTTGTATGTGATATCTAATCACATCTTTTGAAAGGTTATAGGGCATCATCACCAAAAGGGAAACAACTCTAACAGGAGGTTCATGGCTTTAAATGCCTCAGGTGTATGTATTTGAATTGATCATAGCTTACTACTCCTACTCTTCATCATTCATTTAGCTATGTCTTGTATTGTAATGGGTAATAGGTAATTGCAAGGTAGATGTTTCAATTCTTTGATGATTTACCTGAATGTCACAAGATTTTGTCCTAAAATTGGTGATATAGGGTTAATTGTTACCATTGAAAATGAATGAAATAATAAAAGAGAAGAAAAACAGTATAAAATGTAAGTTTATAATGGAAAAATGTACTCATTTCCCTTATACAGACAACTCTCTGCATGAATGTTTTGCACTAGTTTACATTGAACTCCATTTTCCATCCCTTTACATGACATATATTCCTGTGAATATGGACTGGATTTCAGCATCCTGTTGCTAGGATATCATTTCTATACTTTCAGATATTGGGACTGGAGAGACCATCAATATTGACCACATTAGGGGTATTCAGATAGGAAATGGCGCCCACATTGTTATTGGCAATGCGCATTCTGTTCCAAGAAATAGGACCGCTCCACCTGAATCAAGTCTTACAAGTAAGTTTTGTCACTTTACTTTCAATGTTGTTGTTAAATAAGGCAACATGGATTCCATTAAGATATGATTGGTTGATAATTTCAGAATTAAAATAGGATGTCTACCAATACTTAAACTTTATTTTGCCCAAATAATTATTGATACAATATGTCAAGTATTAAGTGAAGGCAACTAAAGAGTATCATAAAACAAGCATAGGGTTATTTTAATTTTCTTTAATTTTTTATTATAATTTTAAAAAAAACATTTCTATGTCTGACAGAACTATGACAAATATTTTAATAATATTAGATCCATGTCTCATATGATTATTAACATTCATCTGCTTTTACCCGAGACCAGCTGTTTAAGTTAGCTGTTCAGTTTTCTAAACCATTTCTCAGCTTATTGACATGGCATTTATGTTTCACTGATAAAGGACCATAACATTCATTTTTTTATGGTAATACAGTAAAACCTGTCTTGAGAGACCACCTGTTTTGGGAGACCAGAATCTCAATGCACAGATTTATTGATTATATGGTGTTATGACCTGTTATGAAAGACCACCTGTCTTGAGAGACCATTATTTTTGACAGAAGGGGTGGTCTTTCAAAACAGGTTCTGCTGTAGTTAATATTCTTATATTTATCGCTGTTCATCTGCCAATAACTCTACTGACATCTGTTATTTTTCTGTATATGTTTCTTGCCTGCAGTTTCCACATTAGTGAGGTTAATTGTATATGTTAAACATTAGACTGGTCATTAAACTGTGCATTTGAGTTAGCTAACACTGTATTTATATGATTTGAACCAGACTTGTTAACATGTAAAGATAGCCACTTTTAATATAGGAGCTAGCAATTTCGCAATCAGAAAGGAATTGTGTTGAAAGTGAGTCCAGCACAAAACCCATTGCATCCTTGCAGCTTTAAAGGAACTTTAGGATTTGGCTTATTGTTTGATAACATTATCCTGAAGCATTGAATTTTGAATTAATGATCCTACTAGTTTGTAACTTGTGAAACTTGGTTATGAGTCATAAGGCATTATGCAAAATTTGGTTCACTGTGATTGTTACAACTCTTTAATCATGAAGAAAGTAACAGACAAAAGCAAAGCCAACAAGTTATGTAAAACTTAACAAATTGTTTAATTATCTAAGCAATTAAATGAATATTTTAGAGGAACTTGCAGTATTGTGAATTGAATCCAAATTATTCATCAAAACTTCTATTCAAGTAAGAATTGAATTGAATTGAATGTTCAGAATGAAATACAGATCATCAGCTGTTTTGGTCTACCAGCAATCCTGATGTTTAGAAATGGCGTTGTTCCTTTGAACAATTCACAATAGTCCTATAGTAAAATTTTAGTCAAATTAGAACTTTGTTGTTTTGGAGAATAATCTAAACAAATCTGTCCTCTCAAATAATATTTGAATACAACATTAAAATATCTGAATACAACATTAAAATATCTGAATACAACATTAAAATATCTGAATACAACATTAAAATATCTGCCTACTGATGTTCAACAAGAATGTAGGAAATAAGAATAAAACCATGTCCATTCCTACCTCCTTATATACAAGCAAAAGTAGTGAAAACATAATTTGGCTCCTACTTGCTACATGACATTTAAAAATATCCCACACTGAAAAAGAACCCACCTGACCTAACCAATCCAATGGGAAATATCTTGACTTCTAAGAACCCACATGATTGACCTATCCAATAGAAAACAGTCCCAAACTAGTAAATAGGTTTTATTATTAACATTATTATTAATGATTGTAAACAACTACATAAACACCTATTTAATGATCCAATGCAATTTATACTCTTACCATCTTAAAATAGAATTTTATACCCATGTACAAAAATTAGCAATAAAATATCTTGATTCATAGACGATCATTAAAATGTATAGACATGAACAAAAATTACATATAAGGTAGATGCAGTCATGTAACAAGAGTTAGTGTATATAGATATAGATAAAGAATATAGATATAGATATGCCTAATAATGATAATATTTACAGATGGGTCAGAGGCTGGAAGGTCTGCTACATGGAGTTGTGTGTGTTCTACTCAGAAAACTGAATGGTTACTACAATCAACTGTGTGGTTTTTTTAATAATTTAAAATTGGACTGAAATGTCTTTCCACATTATCATATTACAGAATTTGTGAATTTCTTATTTCTTTATGATGTTTTTTAGACAAATCTGGAGGAGGATTTAGTTTGATTCCTGTTAGCTGCATTTCACAAATATCCACAAACAAAAGCCAGAAGGGTATATCACTAGAGCTTGTGTTATCTCTTTTCATATCCATGCAGGTGCAACATTTTAAGAGAAACATGTTAAACTAACCACAGTAGATCAAGGCGATAAGGTGATATTGGTGCATTCACAAGTCCAAAAAGATACCAGTGACCACTGTCATGAAATGATAATATTCCTTGTCCACTACAGATAGCCCTGTTCAGACAGCCTTGTAGTAATAGTATTTTGTACCTAACCACCCCTGGCTTAGCTTCTTTCATGATGTTTCTTCATATACAACCAACATTGGGATGAATAAAATGTCCAGATCACTTGCTTATATATCCAGCTCCTTATTCTGTTGGTTGAATAAGCTGTCTTTGATTGGTTGGTGCAGGACCAATGGTGTGATATAGTTGAAGATAACCACTTTACTATAATTGTTAAACATAACAATTACTGGTAATCAGTATGAGATGGGTTAGACTGAGTTTTGAATCTTAACCTAGCCTTTATCAGACCAAAAATCATTACTGTGTACCACTACTATTATAACATTTTGATCTTTTATCAGACCAAAAATCATTAATGTGTACCACTACTATTATAACATTTTGATCTTTATCAGACCAAAAATCATTACTGTGTACCACTACTATTATAACATTTTGATCTTTATCAGACCAAAAATCATTACTGTGTACCACTACTATTATAACATTTTGAACTTTATCAGACCAAAAATCATTAATGTGTACCACTACTATTATAACATTTTGATCTTTATCAGACCAAAAATCATTACTGTGTATCACTACTATTATAACATTTTGATCTTTATCAGACCAAAAATCATTACTGTGTACCACTACTATTATAACATTTTGATCTTTATCAGACCAAAAATCATTACTGTGGCCTGTACCACTACTATTATAACATTTTGATAGTTCTCACATTTAACAGGTGGATGCATGCGTACAAATTGCACATCACCAAACTGGGTGACTGTAACATACCTTTTATAAATTAGTTACATTTTCACTCACAATATGTCATATTGTAACCTAAAATACCTACCTAATATTAACATGAATGATTGCCTAGTTGGAGGAATTTACAGGGAAAATTACGGTTAGCAAAGCATTAATCTTTAGAGAAACACCTTGTATTTTACAAAAGTAAATAAAATAAAAATATACTTTATTGTTTTTTTATGTAATAGTCATTGATACAAAATGCATTGATTTTGGACTGAAGTTCAATAATGTAGTGCCCATTCTACAATATTTCAGCATCTGTGGAACCTCCATCAAAGGAACAATTAGATTATGTTTGCACTCAGCTTGGTAAAAACTGGAAGAAATTAGCTGCCAGACTTGGACTCAGAAATCCTGAAATCGAAAATATAGAAATTGACTTTGTGGCAGACAGTGCTTATGAGCAAGCATGGCAGTCATTGCAGAAATGGATCAGGAAAACAGGACGTGATGTTCGATTATGTGATCTTGCTCAGGCTTTGTATGACATAGAACTGTATGATGTTGCTCTCAGCTTACAGTGATTTAAGAGATTTGTGTCTACATAATGAATTTATCAAATATCATTGAAATAAGAGATACAGCTGATATTTTTTTTCATTTAAATACCATATACACATGCATACAAGTTGAGTCCAAATGAAAGCAACATAGACCTGATCTAATGTTGCATAAGGCACTAATAGATTGGGGTCTGTTTTATTTGTTTTATTTGTTTTACTGAGTACTCCTAAAGAAAGGCATAGACACAAATCTGCCAGTGCATTATGCAGCAGCACATCTGTTCTATGCAGTTTGCAGTTGGACTTAGAAGTGGGTATGATAATGCTGTATCATATTTATAATGTGATTCATCTTTGCTAACCAAGGGTCATTGATTGGCTTCTTTCTGCATCAACCCTGGGTATATGTAGCTAGCCTAAGCAATATCTACCACTCTGCCATATGATTGGATGCAGCTGAAAGAAGATGATCCAATCAGATTTCTTGTTCTGTTTGTATATGAACAATCACTACAGACAAAGGCAGATGTTGCATGTTTCTCAAATTAATGACTGTTTACGGTATTACTCAGAGTCAAGGAATATCACAGAATTTATCCTATTTTAACAACCAACATGTGTAACGGGCTCTTTCATTGGTCCATTGATTTACAGTAAAACTCGCATGATTTTTCATTTCTCCATGCATTGTGATGGGCATGGAGAGTAATAAGAAAGAAAATCTTGATGACCTCTCTGTTCATCCTGATAGAAATGTCCTGGCTTCTCACAGAGAATAGCTCATTCAGTTGCATCTGATGGTCACTGTGGAGTGATAATATTCTAATATTCAACTGTCAAACACTTTGATGACAGAAGCAATAGGTAACCCATTTATTCAAAATGAAACTAGGATAAACAGTGCTCCTTTTTTGTGTTCTAATACAGGCGATCAGTTAGTTTGTCTAGTATTGTGAACCAAATGTAGTGGTTGAAATAACTATTGATTCTTAAATCCTGCTTCTATGAATAATTATGTACATGCAGAGGTATCAAAATAGCTGAACTCATTGTACTAGAATGTTGAAAAAGTACAGCGTGTACCTACATTACACATTACCAAGTCAGCAAATCAACAATTGCATGAGCTCTTATGAAATTATGCATATATTTGTTAGTGTGAACCTTCATAGAATTATTAGTTATGGTCAGTTATGTTTTTCAGACTATTACATACATTAAATCCACTCCTATCCATTCTCTTTTTTTTTTGTTATATGACTCTACAATAGTTGCATATTATTTGAATCATGTATATATTTATAGATTTTTATGATCAAATTTCTTTATCACAGTAGACAAATTATAAATTGATAAAATGTAATAGTAATAATGGATACAAATTTTAATAAAACTTTTCTGATGAATCCCCTGATATTACATTGTTTTTCATTTCATATAAAGATGTTTTCTTGAATTAAGATTGTTTGAACAATGTTTTATATTCTTGTTCAATCTTTGTTCAGTCCTGATGTGGTATTAAATGTACATGTACTTTTAATGATGCTGTTTGAAATAAATAATGTTGAAACCAGACTGTACAAATTTATACACGGATAGGGATATAATTTTTAGTCTTTTTTTCTGCAGTAATTTACCTTGTGTTTCTTTTTACATTTTTTTATTTTCAGTCTTTTGAATAAATACAAATGTTTATAGCAAAATGTAGTGTCAATCAAATAATATTAAAAATGTGTTACAACCAACATTCCCTCTAAGCTGCGCACATGCACGTGCGTGCAGCTGCTCAGGCATCTCCACGCATCTGAATTGTCAATTTTCGCTCAATCCAACGTTAAATTTTGCTCTTCTCCGTAATGCTTGCGCAGTGCAGCAAGCACTGTGCGCACACCTACCATTTGCTTAGAGGGAACCTTGATTACAACTCTATGGACATGGGCAATATAACAGAAAGAAAATAAGCGAAAGCAACAATTTTAGTAAAATCAACAAATAATTTTTTTTCTCTTAGTCACAAAGTGAATATTCAAAAGACAGTATTGTGAATTAAATCCCAAATGATCCCAAATGTTCTGTCACAAGTTCTAAAGTACAGAATTATCCAAATGAATTCCAGTAGACTTGAAGATCATATTATACCACAGTGATGTAATCCAGAATGTTTGTGAATGAGTTTCAATATTTCCAAGCTTGTGTTTTAAACTAAAAGGTCAATGAGCACTTTGTAATTCCAATGAATAATTTAAATATATAATTCCTCTTAAATTATAATTGAACTACAAATGATTCCAAATGATCATGAAACAAGAAAGATTGAAAATTGTTTACCAAACCTCTATATATACAAGCCCACTTGACCTGTGACACAACAGATTGTTCTGGAATTCCCAAATTTCTGATGGAAAAGTTTCTGCTAAATTGTCATCAAGTTCTATTCCAGACATTCAAAGCTCATAAATAAGGTTAGTCAGTAAACTCCAATTTTTAGTAAATATCTTAAAACGTGACCGAAGTCAGATAGGCAAAACCTCTATCCTCAGTCACGGACAAAGGTAAAGCACACACTATAAATTAAATATACATAATACATGTGCCACATAGGTGCCAAACTAGGGCCAGCTGTTTGTACATGATCTGATACCTGCCTATTGTTTTGACTGCTAATACCTGTGGGACTTTAATATTTATAAAGTAGAATAATGTTTGACAGTGTTCTTCTATTCATTCAGTTTGTTTCATTCAATTGTGCTTCATTGCTAATTGTTTTATTCTGTATTTCATTCTATTGTGTTTCATTCTATATGTTTCCTTGGCTTCTATGTGTTTATCATTATGGTCTGTGAGTGCTATTTAACAGAAGATTTGGCTCATGCAGAGTATACAGTACATTATAATATCTGTACATTTTGATTCATCTACGGTCTTTTTCCATTTGCATTTTTGTTTTGTGTTTTGGGTGGGGTTTGCAGATTTTTTCACTACATGGACATCCTGTGCAAGAATAATGATAGTTTAAAAAATTTCCTTTCATTTTCATATTTTACTGACCTTGTTGTCTTTTCTTTTCTGACTTGTATTTGTACTCCTAACTTTCTTCAGTAGTGTTGTTCCGATTATCGATTATAATCGATCATCAGTTGGTTGATCAAACCAATAAGATAATCGATTGTGAACTCCATAATCGATTGTGTGCAAAGGGAGACTACTTTTTAGGTGTATGCAAAGCACAAAGGTTAGTAAAACTCCCAGCCACTAAAGTTGACCTGAAATTTATTAATTCCCTTCACAACTACAAATATGAAACATTATGATTCATAATTAGGAACATATAGTCATTATTATATGGTCAAGTTGTTAAATTGTTGAGTTAATAAATTTAAACACATTTTGTTGATTTGTTTTAGTTAAATTGCAACATCTTTTGTAGTATTTATAAACAATGACAAACAAGAAAAACATATCCTTTTATACTTTATATTATAGAAACATCACATCTGAATGAAAGAATTTTGGGGGATTGTAGCAGTATTTCAGTTACATATGACTGATAAGCCATACAAAGTTGCGTTCATTTAACAAAGTTGTTGAACAAAAATAACACACAGTGTAATATTATTTTCAGGTTAAAGTATTCATGTCATTAATTTAAAAGAGATTACTCCTGTACATTTAGAAACATATTGATCTCTCGATCAAAGAACTAAATGCCTAAAAAAATTAAATTTGCTCTTAGTAACCGATTATAATCGATGATCAGTTGGTTAAGGGGAACCGATTATCGATTATGAATTTCTGACCAATTCCCATCACTAGTCTTCAGTTTTAAAACTGCAACTTTGGAGTGAAAAAGTTTGGTAAGGTGAGGGATGAAAGAGTTTATGATAGCACAAAGGAAATCAGGAAGTCATTTCCTAAATGTTGAATATGTGTTATAATTTTGTAAAATTACCAAGGCTGATGGGAGTTTTTAGCTTACAGCTTGAGGAATCTCGGCAGTGTCCTAGGCAAAATGGAGAATTGAAAGGATGTCCTTTATGGGAGATAAAGGCTTACGTCAAAATGAAATCACGAAAAGTAGGGAAACCATATAGACAGATTCATCAGACTTACATAAGCATTGAAGAAAGAAACAAAACAAAAAGGGAAGGGCATGATAACGGTTTGACATAGCGCTTTTTGAGATGATGGTATGTAATAAATTGTATTTAGAGATAAAGTGTGGCAAGTATAGAAATTAGTTGTGGTAATATGGTGATTTGGCCTCACCTTCCATGCACTCACAGCTACTATCATCAAATGAAGGGACTGAACCCCAAAAGTGTCCTTATTTCGTTTGCATGAAAGAAGAATCAACCGAAGGAAGCCTCTGCAGGTTGCAGCAAGTCCCCAGCACGTCCCACAGCCATTACAGTGATGCACGGCCGAAAGCACTGATGACTAATGTCAGTACTGGAATGAACAACAGGCCTCTGATTAGAAATGGGGGACAGGAGTTCTTTCTGTAATACCACCAGTGAAACAGGCAGCAGGGGAACAATTATGGATGGCATTAGGTCAGGCGGCACCATGTGGATGCTAAGGAAATAGCACATATTGTTCAGTGCACGCCCAACATTGAGATTTAAAATCAGTCTCCTTTCCCACCACCACCAACCGGCTATGCAGCGGCTGTGGAGAACAGCACCAGGCAGAAAAGCTGCGACATATAGCAGTCAAGGTTTGAAAATGGATTGAGTATCAGGCGACTGAATACCCAACAAGAGTCTTAGGGGTCATCCTTTGATCTTCTTCACACCTCCTTTCCGCACTTGAGGGCCGATAGCAAGGTCAACATTGAGTGGACAAATGTTTTGTACCTTTGCATACCGTATTTACCGCATATGTTGGGACACGAAAAAATAATTATTTTTTTTCGTGTCCCAGAACTTATGGTGAACTTTTTTTAAACCTACATCATGTGTCCCAAGACTTAGGAAATGAAAAACATGTTCAATTCACCCCCCCCCCCCCCCCCCCCCGCCAACAACTGGCCACACCGCATGTTACAATAAAATAGATAAATAAAATGCGTATTTGATCATAAAATAAAATAAACAAGAAACTAAACTTGTACTGTCATCATTTATTCACATTTTTTGTCGACATTAGCATTTTATTAAAGGAAAAATATATCCACAAACTCCGTATGAATAGCACATGAATTCATTATCCATAGTGTAATAGCTTTCGTCAGACAACGCAACACATTAGTCATTGACGTGACTATTGAGAAACGAATCACGTTTAGTTGTCCTCAAAGGTTTGAATGTTATGAAAATGAAAATTGGATCCCACAAAATCACATATGAATGAGATAGAGAAAGAAAGAGTGAGAATTATCAGCCCCATTGGTCGAAAGCAACTGACATTTACGCGTGATACGGTGTAAGGTACAAAATAACCAAGAGTGTATTATATCCAGGGTAACAATATGACAATATCTCGCAAACTAAAATCATTATTAGAAATACATTCACTGTGAGTACAAATGACAATCTTTTTGATTCCATGGGATACAAAAAGTATTATTGAAGCAAGTTAATGCTGTATATAGTATTTACCGAATAATAACCTGTTTGTATCAATTATGACTGCAGACGGCATATAAATGAAAGCCCAGGTGTTGAATAAACACACCTTGTAACAGCCATAAACTCATTGTTTGAACTTACTGGCAGGATATCAAATACAAAGGTTAATTTATTACAAAACAAACCGACCCCGGAAGCTTACATTGGATTCCTATTAGCGTGGAGATTTTTTTAACTATGCATGTGTATACAAAGTCGGCCGACATAGGGAAGCCAAGGAAAATGACCACACGTCTCGTATTAACAGTGCAGATAAACAAACAGTTGTGGACTGTATTCTGAAAGCAGTCGAATCGCTTCAGGACAAGCCAGATCTGATCTGAAAATCATTTAAAGTTTGTGGGTACAGTCCTACCCATTTATATCGTTATCCTCGGGCCCGAGGAAATATTGTCGACAGAGGCAGATGTTGAGATAAGTGGGGGGGGGGACCTGAAAAAAAAGTTAACATGAAGATAGTATCAGTGTGAAATACACTTGTATATTGATAAATTACATTTTGGTTACCTTTGTGTAATAAAATCCAAATTAAAATATTGCACAAAAAAAAAACCTGAAAAAAACCTGAAAAAAAAGTTAACATGAAGATAGTATCAGTGTGAAATACACTTGTATATTGATAAATTACATTTTGGTTACCTTTGTGTAATAAAATCCAAATTAAAATATTGCATTGATCACATCCTGATACGAAATTCAACATCGGCATTATCACATTATCAAAAAATTTCACAGACCTCTTTGCGAGATGTACATCCCTTAACTTCCTTACAAGCCAGATATTTAGTTTCCAGAAACTGTAAATTTAATTTGCGTTTTACCTTGCAGTTGGTAGCCATCGTAAATGTAAATAAAGTTAAAAATGAAACTTTCACAGCAAATAAATCTTGTTTTAATCACCGATCACTTTCAAATGTCTCAGAAACGCGTAATCCGTATTTTCACACAATTTTTATATATGGGATTCAGAAAATCACGTATATAGGAGTCCTCTGTACGCATCAATTTCCTGGACTGTAAATTTAAGGGCTTGCTAATCCTGCTTCGATCACCTGTTGATTGGAAAATTGTGTTCATCAATTGATCCTTTTAGCTGTGCTGATATTTACAATCAGAAAATTCAGTGGCTGAATGACCCACAGATGTACATGCTGTCATTGTAAGAGTACATCTGAAGAACATGACTCACAAGCGAGGCGGCAAGATCAAAGACTTAACTAGCTGAAGAAGGGTGAGAAAATGTGCTGCTATGTTTTTTTGATCTGACCGCGACATCAAAAGCCTGGCGGCAAGATCAACTAATTGTTGAACAAAGTATGGGTCGGAACTGGCAGTTTGTCGACATAAATTATTAGAAAACAAAGTACAGTCACTATCTACTGGTATATCTCTCTCTGTCTCTTTCTTTTTCTCTCTCTCTGAATATATTTTTACGAAAAGTGAAAACAAACAATACTCGGAGTTTTCTTTTTTTTAAAGTTTTACTTAATAAAATATACGTTTGAGTACATTTTCTGACATGTACTTTTCGAATGATTTAAAAGGTGTCCCACAACTTACGGCTCAAAAAAAGATATGTGTCCCAGAATATACAGTGCACAAAAAAATTACTTTTAAAATAAAATTATGGTGTCCCAACAAATACGGTGTCCCAACATATACGGTAAATACGGTACCACCACATCATACCTCAGTGTCACCAATGAGGGCCCACCTCGAGATGCAACTGAAAATTAACTTCCATTTAGAAATAAGTTGTGTGCCATTTCATTGCACTTCCACCACCCATGATAGATACAAGTGAAAGACTAAAATGACAAGAATCAACAATGATTCAGCAATGGACAGATCACGCTCAGTTAGAATGATGCCATGTTTGCTGTGGTACTAGCAGCCCAAGAGAGGGAAGATCACTCATCCCTGATGTCAGGCTGGACTACCCATGCCGGCCCTTAGCCACTGTCCAATGCAATCCCAAAGTGACAAATGCCTTAACCATACTTACAAGCCAACATTGGGCAGCAATAAACTGATCAAGATTTGACATGAGCTATAATAGATATGGTAGGTGAGTTCTCGCTGTCAAAAGCAGCTCCGTAGTCACCCACCCAAAGCCAATACCAGAAGAACAAACAGTACCACTATCAAAAGCAAGCAATTAGAAGGGCAAAAGAAAAAGATCAAATATATTTGGTTTTATCAACAGTGTATTATTTGCTTCTGTAAACTCTGGAACGATCATGGTAAGTATTACAATTATGCCTGGTAATTCAAGGGCAACATTTTTTAAAGTAGTTAGAAAGCTAATTTGACACAAATGGACAGGACTAACTCCTACAACTTATAAAAAGTACAAACATGAGCAGCAGCATTTTTTGTTTGTTCATGAATATCATTTTCATCATGAGATTTATTGATTAGATGGTAATGATACGGGTTACTCGGATGCAGCGTAAGTGTTGAACAAGTATTTTGGTCCGCCATACTAATTAACATGACTAGATAGCGACAAACTCCGTGTTTTATTTGACAATGTGAGCCTTAATATGATGTCTCAAGATAGAATTCTTGGTGTATTCGTAGATAACAATCTTACTTGGTCTATTCACCTTAAACACATTTCAAAAAATGTTCAATTTTATCTTTGGCAAATGAGGAAAATCAAAACATACATTCCTCTTCAGTATAGGGTCATCTTTTATAAAAGTTATATTCAGCCATATCTGGACTACTGTAACATAATTTGGGGTAATACTTCTAATTCAAACATAACACTTATAAGGCTCCAAAAGAGGGCTTGCCATTTAATTCAAGATCAATGTATAGACAATTTTCAGGATGCAATGAATAATATAAACAATATTTCCAGTGACATAAGGCAGGCGCCTTGCATTTCTTCTTTTCATAATCAATGCCTTAAATGATGAAATCTTTAGAAAATTGAACAGTACTAGTACCAAAAAAATACCACCTGCTTTTCTGTAATTTTGCATCATTTTCAAAGCTACAGTTTTCAATGCAGAATAGAATGATATTTTATGTTTGTTTTAATATGTTTGTTTTTACAGGAGCATGTGTTCCAGGCTTGATACTTTGAATTTTAATATTCCTTACTTATTTTGGTGTCAAGCCAGACTCTTCACATCATCTTGTATGTTCTACATGTATATTGTATGTTATATATTGTTTGTACATAACAGATAAAAGGCCTCAAGGTTGATTAGTTCTGTAACTAATTGAGTTACCTTATCTAAATAAAGTCTCTATTATTATTATTATGATTATTATTATTATTATTATTATTATTATTATTATTATTATTATTACACTCAGATACAAGGCCTCAAGGTAGATTAGTTCTGTAACTAATTGAGTTACCTTCTCTAAATAAAGTCTTTATTATTATTATTATTATTATTATTATTATTATTATTATTATTATTATTATTACACTCAGAAAGCCTCAAGGTAGATTAGTTCTGTAACTAATTGGGTTACCTTCTCTAAAGTCTTTATTATTATTATTATTATTATTATTATTATTATTATTATTACACTCAGATAGAAGGCCTCAAGGTAGATTACTTCTGTAACTAATTTAGTTACCTTTTCTAAATAAAGTCTTTATTATTATTATTATTATTATTATTGTTATTATTATTATTATTATTATTACACTCAGATAGAAGGCCTCAAGGTAGATTAGTTCTGTAACTAAGTTACCTTCTCTAAATAAAGTTTTTATTATTATTATTATTATTATTATTATTATTATTATTATTATTATTATTATTGTATCGGATACTTTTCAGTGATGATCTCTTAAAGGTCACCGGCCACCTATATTGTACAAAAGTCTAATATCATTATAGTCATAATATAAATGTATTTCTCATATATTTCTCAAACATACAAATGTTTAAATAGACTAAAATTACCGTTTTTTAAATGAAAAAATTTACTCGGCAATCTCCGTCCACAATTGGTTATTTCCGCGTGCCAAAGACGGATATGACGTACATTTATCCCTTTAGTTCAACCGAGCCATTCATGCGTTGAATTTCCCCGCGTAAGTGTCTTTGTGATACATCTTAACGATCGTAATTTTCTCAAACAAATATGGGGCACTGTATTGCTTATGGATGTAACCAAAAGGATAATATATAATAATTCTGAGATTTCGCCACATGGTTGTCAAGGCTGTATTTATTGTTATTTTTCTTCAACTTAGTAACTTATTCAATCTATAAAATTTGCAATTTTTTTTCTTCAACTTTTCCATTTGATCAACTCCGTTTCTGTACTTAACGAAAAATAAGTGTTATCTGTCCCTTTCGCTCTGCTCTTCAAATCATTAGATGCGTTTTATTTTGGAAAAATAAGAGAGGATGTAAGCATGATGGGATGCCTGCAGTTTTAGATATAAAATGGTTCCAACATAATAACCTAAGTCATCCTGAGATGACGTTATGACATTGCCTTTTATAACCCTAAATCGACTTAATTGGCGCTGAACGTAAATAAGCCAAAGTGTTATGTTTTTATCTCTCTAACTGAACAATTTAATCTGATTTTTCATTGAGATTTGCTAACCATTAACAAATGAAACTTGAACTCAATAATAAAAAAACAACATTATTGATGCCTACTCAAGAAATGCGGTCGCTATCGAATTAATCATCATGGCTAATGCGCAGAATTCGGACGGTTTCTGAAAGATCAGTCGTACTACATCAATTAGTTTATTTCTTCATTTTTTGTCAGTGTTCGTAATTTTATTATTTCTCAATAATAACAAACTATTTCAAGTTAAAAGAGAAGTTTAGAAAATATTTCACTACTAAATTACCGATGTAAAATAAACAAGATTACGTTATTTATTAATATGTAATAACACCATGATTAGGTATAGGACTGACAGGGGAAATAACCATTTCTGGCTTCCCGTTTTCTGATGCCGCTTTGGTTCCAGAACAGTGGTCTGCTGTTACGGCATATTTTGAGATAAATTTGGATCGTTTGAATGTAAAATCATTGGAACCCAACAGAATACATATCTGGATACTTTTTTAATGGTATTAAGCGGCCCTTAGGAGAAAAATTATGTATTTTTGCGAAGCGTTGAAAATTTTAAAAGTTTTTTTTTTCATACATTAAGAGGAGGTAATACTAATAAACACGGCAGGTCTTAAGCTTCCAACAATTTAGAATATATCCATGTATGTTTCATACTTATGAGTAACCTCTATTTACCGTAAAAGTCTCAATTCAGGAGACCTATCTGATCGTTTCGCCATATATGCAATGACTGGTGCGTAGTAATAAATTATCCCTCAAATATTTAGCGCATTGACCCCATTGTCGGTCAACGGCGTTAGTGTACAAAACTCGATTTAATAACTTCTAGAAGTTATTTCATAAATATATCTATATTGATTTTCATTCAGATAAGCAAAAATAGTGTTTATGTCTTCTCTTCAAATTATGTATCAAACTTGTTTAAATGAATCGTGTCATGGCAAGATTATATCTGTATGAATTTAGTCCTAGAAAGCAATATTCAAAATAATGACAAAGAATGATGTAAATAATGATATGAGATTGTTTCACAAATTTCCAATTTTTTAGTATTTATTAAGCATGTCAATATTCTGTTGAAATAATTTATACAAAGATGAAACAGTTGTCACGAATATCCAACAGTTGTGTTAGATTTCATGAAAATAAATATGGGTTCGCCTTTTATACTCACAAAACCCCTTGTTTTACAAAAATAAAAACGCCGTGCATAAATAGTATTACCTATGTAACATGACCTTTTTGGAATGATAGACGTATATTGATACAGCAAAAATGTATGCATTAAGGTAAAAAACGTATATAATTAGTTAACGTGTCAGCGACATTGATTTGTGCCTCATTAGTATATTTGGGTCTAGTACGCGTGATCATGGTAGGTATACGACATGAAAATTGAAATACCAGTTTTTGCAAGTAAATCAAGCTATTTTCCAATGGAGATGCATCCAAGAACGATAAAAATTCAGTCTCAACTCTCTCTCTCTCTCTCTCTCTCTCTCTCTCTCTCTCTCTCTCTCTCTCTCTGGTGCAGCGTGGTGTACTGTTGTGACATGAAAGGAGTGGGGGCAGGGGGGACAATTCTCAAAATGCAATTTTGTTAAGTTTTAGAAAAAACATGGTCCTACTTAATTTCATGAAAATGAACAGAGTCAACAACTCTGGATTGTGCCAGAAAACATGTTTATTGCTTCAATTTTAATTAGAACAAACAATGAAAGCCATGCCAAATCACACGTGTCGTCAGCCTGATGAGGAAAAGTGTGTACCCTTTTCCCGAACACAAATTTATTTCCATGAAATCTAACACAAATGTTGGATATTCGTGACAACTGTTTCATCTTTGTATAAATTATTTCAACAGAATATTGACATGCTTAATAAATACTAAAAAATTGGAAATTTGTGAAACAATCTCATATCATTATTTACATCATTCTTTGTCATTATTTTGAATATTGCTTTCTAGGACTAAATTCATACAGATATAATCTTGCCATGACACGATTCATTTAAACAAGTTTGATACATAATTTGAAGAGAAGACATAAACACTATTTTTGCTTATCTGAATGAAAATCAATATAGATATATTTATGAAATAACTTCTAGAAGTTATTAAATCGAGTTTTGTACACTAACGCCGTTGACCGACAATGGGGTCAATGCGCTAAATATTTGAGGGATAATTTATTACTACGCACCAGTCATTGCATATATGGCTGAAACGATCAGATAGGTCTCCTGAATTGAGACTTCGTACGGTAAATAGAGGTTACTCATAAGTATGAAATATACATGGATATATTCTAAATTGTTGCAAGCTTAAGACCTGCCGTGTTTATTAGTATTAACTTCTCTTAATGTATGAAAATAAAACTTTTAAAATTTTCAACGCTTCGCAAAAATACTTATTTTTTCTTCCATGGGCCGCTTAATACCATAAACAAGTATCCAGATATGTATTCTGTTGGGTTCCAATGATTTTACATTCAAACGATCCAAATTTATCTCAAAATATGCCGTAACAGCAGACCACTGTTCTGGAACCAAAGCGGCATCAGAAAACGGGAAGCCAGGTATGGTTATTTCCTCTGTCAGTCCTATATGGCCATACACCACAATTAATTTTACTAAATGTTCTCTACATATATTTCTCAGCACTGACCTTTCCACAGTGTGACAATCAGTACAAGTCATATGTTAATCTAAAATACCTCCAAAGATGACTTCACGGTGAAATTCTTGTCAAGGGTTGACCGGCATTTTGTTGAGTGGCTGCACTGTAAACAAAGCAGCATGTACACAGAACACTGATTTCACTTCCGGATCATCACTAAGGCCTAATTACACAGTGTGCACTGTCGCCAAAATACATAGACAACCACTCTCAGAGCTCCTATTCTCAAGAATAAACAATTAACTTTAAATCCATACCAAAGATGCATCAATATAACTCTTGTATCACCACCAAAATGAGAGAGGAAAAAATATTCTAAAAATAGACTGGAAATACATTGGTACTGAACTGGAAGTATTAATTGTGATGCGATTCCATACCTATCTATAGGTGGGAAATCTTATCTAAGGGGAGGTAACAGCGTTCTATACTTAATTTTCGAGTAATTAAATTATTATATCATCTTTACGCTTCATAATTTTGTTAAACATTTTATGCGAGTATGATTACTTTTATTCACGTAATGCAAATATGATATAGTAGAGTATGGCCGGTGACCTTTAATGAACAGTTGTTTAGGAAAGTCACTAATAGCCTTACCATTTAACATAAGGCACACTAAAACTACTTCGTTCACGTGGTTTATATATAGCGTGAACAAACTTAAAGGAGACCAGAAAAAAAATTGTATGTATGTAATTCTCTACAAATTTTAATTAGACTGTAATGTCTATAAATTCAATATCATAGGCGGATAGTGACTATATTGCGGGGAAGATATCACGATTCCGTAGATTGCCGAGTTTTGATGAGACAACAGATCACGTGGTCCCTTGACGCAATACTAGGCATTCATCTAATTATACAAACAAAACAAGGCAAGCGAGACAGACATATCTGTTGAAGTATGTTTTAACGATGTGTTTAAGACATGACAGCAGTAAGAAGGTGCTCATATTTTGGAATTTTCAAAAAAAAAAACGATCTAAATTTAAAATAAATACTAATGCATTGTGTGTTGTGCAAAAATGTAATAATGACTGAGTGATTTTGCCCAATGCAAATTTTGTTGTTGTTGCAATAAATTCATTTAAGAAGGATGAGGTTCAATCATATTATAATATGTAAATAAAATATTCATTAATAGTCCGAGTTTCCTCTGACCCTTGATGGCAAGGGTCAGAGGAAACTCGGATTAATTCATTACACACACACACACACACACACACACACACCTAATGACTGATATCTTGTAAAATATACATCCATGAGATATAATACTGAATTGTAGGGGAAGAGACTTGATCGGGGACCGACTTGTGCGTTGAAAACGGTTTTCATCGGACGTAATTTAAGCATTAGTTTTTCACACACAAACAAACCACTTCACAAATAAACCTGCACAGCGGAAATCATAAGTAGTTAATTTAAACATTAAGAAGCTTCCTTCTTATGATTCAATTACAGTGTATTTTACATGGATGCTACAGTTAGCGTATTGACAAAACTGATAGTATATACATGTCTCGTTAAAATTGATTATATACTGTACTGGTCAGTGCTGAAATAAATGTTTTTTAGCACAGGCCCTGGGCTGATGACTTAAATAAAGTCACCAGTTCTGACGACTGAAATTCGACAAACCCGAACAGTTCATATCTGTAAACTCTCAAGCCGTGAAAAGAAAGAAGAAGAAAAAACTCCAAATGTTGGGGGTATTTCCTCACCTATTTCCCTATCTCGTAAATTAATATCTCCTGATTTTTCGCCGAGAACTCCCGATTATTTAAATATGTCTGTATACATATCAAGTGTGCAATCCACATATGCCATATTCTATTGTATCACTTGTGAATACTGTAGTGACGAAATAATTAATATCACACGACAGTTTTTGTCTTCAGTAAATAGATTAAGATTAAACATTATTCACATAAATTTCAGATTTTAACAACTACAAAAGTACTGTAGTAAAAGAAATTGTCACCAATTAGTTTTAAACTCACAATGAATGCTGCGTAATTTTCTCAACAAACAAATTTCCATTTTCGCCAAAGGAACTCGGCTGTTAACGTTTGACATTCCTCTCCCATATATGTAAATTTTCATTACCAAGATTAAATTAAAAGAAGGAATAGAACAAAATATACGACGCAGTACTAAATCAAAATAAATATTTTATTCAGTAAACAGTGTTACATGTCTTAAGATTTAAAAGAAAGGAAATAAAGTGGTCTGTACCATATCCATGTTCGGTAACGTTTCACTGCAAATTTGAACTGTTAAAATGAAGTCATTGACATCGAATTTACAACAAAATTGGGCATCGTTTATTTGCCAATCAATTTCTGGTGCTTACATACACACTCTGCCAGAGGGCCAGTCCTTTTCACAAGATAAGTGCAATGATAAGGATTAAATGTTAATTTGTTACACCGCCATTATGTTTGTGTTAACCAAAGCTCCTCAATATGTTATCTTAATTCTACTTTTGTCTCTACCTCGTTGTGTCTCTTGATTTCAATTCCACGCCAATTTTGTTGGACGCAGATCACACCTTTCTGTAATCACTAATAATTTTCACTTATAACAGAGCTTGTGTCAGTGCAGTAGTGACGTAGTGCCAATAAAAACATCATCAACACGTGTGCCAGTAATAATTCTATTGCAATAATAATCTCATTATTATTATTATTATTATTATTATTATTACAGGTAACCTACCTATGCCACAAGTGCAATTCAGCAATCGTGAACATATGTCGCATGTGATATCGTGCTATTACAATAATTTAAAATGAAGATTCAACAACTGAAAAAGCAACCTAGATAAATATGTGTTTAATGATGTTACACATAAATAATTTATATATAGTAACCACTTGCAATATTATCTGTGTACCCGTTCTATGCTTTCAGCTTTCAAAAATCCTCGCATTTCGCAACATTAGGGCACACATGGAAGTACCATGGAATAAAAGAAATCGCAGATTATATTCACTGGACATCGTTAATTATTAGTATTATTCATAACTACGTTCATGGCTCTGACACATTTGCCAGCAATATTCTCTGTAGCACATCGAAACGAGCCTCTGTTGTAAAACCATTCTAAAGTTATGAAAATTAACCACAATCTTAAAAAGTCGTCTTTTTAAACTATTTTGCCAAAGATCGTATCTTTTGTTTTATCAACATTTACAAATTTGATCTTATTCAGTATGCATATAACCTGTATAGTAATGGTTGTGGTTCATCCTCTGTTTCTGAAAATATCACCGTATGGTCAGAAAACAGTAACAGACCTTGAGAGATTTCTTCTAAAATGATACCCGTTTCTATATTTGATTGTAATGCAATTTCCAGAACATTAAAACAAGGAGATAATATAATTGGAGACAGGACATCTTGAAGAAGCCCAGGCGAATAATCAAAATAGTGTGGGTGTGCGTCACTTCGCAATTTCTACTTTTATTCATATATTTTACCTTTCTACATAATCAAATGCCTTATAAAATTTAATAAAGACAAACTTATCGTTTTCTTTTCCCATCAAAGTGTTTTGAAATAAAGAAATATACTATAAAAACAGCGTGTACTTTATTTCCATTGTGCTTCTTACAACCAAATTGGGCATTAGTAACAATACAATTTAATGATACAGGATGTGAGTCTGTCATTTAATATGATAGTCAAAACGTTCCCTATACAGATAAGCAATGTTATCCCTCTATAGTTATTTGCATCGAATTGATCGCCTATTTTCAAAATGGGTATAATAAGACCCTTGCTACAATTTGAAGAATAAATACCCCTGCTAAAAATCATATTAAAAGTTTTGGTGTGTAATTTGCTACAAGTGGAAACGACGCAATAATGTAGTCATTCAAAACTGTATCAAGGCCTGGTGCTTTATTATTGTTTAATTCTTTTCCGGCTGCGGTAAATCCTTCAATTTGTTTTAATTGAATAACACGCATGTCAATTATTAGTTCTTTTAAATACCCAATTGTACCATCGTCTTATATGTATATACTATGTTCTAATTGGTCAGCGATATCTCTTGTAAGATTGTTACGAGTTCTTAAAATGTCCATTAAGATCATAATCATTTAAATAATTATTGATTTGTTTCGAACTTTAAATGTTTATTCCAAAAATTCTGGATTTATTTTCCTGAAAATGGACCGTTCTTTTTAAAAGCACCATTTCGTAATACAGCAGCTTTTCATCAATTCCATTTCAATATATGAGTAGAATAGTACTGTCAATTAAATATTTTTCCAACTTTCGAATGTCTCATTGTATATTAGCAAGAAACGCAATTTTAAAATCGGGATTCCATTTATGTTCTAAAATTCATGTAATTCTGCCAATTATTCGCGGCTTTTCACGAAAATCGGGATTCCATTTATGTTGTAAAATTCAAGTAATTCTGCCGATTATTCGCGGCTTTTAACGAGAAGGACAATGGACTGTCATTTGAAAATTCTGTAAATCTGTAAACTCGGAAGTGTTTTTTAACGAAGGATAAATTATTATCAGGCGGTCAGCATTAAAAAGTTAGCGTTAGGACTGGTCATCCTGGAGTCATGATAATGTGACTGGGTGGGACATGATGTTACATATCTGCGGCATGATGCCCTAGTGCTAGATATCACTGTAAACTGCCACACTGCAGACATAGTATCGATTTGATTGATTTATTTTAAGCTAGGTTAAAAATCACACACACACACACACACACACACACACACACACACACACACACACACACACACACACATTGGAAGTATAATCGTTACTGGCAGTCACCAAACCAAGCATCTATTTTCAGACCTAACTCAAAGTAAGTGTGAACCAAACTGTATATTTAGTTTTTGTGTGACTTAACAAACACAAAGCTTGTACTCTTCAAGCACATGCTTTCTACTTTAAAATCAAGTGGGTGTCAAAATACGAAACATAAAATACTCCCAAGTGAGACTGTAAAATTTTGTGTACAAGTGTGACAAGTGGAATAACAGGATCAATACCAAGACGCGATGAAATTTTAAATGAAGTCGTAAATAGTTTAAAGTTCCAAATGGTTTGTGTTTCTTTGTAATAGAATGTATTACATTCCCCAGTGATCCATACATCATCATATGGAGCAATATCCACAAGACACCATCACACTTCATCTTTCTTTTTTTCTTCCCACGTAAAAAACTTACATTTCTAAATGCCAGTTTCATAAAAAAAACTTCATAATTCATAAACTTTTCAATATTAAAACCTGGTGCTATGAATTACATTGTACAAAAGAAGTAGCAACAAAGCTGAGCAATCTCGAAATGTAGACAATCAAATATGTGAAAGGTATTTAGCTCTTTTAAAGTATTTGTGCAAAAATTATATGCATACTGAAATTGGTAAATAGTACCGGATTAGCCATTAAGTAAACTATGCACGTGCTTAGGACACCAGATCAAAAATTTATATATATAACCTTTTCGATCTGCAAGTACCAGTATTTTGATTTGGAATGATGGCAACACTGGTATATTTCGACCTTATTAACTTTCAATATATCTTTTTTTTTTGTTTTGAGTTTAACATTTTTATTTTTTATGAAGGGAGTGGGTGCAGTTTTTAATTCTTAGGGCCCTGGTAGGTCTTAATCTGGCACTGTGTAAACAAATATACATGAAGCAAAACATACATACACTGATCAGCAACGATTGGTTGCATTCATGAAAACTTACAAAAGGAACAGCCGTCATGCCGTACTATCGTCTGAGACTCAAAACAGCTGATACGTAAAATCCTGCCAGTAAAAACTCGTGAGACGCTTGTGCCGCTGACTCCTGAGAAAAATATATGATGTTCTTGCAGCTTGAAGTACCACGTTCAGTGGCGTAATGAGGGTGTTCGGCGCCCGGTGCAAAGTACATATTTTTCGTTACCCCCCCCCCCCCCCGCCGGCGTTGCGGAGATTTTTTGGCACCCGAGGTGACTGGATAAATACGCGCTTTTTTTGTGGGGGGTCTCCAGACATATGCCCCCCCCCCTCCATTTCGAAAAACCTAGAAAAAGTGTGTTTATGTATGTGTATGTTCCCCCTGATGTGTTGTTTATGTGTTTTTTTTATGTATCTTTTTTTTACTTTAACCTTTAACCTTAATTTTGTCCCATAAGGATTATATCATAAAATGTTTTTTTTTTAGGTCCCTAGTGTTTCTATAGAGATATTATCCTCGAGTCCGGTTTTATTTACCTGTCTCGTTTCCCTTATCTCTGTTTTTCCTTATTTAACCATGGCTAGGGGCTCTTTGTATCCTGTGTGTGCTATTTGTGTTGTGCTATTTGTATGTTGCTATATGTATACATATACATGTATATACATCATGTTTTTGTTAGGATAGCCTCTTTCTTTACAGGTAGGTGTGCTCTACGTTACAAAATAAGGAGGTGTCAAAATATGGATTTATCCAGTGAGATCTTAGATTCAGGGGACAAGTGGAAAAATTCATCATTACACCCACCATAACATCAACTAATATTTAGATTTACACGAGTTATCTCCCTTTACATACAAACCGTATTTTAAAAACTTATTTACAATAGTCGTAAAACAATTTGAAACTTTGCTTAGCTGGACATAGACCACAATTAATTTTACTATATGTTCTCTACATATATTTCTCAGTACTGACCTTTCCACAGTGTGACAATCAATACAAATCATATGTTAATCTAAAATACCTCCAAACATGACTTCACGGTGAAATTCTTGTCAAGGGTTGATCGGCATTTTTTTGAGCTGCTGCACTGTAAACAGAGCAGCATGTAAACAGAACACATATTTCACTTCCGGATCATCACCAAGGCCTTATTACTCCATGTGCACTGTCGCCAAATTACACAATGACAACCACTCTCTCTGCTCATATTCTCAAGAATAAACGATTACCTTTAAATCCCTACCAAAAATGTATCAATATAACTCTTCTATCACCACCAAAATGAGAGAGGAAAAAATGTTCTAAAAATAGACTGGAACTACATTCGGTACTGAACTGGAAGCACAGGGGCTCGTATCGTTGCTTACAATCGACCGGTCCTACATATACTATAGTTATTATATAGTATATGTAGGACCGGTCGATTGTAAGCAACGATACGAGCCCCTGTGACTGGAAGTATTAATTGTGATGTGATTCCAGCTGGTGTTTTGGTATCCATTTACTTTAGGGTCGATGCATTTTTTTGTGAAGTTTTGCAGTGTTTTGTCTTGGTTACGAAGGATATGTGAACTGTGCCGCACCCCCTCCAAATTAGAGTAACGCAAAATTTCAGAGGAAAAGAGAAATATGCTAGATGATACTTAATTCACTCGTTGTGGCATAATATATAAGGGATATAATAACATTAACAATTTTGCCACCTTAAGTTTACCATCTGCACTTTTGATAATCTCAGGATTTCAGGCACATGCGTTCTAGCTTAAAATTTAAGAGGATTTTAAACTATGAACTTATCCAGTGAGATGATTAGAATTTACGTACAAGAAGGATAAGTGAGAAAAAAAAAGGATCGATTCCAACACAATGATCATCTTTTAATAACACTGTCATAAATAGTTAAAACTTCCGAGCGGTTTGTTTTGTTAGAATGTGTTGTATTCCCCAATGATCCATAATTTATCACATGAAGCAAAAGCAACGCGACACCATGACATTTCATCTTGTATCCTTCCCAGTTAGACCTAAATGACATTTCTCACATGTCAGTTTCATCAAGATTTACAGGTTGTAAACACCGTACTGTTAGTTCCTGGTGCTCCTAGTTATTTTGTGCAAGACTAGTAGCACAAATTCTTATGGCAATCTCGAAATCTAGTCAGACACACACACACACACACTCTCTCTCTCTCTCTCTCTCTCTCTCTCTCTCTCTCTCTCTCTTTTGTTTTTCTTTAATAAATCTTTTCTTTTTTTTAAAAAAAAACTTTACATGATTGTGTTTAAAATAATAGCAAATCATGATTAATGTGGGTGGGGGTCATACATTTAAATTATTTGTGGACTTCCAGATATTAAAAGTGTAAAGATAACATGCATGCTGTTAAGATGTAAGCATGGGATACTTCAGTAATTTGTGTTTTAACTAAAACTGTTAATCATATGACTTTGAGTTGGGATGGGTTACAACGTGTTTCCAGAAGTACAGCGGCTCTTATATGCAATTACTAGAAATTTTTATTATTATTATTTCTTCAAACAAGAGTGTTTACATATTTCGAACATTTTATAGTCAGCCTTAAGACATAGCTAATGTTTTGAGGTTGTCCGACCATCTGTTTGTTACCAATTTTGTTTCCGCACAATAACGTGAGTTGTCTTTAGTCTACTTTTACCAAACTTTGTTTATGTATGACACTTGTGGTGAGGGGAAAAATTCTCTCCCATGGGCAGCAATATTAGAAAATAATAAAAACTGGCAGAAAGTATATTGCTTGATCAGCTTGAATCAGGTGTTTTAGTACTATTTTTATCTGACGATAAGCCCATTCTTGATTTTAATATCACTTCAAACTTTGACACAATTATGAACATATTTGCTACAAATATATTTGCTTGTTTTTAAACATTTTTTACTAACTTTACCTTCTTGTGGATACCTATGCGCGCGCGCGCACACACACACACACACACACACACACACACACGTCATTACGCAATTCCTTATAATGCAATACCGCTTATAACGCGATGGCAGCATGGCTCCCGTTTTTTTAAAATTTAATGTGACCTCTCTTTTTAACACCTTAAATACATGCTCTGGGAAAACCGATTATTCGTATCCCTAGCAGATAATATAATCAACAGGTTAGTTAAAACTGATGACACTGAAATTTCAATGCACCTTTTCTATAGGGACGTTTTTCGAAAACTTTGTTAACCCATTCCCGCTTATATCACACTGTTATTCTTTGGACACAAATCTCACATTTGAACGGGTTTTACCTGTATATAACGTATTTTACACACACACACACACACACACACACACACACACACACACACACATTTTGATGTTGATGTACAAAGTCAGTTTTCAGTGTTCTTTGTCATTAACAGCGATGTCATATGCACTGATTATCATATCCATCAACTTCTGCTTCTGTATAAGAACTCTTATAACCATTACTGGATTTCATCCAAATTTTGTTTGCAGCTTGATATTGCGGAGACTTTTAATTAGTATCATTGTCAGCCCTCTGTGTAATCGTCAGCATATTCATGGCTGCTCTCGCTCCCGCACAATAAATCTCTTAATTATTTCTGGATTTGAATCGAATTTGGTTGAATCCTGCCTGACATTGACGAGACCTTGATTGTGTTCATTTGTTAGGATTCTGCGTCGTCGTTTAAAGGAGGCATGGCCCTTAATGTTCAGACACACCCACTTTTGCTTCTGTTCATTAACGCCTTTAATTATTATTGGATTGGGTATACATAATGATAAAGATAACGCTTCGTACTAGTTTGATTGAATTTTCAGTTATCATTTAATGTGGTTAAAGCCCATGATTTACGGAGTTTGATTGTCTGAATTCTTGGGTATCATTTAGTGGGAGTTAGTGGTCCAAGGTTGACATTGTCGGGGTTGGAGTGGGAGACAAGCTCCCCACTCCTCCAAAAATGCCCCATAGGGCTTGCGACTCTGATCGCCTCTGTCAACTAAAATCCAGCTCCTGGCCTTCGCGAGTGGCTTAGCTTCTAAGTCCGGCGGACCATGTTTTCACTGACGAGAAGGGGTGAAGTCGGCCACTGGCGCCTTAAAACCAGTCGCTTCGGGTAGATGGGGCCCGTAAACCTTGGATGGTAGCTCATCTAGGAGAAGGAAAACTCTGATCCCAAACCTCCGCTGCCTTGCGGCTATACCCACTCACGAGAAGGCTAAGGGAGTAAACCCCGACAGAAAATCCGGAGACGGAGTCCCTAAGGCGGTCTGACGTTGACTTCAACGTCATTCCGGCAACTCCTGCGACGACGTTGGTGCCAAGCTGTAGCGACATTTGTCGTTCCCTTGGGTCAACCAGCTGCGTGGAGAGGGGGGATCTGCTGCATGGGCAACAGCTGATTCTCCATTCTAGACTGCCCAGGCTTTGTAGCTCCACTGGAGAGGACACTCCAGCGTCGTCTTAAGGCGTCGGCACAACACGGGAAGCAGTAGTCTACCGGTTATAAGCCATAGCTCGATTGGCGTAGAACTTAGCGCCAGGGGCTGCTTTCGACGGTGGGAGAGATCGCCATGTATCATTGGAAGCTACCGCCCGCCTCAAGCCCCAGTCAATAAGGTGCTTCCCGCCATGGCCTGCCTGCTTCACTGGGTGCGTGGAGCTTAGAGAACCATCTCGACAAGCAGGCCAAAAAACTCTGCACCAAGCAAGATACAAAGAGGAAACAAGAAGACTTCAGCTCTTCGTTTCGCAAGCTGGAACATCAGAACCTTGTGCCTTGGACTCACCACTGACCTGCAGAAGATCAACGACGCACGGAAGACTGTCGTCATTGACAGAGAACTCTCCCGATTGAATGTCGACATTGCCTGTCTTCAAGAGACCCGACTGGCCGACAGCGGCACCATCAGGGAAGCCAGCTACACCTTCTTCTGGCAAGGAAAACCATCAGACGAACCCAGGCAGCATGGTGTCGACTTCGCTGTAAAGAACACCCTCGTCGCCTTCATTGAGCCTCCGTCATCAGGCACTGAGAGGATCCTTGCCCTCCGGCTATCAACATCCTCAGGCACAGCCAACATCTTCAGCGTGTATGCCCCAACCCTCTACTCAAACCCAGAAGAAAAAGACCAGTTCTACGAGGCTCTGGATCAGGCAATATCAAACATCCCCAGTACCGAGGGCCTCTACCTACTAGGAGACTTCAATGCGCGAGTGGGAGCTAACTACGAGGCATGGCCCACCTGTCTCGGCCCGCACGGAAGAGGCAAAATCAACGAGAATGGCCAGCAACTGCTGGAGATTTGCTGCACTCACAGCTTATGTGTGACCAACACCTTCTTCAAATGCAAGGAGATCCACTAGGTATCATGGAGACACCCACGTTCCAGCCACTGGCACCAGCTAGATCTAGTCATCACCAGGCGCGCGGAACTAGCCAGCGTCATTCTCATCCGCAGCTACCACAGTGCCGACTGCGACACGGACTACTCCTTTGTGGCCAACAAGGTGCGAATAATACCCAAGAAACTGCACCACGCCAAGAAGAATGGTCGCCCACGCATCAACACCTGCTGTGCAAGCAATCCAGAGAAGACAAAACAGTTCATCTGCAAACTTCACGAAGCTCTCACCAAAGAGACACCTAATGACACCATCGACTCCAAGTGGTCCCACCTCCGAGACGCTGTGTACAACTCAGCCATTACTGCCTATGGGAAGAAAGAGCACAAAAACACAGACTGGTATGAGGCCAGCTGGGAGGAGATGGAACCCGTGACTGAGGCGAAGAGGAAAGCCCTCCTGGCTTACAAGGCTGCACATAGCCTTGGTACATTACAGGCCCTCAGGACTGCCAGGAAAAATGCCCAGCAGACCGCCCGTCACTGCGCTAACACCTACTGGCTGAACCTCTGCACCAGCATACAGATAGCTGCCGAAACCGGGGATGCAAGGGGTATGTACGAGGGTATCAAGAAGGCAACAGGCCCACCCACCTCCAAGATCGCCCCACTCAAGTCCAAGACTGGCGAAGTCATCAAAGACCAGGGTAAACAGCTGAAGCGCTGGGTTGAGCACTATCTTGAGCTGTATGCAACCCAAAACGTCGTCACATACACCGCCCTAGACGCCATCCCAGACCTGCCAGTCTTGGAGGAACTAGACACACCACCCACCCTGGAAGAGCTTAGCAAAGCCATCGACTGCCTCGCTTGTGGGAAGGCCCCTGGGAGTGACGGCATTCCGCCTGAAGTCCTAAAGATAGGGAAACCAGCACTAATCCAGCCTCTGCACGAACTCCTCAGCCTCTGCTGGGGACAAGGACACATCCCCCAGGACGTGCGAGATGCAAACATTGTCACTCTATACAAGAACAAAGGAGACCGCAGTGACTGCAACAACTACCGGGGCATCTCTCTTCTCAGTATTGTCGGAAAGGCGTTCGCCCATGTCGTCCTGACGCGCTTGCAGACCCTAGCATCCCGAGTCTACCCCGAGTCCCAGTGTGGCTTCCGAGCAGGCAGTTCAACTGTAGACATGATCTTCTCACTACGACAGCTGCAGGAGAAGTGTCGTGAGCAGCAGATGCCCCTCTACATTGCCTTCATAGACCTGACCAAGGCATTTGACCTGGTCAGCCGGAGCGGACTCTTCAGGATCCTTAAGAAGATAGGCTGCCCCCCACGACTGCTCGCCATCATAACATCGTTCCACGAGAACATGCACAGCACAGTGTGCTTCAACGGCGCAACATCAGAGGCCTTCCCAGTCAGCAGCGGAGTGAAGCAAGGCCGTGTCCTTGCGCCAACTCTCTTTTCCATCTTCTTTTCCATTCTCCTCCAGTACGCCTTCAAGGACTGCAGCGAGGGTGTGTATATACACACTAGGACTGACGGAAAGCTGTTTAACATCGCCCGTCTCCGTGCAAAGACTAAAGTTACAAAGGTTCTCATCCGTGAATTGCTCTTCGCCGACGATGCAGCCTTGACATCACACAAGGAAGATGGACTGCAGCAGCTAGTATGCCGCCTCTCCCACGCCTGCAAGGAGTTCGGACTGACCAACAGTCTGAAGAAGACGAATGTAATGGTGCAGGATGCAGACTCCTCTCCCACCATCGCCATTGATGGGTACAACCTGGAAGTTGTTGAGGACTACACATACCTTGGGTCCACCATCTCCAACTCTCTCTCCGTTGATACTGATGTAAATGGTCGGATTGCCAAGGCATCAGCAGTTATGGCGAGACTGAACCAGAGGGTCTGGGACAATCACAACCTCACCGAGAAGACCAAACTGTGCATCTACCAGGCATGCGTGCTCAGCACACTCCTTTACAGCAGCGAGGGATGGACCACCTATGCGAGTCACGTGAGGAAACTCAACAGCTTCCACCTGAGATGCTTGCGGCGCATTCTGCGTATCCAGTGGCAGGACAAAGTTCCCAACACAGAGGTTCTGAAACGCACCGGCATGAACAGCATGTTCTCCATTCTCAGCGAGAGGCGCCTTCGCTGGCTAGGCTATGTTAGGAGAATGGACCCAGGCCGCATACCCAAGGACCTGCTGTACGGCGAGCTAGTAGAAGGTGTACGAACGACTGGAAAGCCACGTCTGCGATACAAAGATGTCTGCAAAAAGGACATGAAGACAGCCAACATCAACATAAACAATTGGGAGAGCTGTGCTGACGACCGCTCCGCGTGGCGTCTTGCTGTCAGACAGGGCACTCAGAAAGCTGAGGAGATGAGAAACACAAACCTCGCTGCAAAGAGAGACAGGAGGAAGGCGAACCAAAACCATCCTTAGCAAGCATCAGCATACACCTGCAGCAAGTGCAACAGAGACTGTCACTCAAGGGTCGGACTTTTCAGCCACTCGCGAAGGTGCAGATTTCACACCCAAATCGGAAGCTACACCATCGTCTCTCGAAGACGGACGGATGCCGACGATTGCCCCTGCTTTACAAAGCCACCAACTGCACATTTCATTTATTTATAATTAGAAGACAGCTTAATATTGATAGGATTTTGGCTGTGATTGATTATCAACTTTCTAGGTCAAGGCGTTATGAAATGACGATATTATTGATAGAAAAATTCATCAAACATTTTTCATGACCAAATAAACACGAGGCTCGACACCTAGCGGCAGGAAAGAAAAACTATAACTAACAAAATGTAAAGACAGAATGTTCTGACTAGCAGGTAAGTAATCTATAGTTTTATTAGACAGATGAATAAAGAAATTATATTTGCCTGTTGCCATTAGTTATACACAATAAATTTTGGAAATAGCCAAGAAGCATTAATATCCCCTTATTAGAAAACATGAACAGAGAGGTGAACATACGTCATTTTTGAAAACTAAAACTTCCTACGAAAATGAAAAATAGAAGGTCAATAACGCCATACAGAAGGCTCTAACTGACCGAGTGTTTTTTTAATTCGTTTTTTTTACATTATCTTTTGTCGTTAGTGGTTTTTTTTAAAATAAATATTTTGTGTATGTTCTGTTTAGCCGGACGTTTCATTGAGGTCACATTCTCTCTGCTGCTGTAATTAAATAATTGTCAGACTAGCTACTATTTCTTAACCGAAGATTTTTTTAAAAAGACCTACACGATAGCGCGACAGAGATTCATGTAAATATGTCGTTATAAATCCGTGTGGGGTAGCTTGCGCACGTGAAAAGAAGTTTTCAAATATAATTATATCCACATCCTCATGAACACTAAATCTGTTGAATATTTCTTAAAGTATTTGTATCAACTCCATTAAATACAGCTAAAGTAGTACAGGTATATCTGATCACTTTAGGTATTTGTGTATATCTCTGTGTAACATAAATTATATCAGTATTTTTATGTTTGCCTGAAGAAAATTTTCGAGCTGGATTTGATTGTTTGTCCAGCATCACATTATCATAAACAACTACATTATAAATATTTCCATCAAGTTAATCTATGGAAGGTGTTTCATCAATATCGGTGATAAAATCAATAATATCATTACCGTCTTCATTAAAAAAATGCATTTTTACAACAAAAAAATCATTAAGTATTTCGTAGCATCCCTGATCATCTACTGACGGTACTATTAAATATACTTTATACCACTTGAGCCATCTCATTATTAAATTAAGTAATATTTGCGTTTTACCAGACCCAAATGCGGCCCTGAGTGGCCGAGTTGTCTAAAGTGCTCCCCGTTACGGATCACTGCTATCTCAACACTGCATGGGTTTCAGTCTCAGATTTGGCCAATATAACTATGTGAGAAAGCTTGCCAGTAGCTTCTCGTTGGTCGGTGGTTCTTTCCGGGGATTTTCTCGGGTTCTTCCTGCACCATTAATAGTGGCCGCCACGTATAGCCAATCATGTGCTGAAAAATGGTGTGAAAGCCTGCAACAACAACCAGACCCAGATAGACCTATTCATATCATTCTGATATAATTTGATAGCGCTAGATGATGTTTGACTGGTTCTTGTTTTCATGTCGTTGAGACATCACTGACATTGAAGTTGTACAAATATATTAAATAATATGGATTTATACTGTGTTCGATTCACAGTATCCGACTGCAAGAAACTCCATGGGATAAATACCGAGGAGAAAAACATCTTCCTGGATATAATTAGTATGGTCCTGGAACCCCACTTTCCATAAAAGATTAAATCTTTCAGACAATGATTAACTAATTGGTTGGTAAGATCCGCGATGAAAGTTTAACTAGTGTTAGGGGCTGGTAATTAATCAACCGATTATTATAAAATAAAGGAATCGATCTCTTATAGCCCAAGAGGATTTTGGAGAGGTAGAGCAGCTCGCTGATGAAGCAAGTGTTACACGGTCTGTTGCTCAAATTGGTTACCACGGCAGGCAATATGGCAAATTTATCTACCACCACCTAAACAACTTCAGTACGAATATTTTGATGTCAGTTTTCCAAATGAAGATCATCAGGCGGATATTTTGTTTTTGCCTTACGATACTATTAAAATTGGTAGACATCAATACAAACACGCATTAACTGTCGTTGTCGTTGCAAGTAGATATTACAGAAGCACTATCAACTAAAACAGCGGCTGAAGTTACATCTGTTTTTGAACTAATTTATCGACAAGGACCCTTGCGATGGACTCGATTGCTACAAGTTGATCCTGGCAAAGAATTTCTCGGTGCTGTAGCATCTCTGATGAAAAACACATTTGGTGAGTGGTTCTTTGTATATCAATATGCAAAGGAAATATTCATGATCAAAGTTCAAAAAGATATGAGATATCGTGAATGGGTTACAAGACTACCAAGTGTGATAGCTACATCAAATGATGAGATTACTCGTTCAATTCCATGAAACCCATTAAACAATCACAAGAAATGATACAAATACAACATGATTGTTGCAAAACAAGACGTATTATTTTACCGTAATATATTTATATCCACCCATTGAATTTGAAGGCGGTAATTAAAGATCCACTGATCCTATTTAGAGCGTAACTGCTCATACAATTTCCAGCGTGGTAAGATCCACTGGTAGACTGCAATCTATATATTAGATTCAACTGCTTCTCGATATATATTTATACCTGAACAATTACAAGTAATTCCTGAAGATATACAATTACCACCGTCTTCACTTTTGTGAACTAGCACATCGACGTCGATTATACTCAAGACAGGTCAGCATCACATTTTCACGTGTTACCAAGACTACTATTAATTATAGCTACGGTAAATTGTCTTGGATTGTTATTTGAATATTGCCACAATATTACCGTTTTCTTTCTAACGAGGTATTTTCCCGGAAAGTCTGAGCCGTTTTCCGTATCATGAGGCTGGTAATCTTAGATGGCCCGGTTGAGGCATGCTTGACGTTTTTAGACTTTTTCCTGACTTATTTTGGAGTAATCTTCTTCAAGCTTTCTGCATGCAACTTTCCTTTTCCAGTTGCTTTCTTCAGTGCCACTGCATCAGCTGTTCAGACAGCACCAGGTGCAGCTGCATTTGCGACATCTGGCGTAGCAGCAGCTATTAGTGCATGCATTTCTGCAAGAAGTGGAAATAATGCACCAGTTTTTGTCATATCTTGAATAGAAATCGGAGAAAAATGGAGTTGAACTCCTGTTTTTGATACTTATGCTTTGTTTAAATATTAAAGCTGAGTTTTAGTCAATGATAATTTGTTTGGACCGCCAGCTAGAACGTTAATCTTTCTTCAATGCTATTTTTCTTCCTCATATGTTTGCAAGTTTTGATTGTAATTGTGTTACCTGATCAGACGTGACTATATGACATTATAATATCATGAGCGATTTAAGTACAAGTTTTCTACTAGGGCATCAATGACTCTCAATCGACAACCAGCGTCTTCAAGTAACATGCTACATCACTGAGCATAACAGCAATTGCTCTGTAATCAGCGCCAGCATTTATGCGCGAAGTGTATATCAACGACAGTTTGTCGTGTTATATCAAGATGTTCTGATGAAAAATAATAAATCGGACACAGATTCGTAAAATCTAACTGTAATATTTGCAAACCAGTATCTTTATAAAAGTCATCAAATGATGATATGCACGTGCTACATGATTTTGATCAAAAGTAAATAGACCATTTATCCTTAACGAAAGTTCAAAAACATTTAAACTGTCTAATATCATATGACTATGTCTTTTAGAATTTAGTCGATTAGTATTTTGAGAAGCAATGAAAAATATGTCGTGGCGCCACGTTTGTGGTGGAATATGTCATGTAAATAAACCCATAACATTACTTTCTGTACTTACTGTTAACTATGATAACATTGATTTACTGCCTTGATCCATGAAAGCGAGTAACGTTTGTTCTTCGGCAGGTAATGGAGTCATTACCGGCATCCATAGCGAAGTTATTAATTTTTTTGATAGTATTACATTACGATGAAGGCTGCGGTTTCAGCTGGATTATCTCCTTCAACAAGCCAGATTATATCATCGTCAGTAGCTATTCTTACAAGTACAACTATATGCATAGCTCCGAAAATAAGCTTTCTAACATTTCTACAAAATCTGAAGATGTGGAACATTGGAATTGCACATGAAAATCTTATATTACTCTTTAACATTGATCGGCATGCTACAAATCCTAAGTTGTAATTTTCATTCAGTGACATTACTACAGGTGTTTCTGCAGTCCCTACATTTTTTCTTACATTACCAATAGTTAGGTTTCTATTATTAAGATTATTGAACGTATCTTTAGCAAACATCATTGATGGACCATCTGTTGTTATATAATCATCTGAATATCGTGCTAATCCTATTATCATTGTAGCAACATCAACGTCATTATTTAATTATTTCAATATTTCTTCCATCAATCATATATGTAGAGGTATCAAACAACGCCATAAATACATCATTAACTTTATCATTTTCTCCGTAATCAGTATCGTCTGTTTTTATAATTTCACCTTCTACTTCAATAAACGCTTCAGCGGGTAAGAAATATCTACTTGTATCCTGAACTTGATTTGATATCCGCGCATCGTAAGAAATATACTGATAATCGCACATGGATTCATCTTTGAGAACTTGTGCATCCATATCAAATGCTTGATCAGATATACGTTTAAACATTTTATTAAATATTTTATCGTCTAACACGAAGACAACTTTCTGTTATCAGAATAGAAGTTATATTTTTTCTGCTTCACCAGCTAACTTTGCTAGTTTTTGATTTACGGCTTGAGTTACAATTTTGCCAACATTAATATATATGACGCTGCCTGTAAATAACCGTTGATAACTATCAGATATTTCATTATTATTATTTCCAACATGTTTTACTCCAACCAGAATTTTTAGTCGATCTACGTCAGACAGACTGTTGTTATGATAAGGGATAAGACCACTTCCTTGAGCAGAACTACCACTTGCGGTTGATTTTCCATGTGTTTGTTGAGGCTGTGGCGGGTTTAATAGTTCATATTAAGATATTTTTGCATGTACTTTTCTTTTTAATTCAACACTAGCTGGATCATTATTATCGACTAGGTCATCTTTATAAATGCTAAATATGTTAGAAATCCAGGTATTTTGTTTATCCATTTACTCAGCATATCCGGTGTTTAAACAAAGATATTTTGATTTGTGCTGTGTCGCAATATGTTCTGCTTTTCTTGGACGACCTGAACTATGTTTAATAGTTAGATAGCTAAAATTAATTTTTAATCTCATCAAGGTTGTTTTTGTGTGTGCTGAGGTTTAGTTTGTTGAAGAGGCAGAAGAAGTGAAATATTTTGAGAAGCTGAGTGGTGTTGATACTATACATTATAATTGAAATAGGTTTTGAAGAAATATGTGATTCAGGATGTGGAACCTGCAATGGATCAAATTCTTCTAAAATTTGAGCAGATGAATATTTTTCTTTCAGTTCTTTTCTTCGTTGTTTTACCTTTGCAGAAAAGGAATTAAATTCCTTTCTACGATCCTCAGTCGTTATACCTAGATTACGATGATTTTTAAAAAGTGTTTCTTGATATTCGTCAACATTCAGAGTTCGATGTTTCGCTAATGAACCGTCAAATTAATCTTGAATAGTTGGCAGCATAATCGACTAATTGACCATCATTCATAACTTTAAATTTTTCATAATATTCTGGCTTGAATTTATAAATTAATTTTTTAACAACATCTAAAGGAGATTACTGTCTTTTTCAGTTGTTTTCGTACATTCTTCAGTTGTTCCTGTTCTTCCGTTATTCACTGTTTTTTGTTTTTCTTATTGATCATGCACCCGGTTTACCGCATTGATGTATTTTATTTACGATACACTTTTTGTTTCAATTCGACCTTTTGTAGTTTTATTTTATAAAACACATCAACCCAGTGTTGTAAACTGGTAATATATTTTGACTATTTCTGTATCGTTTTTTTCCATTCTTTAGTAACGTAATTTTGCTTGTTCAAGCATTCGTGCAGGAAGATTCTGTAAAAGTCTCGACGTTTCTCCAGTCTTTTCTGGATTATTTTCAAGTTGAGGAAGAAGATGTTTAGTTGTTTCAGTAACTGGTTTGAATAATTGTTGAGAACTCTGCAAAATTCACCTGAGATTTCTGAAGTTCATGTTATTTTTGTCTGACTGAATCACTGATTTGAATACATTTATTAACTGCTTCTATCTTTCTCTAGCTAATCTAGTTGTATAAGATTCCATAGCTGGTGCCATATGATTGATATATAACAATGATTTAATTACAACAGCAGAGAGGGTGTGACCTCAACGAAACGTCCGGCGGGTAACAAAACATACACAATTAAACAAACACTAGCGACAAAAGATAAAGAAACAAAATAAACTAACCCAAGTAGAGAAACTCTCGGTCAGTTAGAGGCTTCAGTTTGGCATTATTGACCATATATTTTTCATTTTCGTAGGAAGTTTTTCTTTTTCTTTTAAACATGTTCCAGCAAAAGGTCTGTCCACCCTCTTTGCTGCTGCAGGAGAAAATAAAACAAATCTTTATTTGATTCAATTTGGAACATATTGTGTCTTATTTGCTCTGTCACATCTTGTGTCTATGCTATCATTGTGTCTCTTTTGCATACATTGAAGTCTAAAATAACGATCATACCATGAGTGTTGACATGCGCGTGGACATGCGCGCGTAGATATGTATTCTAGAACAAAAGATCGCTAAGAAACATAATCGGTTTGCTGCAGGAACTTTTCATGTTACCTTAATGAACAAGTTATAAGCCGATAGGTTTTAAACTGTATATAATTTTTTTTTAAAAAATCAAATATTAAAATCAAACTTAAAATTTACTTGAATGTTTCACATTGAACATTTTGGCCTTCCTAGTTTTTCGTAATCAGTTATGTTCAAAGATTTCATATAACTACAAGCTTTTTTCTATTACAAAGAAAAATAAATTTCCTGAAAGGAATTAGTTAAATACAGGGAAACATGTATAGAGGACGTGGTGAAAGGAAAGGATGCAATAGTTTCTTGCCAAATCAGCAAATTTATATATATTTTTATCACCAACTGTTCTTAAAAATATTTTACTTAAAACACTTGACAAACACATTTTACTAAGATGCGTATTGTTTTCTTGTATGTATATATATATATATATATATATATATATATATATATATATATATATATATATATATATATATATATACTGGACACATTAAAATAAACAATTATATCTATCTTCGGTATTATGATGTCAAAGAGCATACGGTATTTATGTCTTCTGTTGATTCTATTCTTTCCATATCTCTCAGTTTAGACTAAAATTATGTGAAGATCCTCAAACATTTGTCAAAGCTGATTTATGTGGACGGTTACATAGGAGCTTGAAATAATCATCGAGGCTAATCCATTCTGACAGAGCTAGCTTATCCTATTCAGTTCTGGTTCCTTGCTTAGTATGCTCCTTGCGTTGCACTCCGCTATACAAAGTCAGGCAAATGCCGACGCCATATTGTCACGTGATTAAAACAAGTGTCCTAATACGGACAGATCTAGTTAATCTAACCGTTGCATATTTATTCCTTTAATATTCGTTTTCTTAATGACACAATGTGAACATTAATAATTATTTTGATTTGAATCAAAGCAGTCGTTTTATTGTGTTCAAGCTTAACCACCAATTCGTCATATAATTATTTTTACAAATATTTTTACTGGTAGGCGAAGATGATGGAAAAGGGTGCACACAACGGTATTTTGATAACAATGTAAGTTTTGCACAGCGTCATCTCAGTTATTTCTTCTCCAATCGATTCTTTGATACATTTTACGTCGTAATTGATATACGGTGATGTACGACAGCCTAAATACAGCCAAAGGTTAAGACAAAACTAATCAACCCTTTTTATCGAGGGGGTGAGTGTACCGATTGCTTTGCAAATATTGCACACTTTATACCATGTCATCTAATATATTCTAGTTGCAATAAATTTCTTGATTAATTTAACATTGATATTGGTATCTTGTTGTACATGACAACTTAGACTTAGCCAAATATTAGGATCGAAATAGCAACCCTATTCAATATGAATGTGACAATATTTCGTCCTATATTGTACATTCCAACTTCATCAAGTAATTTGTAAAAGATTCCATTTGCAATCAATCCAGTGATATCTTTTACATCAAAATTGATTTAAGGCGACAGATGGCAGCTTTTCGCTTGCCAAAGATTAAGACCAAAATACTTTATCTTCTATCAAGACCGGGGGGGGGGGGGAGAAGGGCCTGGAGTGCGTTGTTTGGGCAAAACAATGATTAAATAAAACTACACATGCATGCCGAATTTAGAATAAAATCTTCATGGTATTAAGTTTAAAAAATTAAACATTCACTTGTGTAAATGAAAACTTTAATATTATTAAATGTTTAACTAATTAATTTAAAATTAATCTTAAAAAACACAGCAGCACAATACAATTTTATCATGTTGAGACAAGTAACGTGCTTTTCCTAATAACACACAATGAATATAATTTATGTAAAACAATATATCCGTATCAAAATTATTCAAGTAGTCGCATAGCAAGACATTCTAACATAACTCCATCCAAACATAAGTCTAGGGACCCCTCCACTTCCACAAAGGTTGTTTGATGATAATTTTAGCTGCAACTCCAAGTTTTGAGGGTTGGTTGGGCGGCTGCTAAGCAAATATAATTGTTTTAGGTGACAAACGTCCATTATTATCAGTTAGAGGCTTCAGTTTGGCATTATTGACCATATATTTTTCATTTTTGTAGGAAGTTTTTCTTTTTCTTTGATGCATGACGTTCCAGCAAAAGGTCTGTCCACCCTCTCTGCTGCTGCAGGAGAAAATAAAA